>VXBW01006906.1:2199-127658 GCA_013400375.1 Thinocorus orbignyianus
GGGAGGTGTCCCTGCCCATGGCAGGGGGCTTGGAACTGGATGATCTTGAAGGTCCCTTCCAACTCTAACCATTCTATGATTCTATGATTTGTACAGTAGCCTGCAGGGTATTAGTTGAAAGTTCCTTATGTAATTTTAACATTATTTATACAATAGGAAAATATATTCGTGCTCATATTTTCATAGTTGTCCTGGTTTCCAGCAGGGATGGGGTTGATTCTTCCCTGTCTCTACCCAGCACAGCTATTCCACCCTACGAGCGCCAGGCCCAGGGGGCAGCAGGGAGCTGGCCGGGAAGGGGGCGGGGCCACGGCCGGATGTGGACGTGGTGACGTCATGGCGTAGGCGTATATATGGGCGGGCGGCGCCGGGGTGCATCTCGGCGGCGGTCGGGGCGGCTCGGGCTGGGGGTGGTATGTGCCGGGGTTTGTGTCCTCCATCGTGTTCCTGTTTCCCTGCGATACCTGTTGTTCTGGTAAGCAGTTTTTATCTCAACCCACGGGTCTGCCTTTCCCTTCTCATCCTCTCCCCGCCGCTGGGGGGCGACAGAGCCAAGGGGCTGCCACGTGGCGCTTTTGTTGCTGCCGAGGCCAAACCACGACAATAGTACATCTAAAATTGAGCACTTTAATTGTGAATCTTTTGGAATTCCACCACTCTTACCCCTGCTGTTAGAATATAAATCCTGTGGATAGATGCTGCTCTAGAAAGTAACTCACCTTTGTGGTTTAGTTTTCATTTTTGCCAGCTATTGTGTCCACAGCATATCACGGAAAAAAAAGTCCTCATGAAGTTGAATAATGTGATAGAGAAAATGGCTGTGACATTTTAGCTTTCTCCTGCAGGAGTTTTGACTGCATGGTTGTAGTAAACTTTATTTTCAGTTTCATACTGAAAAATATTTTGCCCTGGAAAACCGAAAAACCCCACCAAAATGTTTTTCTCATATTTTTTTCAACTGTTTTTCTCAGTTTCTCTCAAAACTGGAAGTGTGTTTGCAATTTCTAGATAGAAGGAAAAAAAGGGGGATTAGTAGGCTCTAATATATTGTTTTGTAATATAATATTTTTTCTTTAAAAAAAAAAGCAACGGAAAATAAACCAAACCTTCTTTCTTAATCAAAATTTGATGAGTGTTTACAGTTTTTATAAGGATGATGGGCAGAGATTAGTCGGCTGTAATGTAGAAGAGCACATTTTGTCCCATCTGTGCCCGTAGTTGTCTTGTAGTAGAAACTATCTTGAATTTTTGGCTTTCTTAAGCACTGGCACTGTCTGATACCCAAGTAGGAGGTGTTGAAGCGTGGAGTGTACCTGTCGCATCAGATACCACTCAGTCCATTCACAACCTGACTCCAGGTTTCTTCGGCTTTCTTGTAGACATTTTAGCTGCTGATCTGTTCCCTACAGTAAAAGGGAAAGACAGTATCCTGTGAAGACAGACTATTTTGCATTTAAAGCAAAATCTTGACATTTTTTGCCTCTTGAAAAAGAATTTGAATATATTAAGACTGTTCATGTGTTTAATTGTACTGCTACATTCTCCAGGACTTGGCCTTTGAGTATTTGCTTAATGATAAAATAGTGCTGAAGACCCATGCATACAAAATTAGCATGGGAAGAAGCGTTTTGCTGGCTTTCCAGGTGGATGTAGGGGATGGGAACTGCTTAAAAGACCCATTTAGGAGAACAATTCTTCATGGATCCGCTTCTTCAACTACTCACATTACCGTGTGGGGGCTGTGACTCCTTTATTTTCAGGGCAGCAGGTAGAGTAGCCGGGTAATTTGCAAAACAAGTAAAGGGTTTGTTTGTTTGTTTGTGGGTTGTTTTTTTTGTTTGTTTGTTAGACTGGTGTGATGGAGATATGCTTTTCAGGTGGCACTGTGAAGTCAGTGGCTTGCCTGGGAATATCACATTTAAGCATAAAGGCAACCACAGCATTCTTTTTTAGCTTTCCCAGGGGAAAAGAAGAGTTCACTTCCCCAAGGGGAAACAGTAAGATTGGATTGACTCGCAGTTGGTTTTTGTCTTCCTCCTTTTCATTTTTTGGAAATTACAGTGTGGCAGACTTCCTACACCAAAGTTTTCTTCTTCCATTACTGCTTGTCCTCTTAAATACATGCAGCATCTCAGTATTTGGGGGGGGAGGAACAACATTTTGTTTATCCAAATACTGTTTCCATTTCACGTTGCTTTACTTGATGGCACTATTATTAGAACTTCTTACAGTTTAATATTAATTAATACCTTTATCTTTTGCTGTCTTGAAATGGAAGTGGACTAAATGTATGTATTTTTCGTTGGAGTATAGGTTCAGCATAATTCAGATAAATCTACTACACTGAAACTAGCAGATTTTGGCCTTGCAAAGCAGGTTACGAAACCCATATTTACTGTGTGTGGAACACCAACGTATGTGGCCCCCGAAATTCTTGCTGAGAAGGGTGAGTGTATGTATTTATAATTTGTCATAAATCATACAATTACTCTCAACTTCCTAATCGTGGGAATGCTCCAGAACGATTCAGCCCCCTGAGATGTCTTTGGAGACTGGCTAGCAGTGTAGTCTGTGAAAAGGAGATGAAACCATGTAGCTTTTGATAAACATATGCATGACATCAGTCATGTTTGCATTATTAATGTCCATGGTAATGTGTCACTGATTTCCAAGCAGACAAACCCTAAAATATCATAGATGGTCGTGGCTGAAGTGGGGAAATGAGCAGAAGCTCACGGTGCAACCCGAGAGTAGTCAGCTCCATTTCATGACTGTCACCCAAACAGCTTCCCAAGGCCTCCCCAAAGATGCAAAACTGTTGGGAAACATGTATATTCAACTTACATAACACACTAAATTTTAGAGATTTCATATCCAAAAGGATTCAGTCCTGGAAAGGATTCAGTTTTGTTTGTGACTCAAGCAAAGCTATTTCTAGTTTGTTCTGTGGAGCTGGGTTGCACATCTCCACTTACAGCCAATTTCAGTTGAAACTTGGCACTCTCTTTAGTGCTTTTTTGAAGGGAATCTGAGGAGGACTATTTTAGAAATGAATGCTGTGTTTTCTCAATTAGTCTCCAATTGACACTGGCCTTGTGAGACAGTGTTTGTGAAACATGTTTGGAGAAGAGAGGCACTTTGTGAGAGCTGTAGTTATTAACAGACAGAGCAGCTCAGCTTGTAAGAGTGTTGTACCAGCCACTTATTCTTCTGCAGGCTTCATGTTTTTTAGAAACTGAGCAGAGCTTCTGTGTTTCTTGCAAAACAGAATGAAAAAGAAACAGTTCCCTAGCAGTTATTGGTTTTCTCTCTGAAACAGGACTTCTGGTTTGTTTTTTCTTCCTTAGGCTATGGGCTCGAAGTAGATATGTGGGCAGCTGGTGTGATCCTTTACATTCTGCTCTGCGGTTTTCCCCCTTTTCGCAGTCAGGATCGGGATCAAGAAGAGCTGTTTCAGATCATACAGCTGGGTCACTATGAGTTCCTTTCCCCGTACTGGGACAATATTTCTGCAGGTAAGATTCAGCATCTGCAGCACATCTGAGAAGTGAAGAGCTCCCTTTTGTTCAGGACAGTGAGCTCAAATGAACTTGGGGTGTCTCACAGGTCTCTCTTGAGTTTGGTAGGATGGATGGCTGTGAATCTGAATATTAGGTCTGATTGATTTAATGTCTTTCTTCTTTTCTGTGGCAAGAATTTTCCTCAACTTGCTTACATGAATTATCTCTGTAGAAAATGTAACAAAATAATCTCCAAGTTTATGTTAGATTGTAAAGGCATATGCAAAAATCTCAAAAGCTGAGAATGAAGCCCTTGCTCTGCAGAACACAGCGTGGATTTTCTGTTGAGATCAGTGGGGTCTGCACATAGTAGTTTTTTCCTTCTTGCCGACTAGTACAGTATCTTTTGTGCACTCTTCAAAATCTGAAACTCTAAAACCCCTCTCTCCCTGTATGTTCTTTTAAAGAACTTTGTCAACAGCATTCTGTGACTTGTGTACTCCTTGAGGGATGAGATCCCCAATGCTCATTCCTATGAATCTGAACACCTGATGCCTTCAGCACACTTGAAAGATTTAATTTCCTTCACTTTCTCCTCTATTTCTGAAGGGGAGAGTGGTATCAGTAAAAGATATGCTGGAGATTTGACATCTCCTGTTGCTAGTTCTAAGTCCAGTTGTTGGAATATCTTCTGGGCATAGTAACAAAAGTCATTATGGTAAAACTAATAAGAAAAAATAGGATGGATGTTTTGTGTAGGTATACCTATAGTATAGATGTATACCTATACCTGTCTTATGAGGACAGGTTGAGAAAGCTGGGACTGTTCAGTCTGGAGAAGGCTCCGGGGAGACCTGATAGCAGCCTTCCAGGATCTGAAGGGAGCCTACAGGAGAGCTGAGGAGGGACTATTTGTCAGGAAGTCTAGTGACAGGACGAGGCATAATGGTTTTAAATTGGAAGAGGGGAGATTTAGATGAGATATTAGGAAGAAGTTCTTTCCTGTGAGGGTGGTGAGGCACTGGAACAGGTTGACCAGGGAAGCTGTGGCTGCCCCATCCCTGGAAGTGTTTAAGGCCAGGCTGGATGGGGCTTGGAGCAACCTGCTCTAGGGAAAGGTGTCCCTGCCCATGGCAGGGGGGTTGGAACTTGATGATCTTTAAGGTCCGTTCCAACTCTAACCATTCTATGATTCTATGATAACTGTCAGCATCATCACGTCACTGTTCTTTTCCCCTCTTTCCTTTTCTTTCTTTCATAATAGCAGCAAAAGACCTCATAACCAGGCTGTTGATAGTGGATCCCCAGAAGCGCTACACAGCACGACAAGTACTTCTGCACCCTTGGATCAGAACAGCTGGAAAAACTAACAGCAGAAATTTGCAGAGGGAAGTGACAATAAATATTGAGCGTCATTTCCGGGCCCAGCGCCGAAAGGAAGCTGCAGATGAGGACACATGAAACCTTTTCAAGCTCATTTAGTCTTCTTTTTCTTGGTTAACAAATGGTTTAAGTTTTCTTTCCTAAATGAATTTGGCCTTTAGCATATAGCTGTTGCTGGCTATTGCCATGCCTTTTTTTTTTATTTTGATCCTGAGATTCTGAAGAAGGACAGAGATCAAATTTGCATCCATGTCCCTCTGATGTTACTTGGGAGTCTCTCTGTTCACAGCAGAGGAGACGAGATGTTTCCTGGAAGGCATCTATTATTTCTGTTCAAATACTGATATTACATTATGAAATGTACCTCGTTTTAGATGATAAATAATTTTCTTCTGTGGCTGACATGAGTGATGACTGTGAAATGCTTTCTTTTGTCACTTTTTGTATGATACCTTCCAGGAGTTTTCTGTTTATAGTGTTTTCAGAATTGCTGTCTGCATTTACATCCTTGCACTAATTCTCTAAACTGTCTTTTCACCAGTTCTTGCTAGCGTTGAAGAAGGTGAAGGAATAAAAAAAAGTAAATATATACTTTAGCTGTAGGATATATTAAATAAGAAGCAAGATACTATTTATTAAGTTGTGAGGAAAGAAAAAATCCTTATAGACTAAACCAGATATTTTATGATATCTCCCTTGGCAACATCTTTTATTGGATGCTTTCACAGGGCAATAGCCTGTACAATGTTTCTGTTAAACTATGATAGTGCTGTGTAGCATAGTAGTTTCATTTGTTTACAAGAAGAAGTGAGAAGATCACAGAACCACAGAATGATATGGGGTTGGAAGGGATCTCTGGAGATCATCTGATCCAACTCCCCCTGCCAGAGCAGCTCCACCCAGAGCAGGTCCCACAGGAACGTGTCCAGGTGGGTTTGAAATGTCTCCAGAGGCAGAGACTCCACCACCAATCTGGGCAGCCTCTTACAGGGCTCTGCCACTTTCAAAGTGGAGAAGTTCCTCCTCGTGTTTAGATGGAACCTCTGAAGTTCAAATTTGTGCCCGTTCCCTCTTGTCCTGTCCCTGGGCACCACTGAAACAAGAGTGGCCCCGTCCTCCTGACACCCACCCTTGAAGTATTTATAGGCAAGATATCATGACTGATACTTTTTCAAGACTTTAATAATAACTTTCAAAGTGCTTTTCTTCCTACTCTGGGAAGTAGAAAGCTAAGCTATTCTAAGGGAACTTTGGTTCTTTTCCCAAAGATGTGGTTACAGAATGATAACTCGAGTGATTTTTTTTTATATACTGATTTTTTTTTTTCTTAGGAGCCATCCACATGCATCTGTGACTCTTCTGTGCTAATGGAGAAGAGAGCTGGGAAGCTGCTTTAGAGACTTGAGTTAACTCTTACCTTCAGGGTTCCCCTTTCATCAACACAGTTCCACACTGAATTGCTTTTATGCACTTTTTGAGTGTAGTTTAATGAATTTTAAAATATTTTTTTGCCCTGTTGCCTTCCGTGGAGACTTTTTTTCTCCTTGCTTTCATGAGAATGACCAGTGGGATGAAATTACATTAAAATCCAGCTTGAGGAAAAACAACTATAGAAAAGTCTCCCAAGGGAAGTGTCAGATGGTTCATTGCATATGTTTTTTCTTTTTATTTGGTTGGATGCTGTTTTAAAGAAATCCTGGGGGTGGAAAAAAAGGTCCTGAGAAGGGCTGTGACCTAGAACAACTTTTGAATCTCAGAATTTTTGGTTAACTAATCAAATCCAACAAGCAATTGAGTTGTCTGTTTTATAATGCTTTCTCCATGAGTTCCATGTGCCAGCAAAGAATATTGATGTTAAAATATCAGTGGTATCAGCACCAAATTCATAGCTTGTAGAGATTAATTGAGGCTATTTTACAATTGCAGAGCTGCTGCTCTGCCTGTGTATTTTGTAACGAGAGATGGGTGAAGCCTTTCAGAATTAGTAGAACATTTTCATGACTAAATGATCCTGAGTGTCATTTTTGGTGAGTGCTAATATTTTCTGTGAACTTTCTGAATTACCAAAAAGTGTGGGGTGCTATTGTCATGTTTCTTTTCCAACTTATGACAGTTTTGCTGCAAGAATGATGTATGAAAGGAGCGACAACTTGGCTCTTAAAATTTTGAGAATTTGCACTTTCAATTGAATTGGCTTCTTCTTAATACATATTGGAATAACCCTTGCTGTGGCGTTCAAGAATTTGTGAAACTAAGCAGCCAAATCTTTACTGTGTGCCCAAGTAGCATTTGTATGATGTGTCACACCTCTGCTTCTGAGGCCCTGAGTCAGAAAGACTTCCCCTTTTCCTGAAAACAAGATTGGATTTAACTGCTTTCCTGGGTTAAGTCTGTGTTCAACCTCATATTTTAAATGCAGTACATGGTCTTTGAGTACTAGTAATAACTTCTCCTCTGTTAAGTCTATTTTGGATAGGAAACTGTGGAAAAATAGCTGCTGACTTGCAATATTATATTTTGTAATTATCTTATTTTTAATATAGTTGTTTGGGAATAAAGTTTGAAGTGACAAAAAGAAGACTTTACCAACAATGAATCTGCTGGTTTGGAGATTGTGTTACGAGTTGCCTTTTTCACCTTTAAGAACCTGTCTACAGCCTTATTCATAGTGCAGAAGATAGAGAATTTGCTTGTAACGAATATAAAAGTAATTATTTTTTCAATTATTTTGGTTTTTGTCTCAAGTTCTCTGGGTCCCATGGGCTGTGCTGTGTACTGCCACCATGTTGAATCTGTAAGTACAGACACTGCTGTGGCAGTGGTGAGGGGCTGCTTTGGGGGTGACACTAATAGGGTGGAAATTGTGGCTGCCCCATCCCTAGAGGGGTTGAAGGCCAGGCTAGATGGGGCTTGGAGCAACTTAGTCTGGTGGGAGGTGTCCCTTTCCATTGCAGGGGGGTTGGAACTGGATGATCTTGAAGGTCCCTTCCAACTCTAACCATTCATTCTATGATTCAGTGTTTCATTGGGCCCCTGCTGCTTCATGTTGGAAGCTGAAAAAGCTTCCAGGTGCTTCTCAGGGTTTTTGTTTCCATCTTTCTCTCTCAGATATTCCTCCTTTCCTCTTCCCATTCCTTCCAGTGTTCTTGCTGTACCTCAGTGCTGCTCTAAGGAGTCCAGGTCACCAGTCATTGTGGTTTAAGTTGCTTGAAGCAATGAGAACACATGGTTTTGGTGAGCTCAGCCTCAAGCATTGCCTACTGATGGTGAAAGAGAACTTAAGCAGTGAAAATCCCTTAGCAGTCTTGAAGATTTCCAGTGTCCCCTCATCTGCTGCCTCTTCTAAACCTTTCCTCTTCTCACTTTATGATATTCCAACACAGATCTGATCTTTATGCCGTGTAGGACGGTTTCTAATACATGAACCAAAATCACACTTCAGTATTGAGCATTTTTGTTGTTCTTACTTACCTTCCTGAGATCTTTTTCTAATGATTACTGTCCTCCTAAAGACAAGCAGATAGCAGTTTGACATCTTCCTTCTATCATTTCCTTCTGTTGCTTGGATTTCTCTTAATTTAAGCAACATGTGGAACATTTATTTATATTTATGTTGCTAGGAATGCATTTTTCTGTGCAGTAACTTCACTGTTGAGGTTCATGCTCCTGAAAGGAATATGGGCACTTCATGTGGGCTGACAGTATATATTGGCACCGTTGGTTCTACAGTATGGTTTATTTGCAACTAAGCTGGAGGTGTCATTTTTCTAAATTAAAATACTTTATCAACTTCAGCAGAAAAGTGGTTGTTCCTCGCCCATGCCCTGATAAAGCAGGCACACTGTATAGAGGATGCTTTATTTCAACATTTTTTCCAATAAAACGGGGAAAAATTTGGTGACCAAGTGTTTTGAGGTTTATTCTTTTTTTCTTCTGACAATTTTATCTATTTGGGAAATGCTTCATTTATAAAAGGTTTGCAGTTTCATTAAGTGTTGTTGTGTGCTTTTACTTACATGTAGAGGGACCCGTTCTAATGCTGCAGCCCTTTGAATACATACAGGTGTGGTTTTCTTTGCTGCCAGACGTAATCTCATTAAAATCAACACAATTCTTTGTGAAACTGGAGCCAAGCCTTATTCTAAACTAATTTTTCCCCCCTGTACTGCATTAATCTGCTATGATGTTAGAGCAATCATGAGACGCAGAGCTAGTTTCATTGAAGCTTAATGCCCACAGAGCTGAATTCTCCCATCTTTCATTCTTATTCTGTAAAATTCCAGTTTGTTTAGAAAAAGATTTGCTTTGCTTGTGGAAACAGACATTCTAATTGAAATTGAGTTGATANGTATTTTCCTGACAGCCTGCAGCATCAGCTGAAGCAGCAGAAATAAAAATTCAGCTGCTGTATGGATGGTGGTTTTGCTACCTACTCCAGGGTGTGAGCGTGTGTGATAAAGGGGCTACCAGTGAGAATCAGTGCAGGCTCTCATTTATTACACCTCAGTGATTGAGGATGCAGCCCCCTCCTCCCTCTGCTACTCTGGGAATAACTGCAGGCCATTAGGAATGACGTTTCTGATAAGTTTATTGCAGTGCATTTTAACCATGTCCATAGGCAGGTAATTAAAACCAATTTAGCTGTTACAGGAGTGGGATCCAGCTGTGTTTCCAGTGTTACACGTTGTTGAAATCAAGAGTCCAGCAATATGATTTTCTAGAAAAAATGGGCTGTTGTTAAAGTTGTCACTGCCACATGCTATTTCTTTAGGAAAGAAGAAATGGCCCTTTGTATTATCCTGTTTGCTGATTCACTCTGTTGCCTTGTATTATAAACAAATGTTGAATTCCTGCAGAACTTTCCCTTTTGAAATCGGAGCTGGTTGGATAATGCAGCAATTGGAAAACCAGAAAAAGTAAAGCTGATAACCTTAAACTGCCACTGGAAATGATGAGAGGTAATGGTTTTAAAGTGGAAAGAGGGGAGATTTGGATGAGATATTAGGAAGAAATTCTTCTCTATGAGGGTGGTGAGGCACTGGAACAGGCTGCCCAGAGAAGCTGTGGCTGCCCCATCCCTGGAGGGGTTCAAGGCCAGGCTGGATGGGGCTTGGAGCAACCTGCTCTGGTGGGAGGTGTCCCTGCCTGTGGCAGGAGCATTGGAACNCAGTGAGAATCAGTGCAGGCTCTCATTTATTACACCTCAGTGATTATTGAGGATGCAGCCCCCTCCTCCCCCTGCTACTCTGGGAATAACTGCAGGCCATTAGGAATGACGTTTCTGATAAGTTTATTGCAGTGCATTTTAACCATGTCCATAGGCAGGTAATTAAAACCAATTTAGCTGTTACAGGAGTGGGATCCAGCTGTGTTTCCAGTGTTACACGTTGTTGAAATCAAGAGTCCAGCAATATGATTTTCTAGAAAAAATGGGCTGTTGTTAAAGTTGTCACTGCCACATGCTATTTCTTTAGGAAAGAAGAAATGGCCCTTTGTATTATCCTGTTTGCTGATTCACTCTGTTGCCTTGTATTATAAACAAATGTTGAATTCCTGCAGAACTTTCCCTTTTGAAATCGGAGCTGGTTGGATAATGCAGCAATTGGAAAACCAGAAAAAGTAAAGCTGATAACCTTAAACTGCCACTGGAAATGATGAGAGGTAATGGTTTTAAAGTGGAAAGAGGGGAGATTTAGATGAGATATTAGGAAGAAATTCTTCTCTATGAGGGTGGTGAGGCACTGGAACAGGCTGCCCAGAGAAGCTGTGGCTGCCCCATCCCTGGAGGGGTTCAAGGCCAGGCTGGATGGGGCTTGGAGCAGCCTGCTCTGGTGGGAGGTGTCCCTGCCTGTGGCAGGAGCATTGGAACTGGATGATCTTGAAGGTCCCTTCCAACTCTAACCCTTCTTTGATTCTACGAAATATATTTTTTCTGAATTGAGAAACTGAAGTGAAGAGTTAAAACCTAAAAATGTAGAGATTATTGCTATATTTTCAAAAAGTACAATTTTGTGATCCTGGGTGTTAACAACTACCCACCTTCCAGCGTGGACAGCTTTAATGACATCACAGTGCTTCAGCATATTAAAATTATTATTTAACAGTCTCAGAAGAACCCTCTGTGCCTAGTGTAAGGATGGAGATGAACAGGTCAAATACATTTTATTGCTTTCAGCTTTGCTGGAAATGTACTGACCAAAATAATGTTCACTGATAGGTGAAAGAGGTATTGTTGACCAGGATTTCAAATGGAAGTGTAAGATTGTGTCCTTAAAAATGTCAGCATGTTGGGTAGAGGCTGGCAGATGTCCCGGCAGGGTGTTATTTCTATGTAGTTAGAGAGAGAGAGAGACACCATGTAAAGTAGCTCTTCACCATTAATAATCAAAGAAAAAAGTGGGGAAAAAAAAACCCACAAAAGAAACCAAAAGGAGGAAAAGCTGAAGAAAAACTTAACTTTTTCCAAAATGTTTTATTTTCTTAGTAAATCAATGCCGTAGAGAAGTCCAGCAAAGGTTTGTGAGTGAAATAAAAAAAAAAACACAAAACCCACCATCATCTTTTTCCTTGCTAATGTATATAGTTCCTAGCATGGTTCCCCGGTTATTTCCATGTGCCTGGGGATAACTTGATTCCCAGCAGATACTATGGCAACTGCTAACGTCATCCCAACGGGATTGTAACTCCCTAACAACGGGACAGGAGGAGAATCCCTTAAAAGAAAATAAAAGCAAAACTGCTCCACTGTGTAAGTAACACTGAGCGACACCAGGTTGGTTTTTTTTTTCCCTCTTTATTCAGCCACCAGAATGTTATGGAACTTTATTTTTTAAATGCTTTCATAACTCATGCAGTTAATGTTCAAGGGACAAATAGTCAGAGCTGGATGTTAGAATGTGACAGTAATAAATCCCTCTTGACAGATGAAGCCTCCCATAAATTACTGGTGACTGACTGGCAAGGTTGTAAAATCAGAATATTCTAAAAGTTGTGTTTAGGTACACGGTTCACCTGGGAAAAGATTGCAGGAAATACAAGGAAAACTTGAACAAAGATGTGCAGATGAGACCGTTAATGACCAGGAAAACAAATTAGTTCTCTAATGGCCAAAACAGACCACTGAATGTGATGGTCACTGAAAATGAGCTTGTATTTCTTTTATGATTAAATATTTATTTTCTTTATCATAAGATCTGAGGACAGGATCTTAAAAGCCACCAACAAGGGTTTTAGATGATCGTTTTCTCTGAAATAGTGGTACCATTTATGCTTTTACAGCAATTAGCTTTGAAAATCCCACCCTCCATTTAAAATATTTTCTGCTGGTTATTAATCCAGTTTTCAGGAAAAACATCTCTGTGACGTTAAACTTGTCTCGTATGTGCTTGCCGTCAGTGCAGACTCCTTTATAAACATCTTCCAAAAAGTGTATTTTGAAATTAAAAGGTCTGCTGGTGTTTCTGAGGGGGTTCCTGTGTATTTCAATGGATTTGAGGTAGTGTTCGCTGATGGAGACTCTTGCCCCTTAGATGCAAATAAAGGGCAATGAGGTCTCTCTTCTGTGCTGGGCACTGGTGAGGCCTCACCTCGAGTGCCGTGTTCAGTTCTGGGCCCCTCACTGCAAGAAGGACATTGAGGTGCTGGAGTGTGTCCAGAGGAGAGCCACCAAGCTGGTGAGGGGTCTGGAGAACAAGCCCTGTGAGGAGAGGCTGAGGGAACTGGGCATGTTGAGTTTGGAGAAAAGGAGGCTCAGAGGAGGTCTCCTTGCCCTCTACAGCTCTACAGAAAGAAATTCTTTCCTGAGGGTGGTGAGACCCTGGAACAGGTTGCCCAGAGAAGCTGTGGCTGCCCCATCCCTGGAGGGGTTGAAGGCCAGGCTGGATGGGGCTTGGAGCAACCTGGTGTGGTGGGAGGTGTCCCTGTCCATGGCAGGGGGGTTGGAACTCAATGATCTTGAAGGTCCCTTCCAAGTCTAACCGTTCTATGATTCTATATATGCTTCTTAGTTTGCATTGCTGAGGTATATGTAGGATTTTTGTTAACATGAAGCTTTCCTACACCTTTGTTGGCTAGTAATAACAACAGTGATACTTCTGGGGGTCATCAGAGGCATTGGCCAATTGATGCCTCCAGTAAATTGCTTTGCAATAGGCTGCCTATGAAAGCACAGCAACCTGAATTCTATCCTGGTAGAAAAAATGGAGCATGGTGTGCAGGACAACTGGGATCCAGCATTCACTGAACCAAGTTAGTCCTGCACTGGCTCCAGTGGGGGGAAAAGAAGGTCTGGTGAGGAGGTCTGGATGTCAGGGGCTGTTGAGGAGCAAGAGAGGCATCACAAGCTCAGAGTAGGTTAGCCTGGAGAGAGGAATTATGCAGTGGAAAAAAGCAGAGTGCAAGAGGAAATCCTCAGTCAGGTAAAGGCAAGGGAGGCTGTCAGCAGTGGTTTTGAAAGCTGTCAGGGAGGTGGAAGCTGTTTTGTCATTGCTGCAAAGTATCTTCAAAGAGGGTTGAATTAACCTGCAATTAAAATGTCAGTCTTTGAGGTATCTTTATATGAAGGCTTTAAAATCTTACTGAGATCAGTACTATGAAATTTGAGGAAAAGGAGGTCTACAAAGACCTCACTATCACTGCTATTTACAGTACCTGCTGTGGGGCAGCATCCAGACACCCTCCAGGGTGCACTTGTGTTGTGCTGTGGAATGCAGTGTGTAAACAGCATCTTATAAACTAAAACATAACCAATGCCTTCCATCAGAATTTCACAATTGAAAGCAATCCTTGTGGTAATTCACAGGGAAAGTGAGCAGCAATTAATACTTTTGCAGTTGCTGCAGAGGAACCATCTTCTTACCTACATCTTTTGCCAGAATCTACAAACTTGACTTTAAAAAATAGATGTGGCTACAGATTCAAGCTGACAAGTGTTACAGCATGACATGCATTTCAGAGGGGGAAATGACAACATGAGAAAGTATGTTTAGGAAACGATGCAGCTTAGAAAACTGCATTAACCTGTTGAAAATGTTGCTTTACATATCGCAACACCAAGAGCATTTATGTCAAAGAAAAATCCAATAATGTTACTTTATTCTAAAAGCAAATACTGCTTCTGTGATCACCCATTTCTTATGAATAAAGAAATGGTGGGTCAAAATAAAAATACCTGAATAAATTCCCAAAGAGCTTTAAGCATGAGATGCATAATTCTGGGTACTTCCTTTTTTTTTAATTATTTTTTTGGATTCTGACGAGATGTCTATGACGGTGTTCATCACATACCTGCTAACACCTGGAAAAAGCATTTACTCTGGTTATATTACTGTAAGTTTTGAATTAGTGTGGGCTTGTCTTTTCAGTGCCTATACAATTAGGCCCTTGCTATTTTAGGAAACAAAAGCTAGACACTACATTTCGTTACCCAACACATACATTCATGTGGATGTTGACTCTAAGGATTGTACGTGTTTGTACTTACCTCATTTTGTTCCAGTGGTATTGACTTGTCCCAGAAACGGTGCTTTTCACAGTACAAAACACTCGAGAGGATTTTTCTATTAACTAAAATGATAAAGGTTTACAGCGCTGCAGTGTCTTGAAGTGTCTCTTGAAATGAAGAGCCTTTTAAGTAATTCCAGCTTTACTAAAGCACTTTTGATATTTTAGCAAAAAAAAAAACGCAAACCCAACAACCACCTCTTACGATGTGGCTGTGTGTTGGTGAAGTGACATCCAGAAGATAAACAGGACAAGTGCATGCTGGATATATTTATCGTACATTTGTAGTATTTGTCACAGCTGGGACTGCATGATCTGCCAGCTGGTCTCTTTACAGTAGGGTTACCAAGATGATGAGGGGCTTGGAGCATCTCTCTGATGAGGAAAGGCCGAGGGACTTGGGTCTTTTCAGTCTGGAGAAGTCTGAGGGGGGATCTGATCAACACCTAGAAATACTTCAAGTGTGGGTGTCAGGAGGATGGGGCAAGTCTTGTTTCAGTGGTGCCCAGACACAGGACAAGAGGGAACAGGCACAAATGTGAACGTGAGAAGTTCCATCTAAACATAAAGAGGAACTTCTTGACTTTGAGGGCGGCAGAGCTCTGGCAGAGGCTGCCCAGATTGGTGGTGGAGTCTGTCTTTCTGGAGACATTCCAAACCCACCTGGACGTGTTCCTGTAGGACCTACTCTGATTGGACCTGCTTTGTTAGGGGGTTGGACTAGGTGATCTCCAGAGGTCCCTTCCAACCCTACATCATTCTGTGATTCTATGGTAGGAACCATTCTCTCTAAATACATAGGGAAAGGACAGGAAAAGAAAGAGGAATGAAAGAGGAGGAAAAGAGAAGTGAAGGACTGTAAAAGCTGGCTGAATGATATTGTAATGGTTCTCGTGACCTTGTGAGCTGGAGGTGCATCGGGTGACCCAGTCTTGCAGGTCAGCCAGTGCTGTGCAGCCAGTCGGATCTCCCAGGCTTTTGGTGTAGGCTGCTTGCTCCCAAATTAACCCAGGCCAACCCTTTCCTCCTTCGTGCTTGTATCATTGTGAGATCTTTTTATTTATTACAACTTCAGGTACCTGGTGAGTTCACTTGCCTGCTTGATAAGGTCTGCAATGCCAGGCAGAGCCTGGCTTTCTTGCACCCATTTCAATTTTTCCTCAGATTCCTTTAGCTCTTATAAAAACTCCTCAGAGCAATATGCTAAAAGCAGTGGAGCTTTCTCACCTTTTGCATGTGGATCTTGTGGCATGGCTGCTGGGAATCTTCTTAGATGGACATGCTCCTTTTTCATCTTAATAGAAGTGTGCATTTTCTTTTTCTTCTTGAGAATTACCATAAGCAGCCGATAGCACTTGTACAAATTGTTTCCCACAGGGATGCCCCCCTTGCCAGGACGGAATTATTTAACACATTCTTGCTTCCTGGGCAACTTGAGGTTACGTAGAGAAACCCCACCATGCTTGAGTAAGTCTTCTCTGGTGAGTGTGCCCGGTGGAACCCAATGAGTGCACAAGTGGGTGCCCATCACTGCCCAGGCCAGCAATGCTGGACCTGTCCCATCTGGCTGATGGACTGGGAACCTGCTGTGCAATGTAGCAACTTTGGGATGGTGGCACTTGACTCCCATGAGCACCAGTACTGCTTTTTTCTTGAGAGGTGAGGTGCCAGAGAAGGAAGAGGAGGAGGAATCCACAACTTTTCTGGGATTGCCGTCCCCCTTGGTCCTGGTTCTGCATCGCAGGCCCCGGTTCTCCTGAGGGACTTCAGCCAGCCTACCTGACAGATGCTCTGGAAAGGCAATATGGCCAGGCACGCCCAGACCTAGAGGCTTCTCCAGAGCAGCGATGAAAACTTCAGGACGTCTGTGGTGGAGGAGCCAACAAGGAGGGATGCACTGCTGGACCTTGTTCTATGAAAGAAGGAGGGACTAGTAAGTGCCTGCTGTGAGTGGGAGTGGAACGTGCTCTCTCAAAGCCTCTGCAGCCCTGCGCATTCAGCTGGCCCCAGCAAAACCCACCCTCTGGCCCTTCCCTGGTTCCACCAGGTGTCAGTAATCATGGAATCAAGGAATTGTCAGAGTTGGAAGGGACCTCTAGAGATCATCCAGTCCAACCCCCCTGCTCAAGCAGGGTTGCCCAGAGCACAGCACTCAGGACTGCATCCAGGTGGGGCTTGAAGGTCTCCAGAGAAGGGGACTCCACACCCTCCTGGGCAGCCTCTGCCAGGGCTCTGCCACCCTCACCCTAAGGAAGTTTTTTCTCGTATTCAAATGGAACTTCCCGTGTCCCAGCTTGCACCCGTTGCCCCTTGTCCTGTCCCTGGGAACCACTGAGAAGAGTCTGGCTCCATCCTCCTTCAACTCACCCTTCAGGTACTTGTGAGCATGCAGAAGGTCTCCCCTCTGCCTTCTCTTCTCCAGGCTCAAGAGTCCCAGCTCTTTCAGCCTTTCCTCCTCGGGGAGATGCTCCACTCCTTTAACCATCTTTGTTGCCCAGGTGCAGGACCCTACACTGGCTCTTGCTGCACTTCATTAGGTTCAACATTAATATACGATTTTGTCCCTTGCTTACTTACTACTGGGGTTTCATACAAAAAAACCCACAGACTGGTTTTGCCCAGCTTATCCATACAGGTCTTTGCACAACCCTAAGTTTCTGTTTGTCCTTCTCCTTCAAATAGTTTAGCTTTTTTGTGGTGTCTGAGGAAGAACGCCGTGGTGGGGAGGCCACCGGGTGGTGCTCTTGGCACAGAAATGGTGGGACGCGGGCACTGCAGGGTGCTCCTCCCCTGCACAGGAGCTAGCATGGCATAAAGGTTTAGTTTTGGCTGCAGCAATAATATGCAAATGAACTTTGACAAGAGCAGCAGGTTTTTTTTTTTTTATTTCTCCAGGGGGCTGGAGCACCTCTGCTGTGAGGAGAGGCTGAGAGAGTTGGGGTTGTTCAGCCTGGAGAAGAGAAGACTTCGGGGAGACCTTAGAGCAGCCTTCCAGGATCTGAAGGGAGCTCCAGGAGAGCTGGAGAGGGACTCTTTGTCAGGGAGTGGAGTGACAGGACAAGGGGTAATGGTTTTAAATTGGAAGAAGGGAGATTTAGATTAGATCTTAGGAAGAAATTCTTTGCTGTGAGGGTGGTGAGGCACTGGAAGAGGTTGCCCAGGGAAGTTGTTGATGCCCCATCCCTGGAGGGGTTCAAGGCCAGGCTGGCTGGGGCTTGGAGCACACTGGTGTGGTGGGAGGTGTCCCTGCCCATGGCAGGGAGTTGGAACTGGATGATCTTGAAGGTCCCTTCCAACTCTAACCACTCGATGATTCTCTGATTGTATTGTAATTTGTGTCCCTGAGTGATGAATAGATTGAGGGTGGATATTAATGCTGGAAAGAAAAATGTGTTATTTTGTTCTGTGTCTTACTAAGCTCTGTGGGCTGTTTTCTTTCCACTGAGTCAGAACCAAGGAGCTTTGTCCCTGTGCTGTGCTTAACCTGACCTGTGCTGCTTGAACTTGGACACCGTGGTCCTGGACCAGCTGTTTCCAAGCAGCTGAAACTGTTCAGGTAGGCAGGAAACAGCTGGAAGTGGAGATTTATTATCAGTCAGGGTCTCAGAGGAGGACTTGGGATCCTAACAACCTCCTTTTCCCCAGCTTTTCTTCCTGATGTCTTCCTTCTATTAGAAGCTAACGATTTTTATTATACTCTGTCTCTTGAATTTCCTTCACTGCTTCCATGAGAAGATGAGGCACCTGGCAAAGACCTTTGAGGTGCTAGTGAGGAATTCTCTCCCTGCCACAGGGGACAGCAGCCCAGTACATGGTCACCAGCTTTCCAGAGGAAGTGGAAAGATTATGAGTAGGAATTAGACACTGAGGCAACAAGGAGAACTTTGTGGTTGGTGTCTGCTACAGGCCACCTGATCAACGGGAGCCTACTGATGAAACCTTCTTACTCCAGCAACAGGAGGCATCCTGCCCGAAGGCTCTCATCCTGCTGGGGGATTTCAACCACCTTGACATCTGCTGGAAAAGCAACATGGTGAGCTGTAGACAATCCAGGAGGTTCCTGGAGTGCCCTGAGGCAGCTTCCTAAGGCAGCAAACAGACAGCCCTACCTGAGGGGACACAATAGTCACCAATGCAAGTGAGTTCATCAGGGATGCCAAGATTGGAGGCAGTGATCGTGCATTTGTAGAGGTCACAGCCCTAAGGGATATGTGTCAGACAAGAAGGGTCACGGCCCTGAATTTTAGGAAAGCAAACCTCCAGCTCTTTGAGGAGTTAGTCAAAAAGACCCCCTGGGAAAAGGTCCTCAGGGACAAGGGGGAAGAACAGGGCTGGCAGGTCCTGGAGGTCTTCAAGTCCTCTGAGGGTTTTTCACTCAGTTATTTGAGCACAAAATTAACTTATGGTGGAAGCTATTGGTCAGGGTCCAAACCAGGGTCTCCAAGAGATGCAGAGGACCTGTGCATCTCTGTCAGCCCTGAGAAATGGATATATTCTTCCCAACATGATGCTGGTGACTGAGATTAAGTCAATGGGGAAGAGGACATGGATGTGTTCAGTAAAAAGGTCACTAGTATGGAAAGAGGGAAAAGAAGGAAGGTACCAAGAAGGTGGTGTGGTATGTGTGCTTGCAGTATATTGGTCTTTCACAAGAGGTCTCTCTCCGTCTTCTCTTCTTCCGAAGCTTGGGCAAGCTGAATTTGGTAATAAAAAGTTCAGCTGGTCCAGGATTGGTGTTCTAGGCTTCTTCCTTTGTATCTCCTGTGGTCCAGGCTGTGCACCACACACTCATGAGATGCAATGCCATGAACCCTGAGCCCATGTGCTACGCCCAGGTCCAGGCTGTCTACCATGGGGCTGTGGAGAAGCAGAAAAAAGTCAACAAATGGCAGGGCTGAGGTGGCAGGTGTTATCAATGGAAAAAACCCGGACTCAAAGGGACACCTAAGAGCTTGCTTGTCCGCCTCAGTTTCCACCAAGCATTTTTGGTGGCTCTCCAGGGAACTGGAAGTCATTTCAGAAGGTCACCTCTCCATTGGTCTCTTCTCACAGGTAATTAGTAACAGAACAAAAGGGAATGGCTTCAGGCTGCAACAGGGTAGGTTTAGATTGGACATTAGGAAACAATTCTTCCTAAAAAGAGTGGTTGGACACTGGAATAGGCTGCCAAGGGAGGTGGTTGAGCCCCCATCCCTGAATGTGTTAAGAGTCGTTTAGATGTGGTGTTGGGGGATATGGTGCAGGGGACAACTTTGTAGAGTGGGGCTGATGGTTGGACTTGATGATCCCAAGGGTCTTTTCCAACCTGAATGATTCTGTGATTCTACGAAAGTTTGTTAGTAGCTTCCAGGTATCAGGCACATCCCTCTGACAGGGCTGAGGTGACAAGGGGCAGGGTTTTTGAATTTGTATAAAAAAAGAGAATTTGTTGAGTATCTGTGTGCATACATCATCTGTGAGCAGGTAGGTGGTCTGCACCTTTTGTTGGCCACTGAAAAGTGGATTTGATAGCCCACATGTAGCACTGAACCTCTTACAAGGAATACATTTTGAAGGGAAGCCATTTACAGAGAGACTTCTTTTTTATGCAAGTGCATCCAAGATCCAGTATCTTTAGGGATTTCACAATTTTTCCTTAGCTTAATAAAGAGTCTTGGAAATGAATAAATTTTGCTGCAGTCCGTTACCTGGAGCCCAGTTACATCCTTGGAGACCAGAGAAGTTTCAGAACACAGATGAGAGACTCCTCTGCTTCCTTGGTTTCTCTCCCTGTCCCTGTGCTACAGGCACTGCTTTGCTCTAAGTTTTTCCTGCAGTTTATTTCCTACATAGAAAAAAAACCAACAACCCATGTCTTTCCAACTCCCATCATATTTCAAATTTTGGTTGATGCTCAGTTGGTACACTGGCCTATGTGTACAAATTTCTGTTTTCCTAGGCTTTTTTTTTTTTTTTAAATGTTAGCTTTATAAATCCCCTGGGGAAAAAAAACCAAACCACTGAACAGTGAGTGTAAGAAACTTACAGAAGAGATAAAATCTCAACACATAATTATGAAGATTGAGATCAACCATGCACACATGGTTTCATATTTCATAAGAATAAAAATTTAATCATCAAGTCCTTTAATCTGTGCATTTAAAGGTGTTCTGGGGAAAAGAAAAGGCTGCCAAGCAGTCTGTTAGGGAATTACCTGATTGCACAAGCTCAACAAATGGATGGCTTATGGCAGACTTTATTATCCAGGCATATTTGGGTTTGGGACTGCACCTGTCTTGCCTTGAATGGTGCATAAATGGCAATATGGTTCTGCCTGAATCTCCAGAAACCCAAAAGGTTTATGTAGGCTTTAAAAGTTGTGCTCTGAGTTTATGTGTTCCCATTTGAAAAGGCACCTGAGTTCAAATACCTAATCGAACTTCTTTCAGCTCTTAAAAATCCCCACATAAAACAATAAAACAAAATGGATTTGAAAAAGAATCAAATAGAACATTAAAAAAAAATAATCCTCTGGGTGGTTTCTGGTTTTGCTCTGTCTGATTTGCTGGATAAGCACTTAAGCTCTGCTGGGTTGATTCATAAGATAAAGCTGTAATGTATTATCCCATCTATGTCTCCGATTACCCTTTATGAGATGAAATGTCACAACTGCCAAAGTGTTAAACGTAAAATATTTTGATATGGCATGTTTTATTGCAAAGCACTGAAATAATTCTCTAAAATTCCAGATGATGGGGACCGCTGCTGCTGGGTGAGTCATGTTTTCAGAGGTGAGTGAAGGATTTGGGATTTGGAACCATAAGCCTAATCCTCCTCTTGGGTTCTCCTCTGCAGTCAAGAAAATTTCTGGTGTGTTGTGGGGAAAAACTGCTTGACTCATGTGGTTTAAAGCAAATCAGGCTCAAAGCACTTAATTATGGATGTCTAATGAACCAGCAATCAGTGAACTGTATGTTCAGCATCAGTATTAGCAATACAACAGGTAAACCATGGGACTAGGTACTCACAAGGTGTTAATTAATGCCTATAAGCACCTAAATTCCCTCTGCTAACTAACCCTCCTAACCTTCTGGAAGTGCTGGACTGGGGTTTGCCTGCTGCTGTGACCACATTTCTCCCCACTGCTGGGAATTTTCATGCATCTTTCACACTTGTTTCCAAGATTCCTTACCTTTCCTCAAGTCTCTTGGGAAATCCCCACTCATTTCTGTTTAATCCATCAGATCATTGTCTTAAGCAAACTTCGTCATGGTTAATTGCCTTCTGGCAAGGTGAGATTTGTGACGCAGGTATTACAGGTCTATTTGCAAGCACTCTTGACGCCTGCATCCCTCTCACATCATCCCTTCTTATCCAGGTGCTTATCCACCAAAACATGGTGTTTGACTGAATGACTGAGCAGTTCAGGTGTTTGCCTGCCCTTTTGCTGCTCAGTTGCTTTGTCAACCCCCAGCCTAAGTTAACAGTTAATTAAGGGCCTAACCTAAAAGCCGATGGAAATCAATGAATATTTTCTGTGACTAACGGGGAGGTCCTCCCAGAAGACTGTATCTACTTTTTTTCCACTCATCAGTAAACTAGGCGAAATAGGCTGTGTGCTTGCATGGGCTGCACATCTCTGCCTGTCTTTCTGCTTTTAGGACATAAAGAAACTTGCCTTGTGATTTTAATGAAGGCTGGGGCGTTTTACACGTGCTGATATCTTCCTTCCCTGACAGCCCTGACCCAGGATACCCTTCTGGGGCTCTTAGAGGATTTTAAGATGACCTGCCTCTAGAAGGAAAATGCACTCATTATATCTGTGCTATAAAGCGAAAAGTGGGTCTGAGAGCAGGCTGGAGTAGATTATTTGCTGGCTTTAGTTCCTGTTGAAAGATGCACTTTGTGAGTAGGAAGAGTCAGACAAGGGATTAGGCTTTGCCATGCTTCCACTGTCTGAAGGGAGCCTACAGGAGAGCTGGAGAGGGACTCTTTGCCAGGAAGTCTAGTGATAGGACAAGGGGTAATGATTTTAAACTGGAAGAGGGGATATTTAGATTAGATGGTAGGAAGAAATTCTTTGCTGTGAGAGTGGTGAGGCAATGGAACAGGTTGCCCAGGGAAGCTGTGGCTGCCTCATTCCTGGAGGGGTTCAAGGCCAGGCTGGATGGGACTTTGAGCAACCTGGTCTGGTGGGAGATGTCCCTGCCCATGGCAGGGATTTGGAACTGGATGATCTTGAAGGTCCCTTCCAACTCTAACCATTCTATGATTCTGTGATTCTATGATTCTATGCTTGTATCTGGTGAGGTTTAGCCACTTCTTTGACCAGTTTTTCCCCCTCATTTGTACTGTTTCACAGGTGGGTGAAAGCAGCACGATCCTCTTTTCTTACTATGACAGAGTCGAGCAAAAAGTCCTCAGTAAAGGGAGTGGCAGAGCCAGAGATAAAACCCAGGAGTGGGACCTGCAGGACCGGGTAAGAATCCCTGCTGTGGGAGGCTCCAATGAATCTACTCAGCCTCTGTCCCCTCGGAAGTTCAGCCATCACTAGCACATTCTGTCTGCAGAGAGGCCAGCTTGCTGTCCATTGACAGAGCAATTTAACTATTAGGAAAATCTGTATTTGATGGGTAGCCTATTTGCTCTGCTAAAATGAGTGCTTGCAGCACGTACAATGGCTTGAATTTTGACCTTGCTATAAATTACAATTCATTACAATGTGTGTCGTTTTTGAGAGAATATCTGAGCTGGGAATGCTCCTTCACAGTCGCTTCTCCTGGGATACAGAGATTTTCAACATATTCTTTTCAGGGCAGTCGATAACCTATTAAGGTGACGACAAACCTTAGTGACTGTAATTTAGCACTGAGTTTGAGGTGAGGTAACCAATTTGCTTACCTAATGATGTAATCAATAGTCACAGAGATGGTGCAAGGGCAAGCCTGTGTTTTTCTGGTTGCTGCTGGCAAGGAGAGCAGCAACGTAGCTTAATGAATTACATCAAGTGCCTGTTGCGTGACTTGAGAGTCATTAAACATTGAAAAAAGTAAGTCACATCTGTTTTAGGAAAGTTGCCAGAATGTTTCAGAGGGCAGAGAAATGTCTCTAATCAATTGTCATTGATAAAATAGAGTATTGCATTTCTTATGATATTTTTGTAAGACAAACATGTATATGTTATGTGTTTTTTCCCTACCAGTTTTGTTGCCAGTGAGAGACTTGCAGGATCTCTTTTCTGGGTTTCCCAATGTTGAGAATTTTCCCTCTAGTAGTTAAGCCAACAGTCAGGGGATGTTCCCGTTCATTTGAAAGTGTTAGCGACGTTCTTCATTAGGAACTACAGAAAAGATATAAAAAGCCTTTTAATCCCTTTCTCTGCTAAATTGGTAGGAACAAATGGTGCTTCTTCCCAGCCCAAACCAGACATCATGATTTGGGAGACCTTTGCTTACCTGAGCTGCAAGTGTTAGTACTGCTAGTGACATTCTTTAGTCCCATTGTTTTATTGCTTCGTTTATCAAACCAGTCTTGCCAATTAATTTTCTTCCCCGGGGTGGTCACAAGAGTTCTGTTGGCTTTTTGGAAAGATTAGTTACAATGGCCTCCATCTGATCAGAGTGGGAGGTTGAATGTAGCGTCAACCATGTCTTCCTAAAACCATCAGCTATCTGACCAGCCGATCTCCTTGAGGTGATGACTACTGAGTTAGATGCTGTCTGGCTGAAAACAAACAGCCGGGGAAAAATAATGTCAAAAACTGTGTGATTATTGTCCAGAAGAAGCAGTATTGCTTTAATATCAGATCTTTGCAGAAGATGCTCTGAAATTACTTGGAGATACTCTCTCTTTTGTCCTTTCCAGACTAACCAGGGGGGCTTAGTAGTGCATGGAGTAAAATACTTGTCTGGGAGGGCAAGCAGACACCTGCAGTCTCCTTTGCATCTCTTTCTAATCTCATTTTTGGTTCCCTGCATAGCTGTTGTGCTAGTCTTCACTCCCCTCTAAACTGGGTTGAGCCTGCAGCTAATTTTATAACACTCCCTTGGTGTCCCCTGTCGGAAGCTGCCTGTTTGCGTCGTGTTAATGGAAGTCAGGCCCAATTATTTGCGTGTGAGGGTTAAGTTGTTTCCTGTTACTCATAATGAATCCTGACCTTTCCCAGGATCTGGCTGGTCTGTTTGTTCAATAACACGCCACCCATGACACTAAGGAGAGAAATGGAAAAAAATCCCCAAATCTGCCCAATGGCAGCCGTCTGTCTTCTGTTTAAGCAGCTAAGGATGGTAAAGCACATGTATGAAGCAAGCAGATAGGACTGTCCAAGTGGGCAGGTTCGACTGTTTGAAAGAAGGAGAACTTCAGATGCAGTTTTTGACTGGAGTGTGCAGAAGAGATCTCCCATGCTCTGCCCGAAGGAGCAGCCCTGAGCATGGGGTGTAACAGTGCTTTTGCTCTGGTCACACTGGTTTACCTCTTTAGGGACCAGTGTCTTGAGAAGAGCTCAGACTTCTGGGGAGCTAAGTCTAAGTGGAGGGGCTCCTAGAGCTGGCTGAGACAGTGTGGTTGTGAGTGGGGATGTGTGTTTTGCTCTGTGGCTTGTGGCTACAGCAACCGGCAAGGGAAGCAGATTTCTGTTGGGTGGTTTCACAAGAGGAGCCTCATGTAAATTCTAAACTTGTGGGTTTTTGGCTTGCATGTGAGTGCATAAATTACACAGGGTATTTCGAAAAGTTTATCCTCTAGCCTTTGGCCATGTTAGCTTAAGCCCAATTTTCCTCCTGTTGTTTGAATCCCCGTGTGTGTGTGCATGGAGATGAGGCAGCTGCCAGCTGCTAAATTGCTAGAACAAAGGCAAGTTTTCTAAAGCATTTTATATAACACTTGTTCCCTTTCATTGGATGAATGATTCATTAATGTCTTTGTTTGAGATAATTATTACAAAGGCTATAACCTTTTTCATTGTTTGAACAAACACAAAACATTACGAAGCAAAAACTGTGGAAGGACCTAATTCATGCTTAGCAAAAGAGGTGCTGGTCTCAGCAAGTTGTCTACACGTGCATTAAACAGCAAAATCCCATTTATCTCATGGGCTGAGATACAACGAAGTCTCCCGACAGGTTTGTTTAAGAAGCTGATGCACTTCTGTTGACTTTCAGAAAAAATGGCCAGTTGTTGCTTCCTTGCTGACATTTGTCCAGCCTTGGGTTTTTCTTGGCTGCTCCCAGCATTGCTAGACACAAATCTGAAGAAACCACCACAGCTGAACCACCAGGGCAGATCCAAGAGCTCTTCCAATGTGTGGCTGTCACTGTCAGAGTCTGTGTTTAGTTTTCATACCTTCTCCCTACCTTTCTCTCGAGCCCTGGGTAGGAAAGTTTGCTCTGTGGAAAGCAGTGATGGTGTGTTACCCCAAAAACTAAGAGTGGGAAGGAGCTGGCATAGCCTTGTGGTTCATGGGGGCTAGTGTAAAGGGACTGACCACGCACAAAAGAGGAGAGAAGGAGGAAAAAATCAATCAAGCAAGAAGAGTAAAGTAGCTCTTATAACTGGATGTGCTTCAGACCTCTTCCACCACCCTTGCTGCAGCATGATGCATCCAAAGGTCTTGAGAAGCAAGGTTGATCCAGTGATGCTGCCCATGGCCCCAAAGCAGCCATGACCTTCTGGAGGAGAATGGTCTGCTCCACTCAATGAGAAAATCGTCTCTGCTCTGTTAAATCTGAGCTCAGCCTCTTTACTTTTACTCTTTGTTTTGTCTGATGGCTTCTGTGCCTTCACAGGAATTGCAGGGGGAGCACAGCCACTTGCTTCAGACACAGTGTTCCCTACGGTGTCCTGGATATTTCCTCACGGTTCAATTTTAATTTTATTGTACATATGAATGGTTAGAAATGTTTTGAAATATTAGCGTCCTAGTCAGTTGGAAAAATGTGAGATGACGGCGTCGCTGTTCAAAACCTTAATTGCAAATAGGTCTTTCTGATCTGCTGCACAATTTCATTCCTTTGAATTTTTTTCTTCTTGTTTTCAAATGAGTTTCTTAGATTCAGTTCTTACTCACAGATTAGAAGGCCAGAAGGGCCGTTAGATTGTCTAACCTGAGCCAAATTTCAGCAAAATCTTCCTTGAAAATATTATTTTTGGGTACTGAAGCTTCAGGATAGCAGCATCATTTTCCCCAAAACAGAAAATTTCTTTCAGCCCTTCTAAACATCTATTGTTCATTTTGTGCAACTGAATTTTAAAGAATTTTCCGAGATAAACCGTGTGTTTGTATTTGCTGTCATCACTTCATAGGGTGTCCTGTTCATAAAGTGTTGGTAAGTGATAATTTAATAAGAGTTTGTCATGTGGCGTGGAAGTTAGAAACTCAATGCGGTGCTTGTAAACTTGCATTAGAACTGCGCAGTATTATATATATAGAGAGAGATACATATGGATATATATAGATATATTTAGATATATCTTCCTTGGAAGATCTATAAGCAATTTAGAAACAAAAATCTTAATTTTAGATGTAGTCTTACTGCATTCTGTGTCATGAAAATGATGGGAAATAGCATTGCCTCACTTTAATGGGCTCAGCACTAGGGATGAGCAGTGTCACCACCGGTAACAGCTGGGAGCTGAGTATCAATACTCCTGGGTTTTAATGCTGGATGTGCCACTGGTCTATTGTTGCAGCCAGAGTGATTGACTTTACTTGTTAATAGAGAAGTAGGGACATATTTGTTAAGGTGAAACAGTGATTGAACAAAATTACTAGCAAATGTGACAGTGTTTTACGAGATTCAGTGGTGAGGTACACTTGATCATTTACTGCAGAGAGAACAGGGTGAGACAAGCAGCACCTCTGCTACAAGGACAGGCTGAGGGAGCTGGAGTTGTTCAGCCTGGAGAAGAGGAGGCTCCGAGGAGACCTAATAGCAGCCTTCCAGTACCTGAACAGGCTACAGGAAAGCTGGGGAGAGTCGGTTTCCAAAGGCCTGCAGTGACAGGACGAGGGACAATAGCTTTAAGTTGGAGAAAAGCAGCTTTAGATTGGATATTAGGAACAAGTTCTTTCCTCTGAGGGTGGTGGAACACTGGGACAGGTTGCCCAGGGAGGTACTTGAGGCCCCTTCCCTGGAGATGTTTGAGGTGAGGCTTAATGAGGCCCTGGGAAACCTGGGCTGGTTGGGGGTGTCCCTGCGACTGCGGGGAGGTTGGACTAGATGACCTTTGGAGGTCTATGATTCTATAAGGTGTCAAAGACTCCCTCCAGTTGAGTCAAGAGGTTCACAAAGGACTGCCTGGCTTTCTAAATTCCTTCTCAGAGAAGAGTCTGGGTGCAGCTGGATCCAACCCTAGTCCCAAGCTTGGTCAACGGTTTATGTCTAAAGGATGACATGGTGCTCAGTGACATCGTTTAGTGATGAGTTGTTTTTCATCAGAGATAGGCTGTTGGTTGGACTAGATGGTCTCAAAGGTCCCTTCCAACCTACACAATTCTATGGTTCTATGATTATATATGCCTAATCCTTTGTATCTCTTAGCTAAGATTTTGAAGTTTAGCATGCTATTAGTCACTTACTGATAATTTGTTGCAGCAAGGAGTCTCTTAGCCTTGAGAATTAGAACCTTAAGCAAGCCTCCTCACAAAAGGGGAGATCCTGAAGTGCAGCTGTTGCCATCCAGGAGAGCTCAAAGTGCTCTGGGGCTGCCCACTATTTATAGAGTGAGATAATTGACCTATAGTCATATTCTCATGGGAACAAAATATCTAGGTCCCCACTCTAGACGGTGTTTTGGCTGAGTTGCCATCCACCCCCCAAAGTCCAAGTGCAACTCATCACAGCTCCCACTGATGGTTGTGGCTTGAGCCGGAGCCAGGGAGGGAGTGGAAAGGGGGAAAAACAGGGAGAGCACACCACCACATCTGTCATGTAAACACCAAACGAGTTCAATTGCATTCGTGTACCAGCAATGATTAGGTTTCAAGCATGTGGATCTTTCTTAAATGGTGCCGAGTGGTGCTCCCAAAGGAAAGCCCATGGTCCCCCGTGGGTGGGAGGCAGTAAGCTCTGTGGAGGGCAGAACAGGATGACGCTACACATCCAGCTGCAATGAAACAGGGCACCCTTTGCCAACCAACAAACTCCCTGAGGAAAACTTCACAGGAGGGATTAGTGTTCCCAGGGATTAGCTGTGGGAGCTGCAGGCAATAGTTCTGAAGGGATCAGGCTCAGGAAAGCTTCTTCTTCTTCTTTTGTCTGTGTCGCTCCAACACCAGCAGCAATTGCGATTTCCTGATGCAGTGGAGAGGAGGAAGAACACGATCTGCTTTGTGAAAGGGCTCTGCAAGGCAGCCCTGCCCTGCGCTGCCATCCATTTATTTATTTAATTGTATATTTATTGTAGAACAGCAGTTGTTGAAAGTACATTATTAAAATTATCGATTTGTGTACCTGCTGGACCGAAATGTTTCATGCATGTCATTCAGTAGCCTTTATTTAATCAGACCATGGAGCAACTGAAAGTTCAAAATCATGCATATAGGCTTTCTGTTTCCAAACGTAAATGTTTTAGCCTAAGCTCAGAGCATTTTTGGAATGCCACTCTTCTGTAACATTAGAGTCATCATCACTCCAAACTCCTCTCCAGCAGGATAGCTGTCTGTCTCCTAAAGCTGCTGTGTAATTACCATGATCTCAAGTTCCCCCAAACCAGCAAGAGAGTCACCAGTTTGCTGTTCTTGCTCATCATGGAGACTTTCTTTCACCTTCCTTATCTGGTTGACATACCATAGAAGCCCTTCTTGTTATTCTTAGCATCCCTTGCCAGCTCCAGCCATACCTTGACCTTCCTGACTTCATCCCTACCTAAGTGGGCAGTGTCACTATGCTCTTACCAGGATCCCTGATCCTGCTTAAACTGCCTGTGCAGTTCCTTCTTGCCTTTTATTTTGACCAGCAGGTCCCAACACAGCCATGCTGGTCTCTTCCCTTTCTTGTTTGATTTCTTACTCCTGGGGATCAAGAGCTCTTATGCTCTATGGAAAGCATCCTTAAAGATCTGCTAGCTTTGTTTTGTCCCCTTGTCCCTGAGGACCGTTTCCCAGGATGTCCTTTTGACAAACTTCTTGAAGAGCTGAAGGCTGTTAGGAACTGAATTCTAAAACATTCAATTCTGCACATTAAAAGGAGGAGTTTTTTCATTTTAACAGTTTTTATTCCCCTTTCCCCCCTTTCTGTTTTTATATGTAACATGCACAATTAGGGAAATTAGGGAAATGCAATAAACACCATGGACCAAGAGAGTTTCTTGTCTTCACTGTTGCTAGCGTTGTTGAGCCTGAGGAACTGGAACATTTTTCTTGAGATCAGACAAAACAATTTCTATCCTTCCTTGGTCTTTTCTTCTGAGACTGATAGGATGGAACAAAGGATTCATTTTGATCTGGTGTAATACAGAAAGATTAACCCTTTGTTGAACTGTGTCTCAAAAATATCACCATGTGGCCCAAGGATGGGATTGAGAGTTGGAATATTCCAAGTTTGTTCTTAGCTTTTTCAGAGCTGGAAATTGGGTAAATTCATTTGATGTTTTCATGCCTCTGCGAAATGAGGAAAGATATATAATTTAGGATGAATAATGTTAATTTATTAATATCTGAAAAACAATTCAATGTCTTTAGACACGAAATATTTCAGGAAATGTAAGAAATGTAGAAGAGAGACAGTATTGTACTTCAGACAAATGTTTCTTTTCCACCCATCAATCAACTTTGCTCTTACATGTCGATGAAGGGTATAGTATTGCAATAGTTTTAAGCCTGGGTTGAATTTTTATCTGGGCTAAGTCACTCTTGCAGCTAGCCTGGGCTCTTTGGCATAAAGAGAGTGAGAGACAGTGATGTATGCCGTGGACTAATGTGTGGTTGGCGGCCCCAGGGAGATGAAAGGAAAGCTTTTTAAAATACTTTCTAAATTTTCTGGCTCATTATTTCTTAGCTGGAAAAAAAAAAATATGGGAGTAATACATTAGTGAGGGAGAAGCCCTGCATACTGTCAACCAAAAACACTTCTGCTTCAGACTGTTAGTCCTGGTCACTTTTCCCAGACATGGCTAACTATTGAAAATTCCAAAGGAAGAGAGGGAAAGCAATAAAAGTCTCACTTTTCTCACCTGCTCACCACAAACACTGAATGTGGCTCCACGCCTTGCAGAAGGCTCTCTATAATGGCACTGCAGGTCCTACACTGCCACGGGGAATCTGTGTGTGTTCATACTCTCTGCCAACAGCTCAGTAAATCATCCGTGGCAGCATCATCGGGGGTCTGCAAACTGGGTCACTGCTGCTGCAGCAGCATGCAGAGGGTGCCCTGATTTACAAACGTTTCCTCTGTCTAGGCCAAGGACAATTCTACCTCTACGAGGAACTGGTTTTTCTTCTGTCTACTGTCTCTTGCTTGTAAAAGTTCCAGTCCTTAGCTGCTCTCCTTGTTTAGCTCCTGGCATTTGCTTCTGTCTGTTTGATGCAGCAAACCCTGTGCCCTTTTTCTACGTATTCATGTCCTGAGCAGAGACAGGACACTCTGTCACCTCCAGCTCAAGTTAAGTCTACATCTGTATGTGGTCATGGTTTTTTTCTGTGACTCCTCAGACAGACCTGTCCCAAAGCCAGCAGGAGTCAATGTAAGTGTTTCCTTCAATAAAGGGAAACGTTGCCTCAGTTTTCTCAGTCCTGTCTTACACAGAATTGTATGAAATAGACATATGCCCAGACCTGCAGAGTTATGGTTTTAAAGGCATACCCCTACTAGGAGTGGCAGGTCTAGTAAAGGCACAAATTTTACAAAAAAAAAAGTCATTCTTGATGGCACATTCTTAATGCCTCTCCCCTGTTACCTATGGCTCCCATGATAAGCAGTGATTTTCCCAGCTGGAAGCTGGGGTGCACTTTAACTGCCTCATTTTTTTCATTCCCTTTAAGAGGTGAGTGTGGGACCCCTCAGCCAAACCGGTTTCAGAGCACAATAGGTGTAATACAGAGTGTAATGCAGGAGGTTGATATTCGATTTAGCTTTATCCCCACCTTGCCTTATCTATGTGGAGATAACCTGGGGGTAGCTGCAAAAACTGGCTCAGGTCGGGGTTGTCTCAAGATTGCATCATAGTAAGAATCCAAACCAAATGGAGCCCTGAGTCCCATCCCACCACTATTCCCCTGACGTTGAGTGCTAGGAATCACAAAATTAGCAACAGAATTGCACCACAGAGGTAAATGTTCCAGATAGGGTAGTCTACTCAGGCATAACAATCCTGTCCCCCCTCCACCGAATCAGGAAGTATAAACCGTAAGGTTTTGGGGGAAAAATGGGGAATCCTCCAAGGCTACAGCTGGCCTGTAGGAGATTGGTCTTCCCCCCTTGTCCAGGATGCTGTACACAGGGTGACTTCCCAGGGACTGAGCGACCTTACCAGAGAGAGAGGGTAAGTGATTAAGAAATGTGTATGGTATATGGTACGCTATTAAGGTCATGACTGGTGCACTCTTTTAAGATATCTAGCACGCTTGTGGTTTGTGTTGTTACTTTTCAGGATCACTTGTAGGTTGTAATAGTGTATTTCGCAATTTGTTTTGAAATTGCAATAGTGTATTCGCCACTGTACCCATGGAATCTGCAATAGAGGTGTATTGGACCTGGGACTGAAGTCCAAATAAATCGTTAATTTGAACATCTTGGTGAAGTCCTTTTCCTTTTTTGCCACAGTGAGCCCATCTGAGGTGCTGACACACGGTGAACACCTTCACCTTTGAGCCTACATTTCCTCCAAACCAAGGTCTGCTGCAGGATAGCTGCGTTTTTCAATGCTTTCTGTCAGGACTGGTTTTCCATTTTCACACTGCTGATTATGCTGAATGTATGGGGACAATGATACTGCCCTGTAGCCTGCTGCCTAAGCAATATTTTTAATTTCTGCTTTGTGCCAGGACATGGAGATGGGTACAATCCTATTCCATAAGCGAGGACCTTTAGAAACACCTGCATCCCATTTAAACCTACCTGGATGTGTAACTGCACTAAGGCACTGGTGTAGGCTGCATGTATAGACAAAAAATTATACCATTGCTAAATTAGACACCCAGAAAATCTGCACATGCTTCGATCAAAACTTTACTGGTTTAATCCTGGTGACACAAAGCATACCTGGAGACATAAGATCATACTCAGGGTAAAATGATGCTAGATGCTTGGTAGACAAATTGGGGAAATATCAAACTATGATAGAATCATAGAATCATCTAGGTCAGAAAAGACCCTTGGGATCATCAAGTCCAACCATCAACCCCACTCTACAAAGTTTTCCCCTACACCAGATCCCTCAACACCACATCTAAACGACTCTCAAACACATACAGGGATGGGGACTCAACCATCTCCCTGGGCAGCCTTTTCCAGTCTCTGACCACTTTTTCTGGGAAAAATTGTTTCCTAATGTTCAGTCTATGTCCTGGTTTGTTTGTTGCTGTTGGCTTTTTTTTTTTTTTATATGTCTCCCTGACCATCTTCTGGGGACACTGTCAGATTCAGGATATTATGTTTGCTAGACTTTTTGCCTGACCCAGTATCTTTGTTCTTTCACTTGTAATGGCTTCAGCATAGTTGTTTGCACTGCTTGTTTGAACAAGACTTCTAGAGCGTGAGTTGTCTCAGGCAAACAAAATGTGTCTTTTGCTCAAGTGCACAGAGTCATTTTTATGCTAAGGCACCTGAGGCATAGTAGGTGAAGTTTTTTTCCTCCTTAAAGGTAAAAGGGAGGGACCTTTGAAGAACACTCTGGGGCAACTATCAAAATCAGGTAACATAAACTGCCCTATGGAGACAACTTGCTGTCAGCGGTGGAGAGTGACCAGACAGCCACCTTAACATAGGCTCTTAAGTTTTAGATCATAAAAGTTAGGAGAGGTAATAGTTTTTTGCTGTGCCATTTATCAGCTGCTCTTTTTTAATGGCAGGGGGAAGATGTTGCACTGATCCGAGACGTAAACTGCGTCTGTGCTACAGCTTACAGTAAATAAAGAGTATGTTTGCTCGAATCCTGCTGATCCTGGGTGCATTGGGGAAGTTTTTCTTGTCAGATCTTACACCATGTCAAGTATTTCTCTTGCCACAGGGTTGAAATTTGCTGAACCAAAATGATATCTCATCTGTAATGCCATCCAATGAACGTCAGTCGAGAGGTCGATCTTTATTTATTACGCTTCGGGAAATGGCTTGGACTAATTTATGTGGGGAGCTTTGCTAGATGGGTGAGTGTGGCCATCCCATCAGTCTCAGTGCAGAGAGGGAGGATTAACAGGCAGCTTCATCTGCCATGGCAAAACTTCTCTCTGACATCTGAGCCATTAAAGTAAATGACAGGTTTTACTGCAGCATCTGTCTCTTGCAGGGACATTGACAATTTGCTGCTTAAAACCCCAGTCACAGCAGAGCACTTAGCTGACAACCGAGACCTTGGCATCAGCAGCCAATATTGATAATATACAGCACAAACACCATACGAAGGGTGGAAAACATCACTCAGACATGTCTTGTTGGAGTAGATCAGCAAATAATGCTTCCTTCTCTGTTATGCCTCAGAGAGAGAACCTTTTTCCTCTGTGTTTGCTAAAGACAGAAGGTACTAATGTTGATTCTGTTTCTACTTATTCCTGAAACACATGATTCATGAATTAGAAGACTTGTTTCATTACTGAAAGGATCTATCTTGTGCCCTGGCACAATGACTTCCTTCTAAGATTTTCTATCCGTGTATTTCCTAGCAGCGTTTGGACACGGTCTTGTCAGTTTCATAAATCACTACAGATAAGTAAATCCTTCTCTTAACCTTTTGGGGCGATAGCATCGCTAATATTTTCTGAACATATTACTCCCAGTGCTCCTAGAAGAGAAGACAACTTGCTTTGTTGTGCAGCACAATAAATACATAAGCATGCTTGTTCCCCTTTTCGCTTAAATTAGTAGAGTTTTAATGCCTTCACATGGCTTGCACTCAAAAGTCTTTTAAGTGAGAAGTGCTCCATCAAAGCTTTGAAAGTGCTTTTGAAGTTCATGTGCGCATCATCCTATTTGGGTATTTTATGGCTGAATACAGGTATTGAACATTGCACAAAGCTTCTTAGCAATTTTGTGAATTGTAAAAAAAAAAAAAAAAAAGTNNNAAAAAGTTTGTCTGTATTTGTACAGCCTTTGAACTCCTCTCTCAAAATAATTTGGTGTACAGTAGCATGAGATTCAAATTGCTTTCGCTTTATTGTAGTTCTTTTGCCATGTTGAAGAAGAGCTACAGGTCTGCAATGTGATTCAATTAATGTGACTTGGAATAAGAAAGTAAAACCTGGAACTTGACAGTGATTCTTATGAAATAAAAATGGAAGCTGAAGTGTAGAAAAATTGCCACAGAGATGAAAAATATCAATGTGGAACAAATTCAAGAAAGAAATGTCATTTTGTCTAAATAACCTTTATAACATTTCTCCAAGAAAGAATATATTTTGGCATTTAAAGGATTTCTTTTTTTCACTATAAACGGTTTGAACATGAAAACAGCATTATGATAGAAGAGTTCTAATTCCTGAACTCACTGAAAGGTAGGAACAGCTTTTCTTCTCTGTCCAGAAAAGCGATAACTTGCTTTAGTTTTATTCCTATGGCTGCTTAGTAAAGTTGCAAGAGAAAGACCTCTTGCCCACCTGTCATAACAATGTCTACCCTGCCTACCCCCTTCAAAGATTCACGTCTCCTTTGATGTGTGTGAATAGCCAGCTAACCAAGCCATCTGTGACATGAATTTATTCATGGAGATGAAAATAAGTCAGGAATACAGACGTTTCTTTCAGCATTAGCAGAAAATCAACCATGAGTGCATCGCTGACAGGAGCTTGAAGACCACAGGTATGTTAATTATCTCTTTTGTTAGGGTTCTTTTTCTTTTTTTTTCTTTAAATCTCCTTCTAGGCTCAGGTTGGTCATGTATAGCCCACACAATGATGTACTGCTTCAGTGTTTTCCATTACTTTCCTTTCTGGTAGAAATTTTGGGAGGCAGGATGGCTGTATAGCTAACCAGGGGCCAGATTCTGCTACGCTTTGCAGGCGCGAGGACTTAGGCTGAGCAATTTAATTCATTTCCCCAGTTTGCTCCAGTAACAAGGTACCACCCATTGTGAGCAGAGGTCACCCACAATGGAAGCAGTTGCTATAATTAGCTGTCATCAATTTGAAATGGGGCAAGCACTGGAAAAAGCTCTCCAGTTTTTTTCTTCCCCTTTTTTGGCCTCACCCTTTCAGAATGAGTAGGTCTTGCCTGTAATCTGTCAAAGGACTGTCAGGCTATGTTGCAGAAGGTAATGCAGCAGGTCTCTGACTGTACTGGACTCTGGCCTCTTTTATAGCAGTGAATCTTTCAACGCAGTGCATTTTTAAGACTGTGACACATCATCTTGTCTTTTCTCTTTCAAGGTATCCCATCCATATTTAATGTCCCCTGGAGCTTCATCTGTATCCAATTTTCTCCGCATGTCTTGGTCTAAATAGTTGTCATGTAGCTGCTGTTCACAGGAGTTTTATTCTGTTTTCTGAATTTTTCCAGTATTTGGTAATTTTTACCTCTTAAAATTTAGCCAGCAGTTTCCATAGAGGTTACAGGGGTGATGGTTGATACTCCTGCTCTATTAATCTAATCCATTAGTGATGAGTGATGAAGGTAGAATATGCAATTTCATATTTTAGAGATCATTTGAAATGAAGGATGAATACACTTTAAAAAAAAGTGCCCCATTGCATAACTGTCAGCCTGTTCCAGAGCTCATTGAACTCTGGGACATGGAGACGGGCAACACGTGAAAGATGCTAATGCTGTGACATTGTCGTTGCCTGTCTACAGGGAAGAAACGAGCGTTGGGTTTTCCAAGCATGTGAAAAGTCAGCCTCAAATTTGATGCTACAGCTCCTGATTGTCAGACAATGACTAGCTAGAGCAAAGGAGATGTTTGGATCTACGACTTGTACCTTTAAATAGTAAGTATGCATTTAATTTTCTGGTGGCTGATGAGATGAACCTCTATTGAGAACATGGGTATTTGCTAATCTTAATGAAATTGCAGTAGATAAAAGTGTAGTGTAAAAAATACTCTTTGCAAAGAATAGCAATCCATTCTACCCTTAACCATAGCACATTGTTGCTGTATTTTTCCTTTTGAAAAGGGAAGAATCTGATCTTGTAACCTCTAATGCATGAAGACATCTGTGTGGGAGACATCTGTATTTTACTGGAAAAGAAACCAAAACATGAAAAGGAAGAAGTTGATCTGGAGAATCATTAAATCAATGACATCCTGTGAATGTTATTCTCCATTGCTTCCATTGCCCAAGGACAAATAAGAAATAGAGATCTGTTCTGCACTATCTGGGGAGGTCAAAGATGCTCAAGTTCACAGTTGTGCCAGTTGCAGATCACTTACTGGTGATGTAGCAGAGACATCTGGCAGACTCCAGCAGAGCCTGCAGCAGAGCTACAGAAGGGAATAAAGCTGCTCCGTGGAGGTCAGTACCAGGAGGTTAGGCAGTGATACTTGGATTTCTCTTCACAGCTGAAAGAGGATGAAAGGATGAACTGGCAAAACAGACTTCCTGGTGTATCATGCACGGCTGAAACCTGTATGTCTGGGAATGTGGGCTATTTGACTGGCCACTAGCCCCTGTCCCCATCCTTCCTCTGGATGCAAGGCGCTGAAGATCTGGTTGGCCCCGAGTGAGAGAATTTGCCTGACTGCAGAATCTGATACAGGTACCAAGAAAAAGAAAGTTAAAAATAACCACCTTTTAACTTACAGTTTTGTTTTTAGCTAGTACATTGTTTTAACGGTGGTATCCCAAATGTCTATCAAAAGGTAGGATAAATTGCCCTCTAGACGTACCAAACTCCAAACTACCACACTGTCTGAACTGCGTCACTAGCAGCACTCTAGTTAATTACTAACATTACAATACCTGTTGTATAGCAGCTCATACATGCACTGTAATAACTATTATAATGTCTGCCACTGCAATTCTGTGCTTGTATCGGAGTTTATTAATAAGTTTAAAGAAAATGCAAGTCATTCGGAGCAGACATTTTGTCCTAGCTGCAGAGGAATTTCTAATGAACTGTTTCCTGATGAGACGTGAAGGCTTCCAGCAAACAGAACTTGACAGTCACGCTCTATGACATAATTTTAAAACTCTCCACTTCCCTCACTGACCATCTCTTTTCTGTCATCTAGGCAATGGAAAGCACTGCTGTGGTAACGGTTGTATTCTTTACTCCTCTCCTAAGTGAATCTTCTGGTAATTGTCTCATCTCATTCCAGCTCTTCATTATTTTTTTTGATATGTGAATGGAGTGGTCCGGGAAAGCCCTGGACACAGATCTTCAGTCAAGCACGTGCTCTGGCAATTTTGGCACTGTCAGCAACAATGTGAAGTACCTATCCTTTTCCACCAATCCATCCTAATTCACCGCTTGACTGACTCAAAATCCTACGCTCCACCCTCTGTTAAGGTTGTCAGTAGGACTCTTCTTTAACACTGGCTATTGATTTTATTCTAGTTTTTCTGGCAAAGTCTGAAGTTTTACAAAGTTCCCTTTTGTTTTGTAATGATAGCAAAAACCACTTGGATGACTTGGCTGTAGAACCAGAAGATACATGACAATGTGTGACAACGCAAATAAGACATTGGTTGTTGTTCTAACAACATCCGAGCCTCTGTTTCACCCTTCCAGACTGTCTTTATGGTCTTACATAGCACTCATGTTTCACTTATTCCTGCCAGAGATCCAAAATCAGATGTATTTTTCTCTTGCAAAGCATCTGAAACCCTTCAGGAGACCCACTTGGGAGACTGATTTGGATGTTGAACTTCTTAGAGCCAACCAGAACCACTATTAGGCCAGTGTGTCTACAACACTCCATGGAACGCCAAATCCAGCAAAGATTGTGGAGAAGGAATGATAAAAGATTGGTAATTCTCCTTGACCTAACTCAATGTCCTTCTTCTTTCTGTTACCAAATTCTGGGTTAAGACAAAAGATGAAACAGTAATGTGGGTGCAGAGACAACTCAAAATTTCCTTCTCTTGCAGTGATTGAGTACTCAAGACTGTTTAAGGTGAGGCTGTTTCTACGTAGGACTTATTATATGCTCCAGAAATGGAGCAAATAAAGCTGCAGTATTGGGATTATGTGTCTGGGTGAAATAGTGCTGTCAAGATTGGCTCAGGATCATAGAATTTTAATTTAGATTTACTGAACCTGGCATGAAGGTAGGAGATTACCTCCACACAGCTTTATTGCATTGTGAGGCCGTTGTGTTGGGCTCTGTCTCCAAGCTGTAGCACCTGCAGGCTGTAAACTCTCTTCCTGCCCCTGCTTGACTAAAGCTTGGACCTGATTTAAGCAAGGCACTGTTGTTACTGTAGCTGCCTGTTGATGCTGATGATGAGTGGTTTATTTAGTAGATGGTATTCAGAGTGGCACTGAGGTCTGGTCTGCTTTCAGCATCCCATCCGTCAGTTGAGCACTGCGTAAGCAAAGCTCTAACGCTCACTAAATTTAGAGTTGTTGGGATTTTATTTTAGACAACTTCATTTGTTTGGTTGGCTCCCAGAAAACATGTGCTACTTCTCCTGCCAAGAAAACAGCCACCCATTTCTGTTTACTTGCACCTCTTTGGGAAGGGGAAAGGGCAGGGCAGGATTGCATTCTTGGGCAGAAATACACAGTCAAAGTGAGAAAGATAGAAAGCTGCTTAGTGGACCCTATAGACATCTCCCTGTCCTAAGGCTATGGAGTTGTGGAGCAACACTTTTAGAAGGTCTGAATGCATCTGTCTCTTACTGGCTTGACTTCCAAGGTGATAGAGAAGTTTCTAAAATCTGCAGAATGAAAATAATTGGGGTCTGGCTATAGATCTGTCCCTTGATAAGCAAGGGAGAAAGGGCCTTTCCTGTGACTTGCTAGGGGGCTGAGCTGGGTCCTCTGTCTGAGGTTAAGGGCACCCAAGTTAGTGCTTTGCAGTGGGGATGTTCTTTTTCCCATGTCTCTTTCTTTCTCTGTGTTCTTTCCCTTTTTTTTTTTCAGTCATATAGCCCTTGCACAACTCCCTGGTTCAAAGGAGGATTCAGGTAGTGTTTGGTGTCTCTTATCTAAATGCAGGAACACTCTCCAAAGGAGCCCATGGACTAAGATGTGTATATCACCAGGATAAGCTTGAATTCCAATGCCTGTTGATAGAACCTTCTTGCTCCTGTTATCTGGCCATTCACCAAAAAGCTGGTGGTTTGTTGTTTTTTTTTTTCTTTCTGTAAAATATAAGGTGATTTACTGCATTGTGGGTTAGTATCTCTTTGACTTCTTAGGTTGTCAAGGATCAGTACCAGCATCTTTGGATTATATAGATGAACCAAGGAGCATACGAGGCTCCTGATGGCTGGTACTGCAGAGCAGCCAAGCATTAAATAAGAGATTGATGTGGATTCCCATAATCTGGATCAACACACAAGAATGTAAAGCTGGCTTTCTCTCTGAGTGCTTTGAACATTATGAGCTGTCATTAGTTTCTCCGTCTGCCTGAACTGCCCTCATGGGATCTGCTGCTCCCCCGTCCTCCTCCCTGCCGTTCTCCTGTCCTCTGGCCAAGCGCTGACTCTCAGGCTGTGCCATGCAGGATCATGTCTACCCTGAATCAAAAGTACTCAGGCCCAGCACCAGGATGCAAAGGTGAGGATAGAGGAGGAGAGCAGGGCAGAGGTGATGTTTCACTCCTGGCACAGATGGCAGATGATGCTGTGCCTCTGATGCCATGGTTTTTTCCCCTTGCAATCCTGGGGAGATACGACTCAAGCGCATTGACATCATCTCTGGGAAGGCTGTTGTAGCTCCAGGGATGTCTGATCCAGCTGGGGCCCAGGACCCACAGGGAAGGTGAGAGCAATGGGGAAATGAACTACAGCTATAGCAGTGCGCTGCAGCAGTTCAAAAGCAACAGATTTTCCTTTTCACATGGCTACCGACACAATGTAATGTATGCCTTTCCCTTTGCTAATAGTAAAGGCATGAAAATGAACAGAGAAACAAACAAACACTGGAGATTTTATGGTTTCCTAGAGTAAACAGAATTCCATTTTCCAGTAGAAGAATATGTAATTCCTGGAATTTTCAGCCAGCTGTGCTGTTGCCTGTTATTTCCAATTTCCTTCCCATGACGTGCTGTGCACCAGTGGCTCACTCTGAAGATGGGTTTTCATCCACTCCTTAATGTAGGTGAGTATATCTCACTGTAAATTACCCAGGCTTTTTGCAATTTGTCTTTTGGAAACGATCTGTAATCTTTTTATATGTGGCCCTCAGCTGCAGAACCCTCTTAAATCTTTGTCAAATAGGTAATAATGAAGAGAATACATTTTTATGCATCATGGGTCTTCTGACTGCAGCACACAGTAATCTCTTACCCTCTAATGTTCTTGTAGTACATTGAGCTGTCAATCACCAAATGACCTGAAGAGAACAGAGGAGACAAAAAAGCTGAAGAAAATTCTGGTATTTGAGTGAAAATAGCTGCATTTAGCCAACAGCACTCTAATAATATTTCATATCCTAATAAAGATTATTGCAAAATGTGCTCAATGGCAAACTAAATTAGCAGTGCATGCTTAATTTGGATCTGGTAAATCTGATGTTTGTTCAGAAGATACCACTCTGCATTGAAAAATTCACGTGCAACAGAATCTCCCTTCCAAGCTACCTACACAGATGCACCCGTACACCGATACCCTTATCCATCGTGCAGCCTCAGGTGTCCCCTTCACCATTGTGGCTGCTGTGGGACTAATTGGGATAACAACTGGCATGTAGGGTCTGGGCACTGTACCCATGAAGCAATGTTGCCTTTACCTGAAGATGCTGCAGGTGGAAAAGGTACCAAAGGGGATGAGGTAGAAAGGTAACAGCAATGAGAATATTTGTTGGTGTTGATCAGCTGGTGGCTACTGAGGCCACAAAGCAGCCAGAAGCTTACAATGAAGTGATGAGAGTCAGCATGGATGTGCCTCCTTCTGACAGAGGATAGATTTTTAGAGGTCTTGCAACTGCACTGCATTTCCAAGCTATGACTGAAAGATAGTCTTCGTCTCTGAGCTGTCCAAGAAGGGCTTCTGCAGCACTGATTTTGATCAGTGAGTGAGACAAGTGTCAGGTGTTAAAACATCACTGAACAAGTTGCTGGTCTTGGCTTAAGTAGAAGTCAAGGTGTCCTACTGCTAGCATGAAGGGTCATCCCACATCTTTCATGTCCTATTGGGAACTACACTGAAGCAGCTGAGTTTCTGCAAAGACAAACTGACCACAGAGCACTCCAGACCCTATCCTGTGATGAACATAGCATTTTCTGAACTTCTGTAGGAGCCAAAGATCCTCTATATCCCACACACAAGTTCTGTGTAGAAAGAAATTACCCTCTGTCATCTGGCAGGGGGGTTGGAACTCGAGGATCTCTAAGATCCCTTCCAACTCTAACAATTCTATGATTCTATGATCTAAATCAGCCTGATGCCCTCTTTCATAGACAACTTCCAAGTCATATTGCAGATGTACTCAGTAAAAAGATAGATTGGTAGCTTCAGACTCCAGATCTGTCAATAAGGTACACCAGTGAGACTTCATTTTTCTCTTCTCAAAGTGTAGTACGAAATTTTCTTACTTATGTGCAATATTTAATACATAACTCACTGTTGTTTGTACGTACGTCAGTAACTCTTTAGATTCCCCAAACTGAAATACATCTTGTTTTTTCTGAAAATGTGTGCTGTTGTCAGTAACCATATTTTTGTATTGCAGGGTGTCTCTGAAGGCTTAGGGCTGTGGAAAATCTGATTTCTCTGTTAAAATAAGAAATCACTGAAGCAAGTGATGTGAAAGTCCACACGTTATTACCCAGGCATGGAAACACGTAAGGAAAATATTAGCTCATATTTTGAGCCTTGTCGAGCAGTCTGCCTGTAGTTTCCTTCTCTTCTCTTTCGTACCTGACTCATCTGTAAGTACAAAGTTAATTACTGTCTTTATATGGACAAGCCTCAGATCAATCTCTCTGTTCCAGACCCATCTGCTTGTGTCCAAATGAAATCTCAGCCTGTCTGTCTGGCATTTCCTCTTGATGTGTCATCCCCAGCTTGAGTTCAAGAAAGCTAAAACTCATCTGTTCGTCCTTCATCACAACTCTCAGCTGTTAATCAACAATCTCTCTCTCTTTGGGGGCAGCCCTGCTATATCTTAGGTTTTTCCAAATGCTTTGGGGCTGCTGCTAGTCCTTTCCTTCTTCACATATAGGAGATACTCCTTAAGCATCAAAAAAATAAAACAAACCCAAAATCTTTTGTTGTGTCCCTCAATACAGAATCACGGAATCAGGGAATTGGAAGGGATCTTGAGATTCCTTCAGAGTTCAGATTCCTTCCAATCAGAGTTGGAAGGGATCTCTAGAGATCATCTCATCCAACTCCCCTGCTAAAGCAGGATTGCCCAGAGCACAGCACTCAGGACTGCATCCAGGCAGGGCTTGAAGGTCTCCAGAGAAGGGGACTCCATACTCTCCCTGGGCAGCCTCTGTCAGGGCTCTGACACCCTCACCAGAAAGAAGATTTACCTCATATTCAAATGGAACGTCCTATGTTCCAGCTCATTAATAAAACCCTCAGTTGCTGGGAACCCAAAAAACACCCCTCCAAAACAAGTAGCAAGCACTTCATGAATACTTGAAATATCAAGACTTTTTATTTGTGCTTGTTTTTCTAATCTAAGGCTTAGATTATACGGAATATTTTTGAATTTTTTTTTGTTTTGCTATTTGAGCAAGAAGCTGACACTTGTAAAAGCAGTGTGATTTGGAATGGAGAACAGTCCCCCGATTTTCACTGTAAATTCACCTACTTAGAATAATAATAGATTAAATTCTCCCCCCTGAAGAGCTTGCATTGCAACAGCGTAATGGCAGCAAAAGCAAAAATCTCAGAGAGGGTAAAACATCAGTCTCCCATCTGAAATCAGTCCTTCAGATCTCTGCATACGGCCGTGATCTGGCATCTCTCTGGCTGGGCAAAAGAGCTGCGTGGCTGTATTAGCTCTGTGTCGCGTGCCTCTGAATTTGTATGTTTTTTCCCTTGTATGGGGCTTTGTGGCTACAGCTACAATTTGCAAAGATCAATGTTTTCTAATTCATTAATTTGCTTGTTCCTGTTACCATGGTGCTTTTATTTGGCAGGCAGGGAGCACTCTTGACAAGTGCACCGAAGTCAAGCTGGAATTAATTTCTGCTTTCTCTGTCTCTTTTCCTTGCCCCTCCAAGTGGGGGGAGATGTGGAAGGAACCAGACAGAGGTGTTTTTTCCAGTGCGAAAGGATGTCACTGAAGCTGGGAAAGGGGAGGACATTCCTGTACACCTGCTTTCACTGAGGCATCCCAAGACCCATCCCACAGCCCGCACCTCCTGGGGCGAGGAGGAGGATGAACTGACTGCACTGACCCAATCCTGATGACCTGTCCTGATGGAGAGGTGAGGCAGAGCAGAAGTGGCAAAGAATGTGTCCGTGAGGCATGGCAGAAAGGTATGAAACTGACCTGGAAATTGAAGAGGTGCCAACCCAATACGGGAGGTAGACACAAGCCCCTGCCCACTGGTTTGTGTGCTTTTCGAGTCTGGGGTGGTTCACCATGAGTCTATGGAAGGTCATTAGACAACCTGGCTAAGAAACCTGTTTCCTTGCCACTCCTGATGCTAGAGAATTTACCCTTTCCAAAGGTTGTTTTACTAAAGGGTATACTAAAATGCTTTACTGCACATGAATACTGATTTTTTTCCAATTGTGGAACTAAATAAGATGTAATTCTGTCATACTAGCAGAGCTAAAATACCCACAGCACGCAGCAACACATCTAAATCCTGCACCAGATGTTTGTGAATGATGTATGCTGTGCCCAGGAGGTGTGACTTTCAGGAGAGGAGAGATAGCTGTTATTTCTTGGGTTTCAGCCTAATTAGAGCTACCAGAGAGCAAATGTGGGTGGATCAGATCTCTAGAGCTGGTCTGCTTGTAGGTGTATGTGTGGAGTTTCAGTTTCTGGTCACAGTGGGCCTTTAGGTTGCCCTGACTTCCAATAGCAGATAGGAATCCACGTTGATTTCAACAGGGCCAAGTCAGATTCAAACTGTTCTGTGAATATCGACCTTCTCCCCCTTCTTCTAAATCAGCAACTGCCATACATTTTTTTCAACCTGTCTTCAAAATTTGCTTCTGTGGTACCTTGCCACAGCATTCAAGCTCCCAAAACCTCAGATCTGGGCAGAGTCTGACCATACGCCTCATGTCTCCGCTCCATGTGGCTGCTTGCTGTCATCACCCTTAATTCATACTTTGCTGATGAAGTTTCTGTCCAGGTGATGGTGTTCACATTTGTTGGTAAGATTTTGCAGAGTTGTATTAGATGCTTTGCAAAATGGTTGTATGCCCTAGTTGCTCTCCTGCTGTCATCCATACAATTTTTTATTTTTTTATATTCCCTTATATCTAGTTTCTTCAGTGTCCCATTTTCCTGGTGTCTTCCTTCCTTTCCTTGCATTTTTCTAAGCCTTGCCTTGTGGTTATTTTAAGTGTGGGATTGTCTCCCCCCTCCCTTCTGCCTCCCTCATTTGTTGTAAGACAGTGAAATTGTAACAATTCTGGTATACCTCAACATATCGACCTGATTAATGAATGTTAATAGAAGTTATCCAATACACAGAGCCTGTTGCTAAGTCAGCTCCGCATCTTGTAGCACAACCCTTAATTATGTAAATAATCACCCCACAAATAGTCCCATTGGGTTTGACAGCAGTACAGGGAGGATTTCTTATTAAGCATTTAAAATTGGGTCCAATACACAGCATAATGAACCTAGGTTATGGTAATGATAAGGTAAAAAGAGGAAAGGTAGATGGCGGAGGAAAGAAGAATGCTGAATATTTGTCCCATAAACAATCTGAACCAGTTTGAGTCTTAAAATGAGGGCAAGGAGAGACAGCATTTGTACGTCCTTTTCCTTGGGGGATCAGCTTCAGGTTTTCTTGGTCATTAATTCAACTAGTAGTAGTATCTCTGCTTCTATTATGGATAATACCATGAGAATATTTACTGTACAGGTTCCTATTTTCAGTTTAGTTGCTATGATGAGATTTCGATTCCAATTTCACGTATTTATTGCTATTTAAACCCCCAAATGAACAGTGTAGGTAATGGAAGACTCCCACTAAGAACCTAGCAGTACAGCCCTTTCTCTCACAAACTTGATTTTATTGATAGCAATCTCCATTATGCAGCCCTTTTCTTGGGAAAAATTCTTTTGGGAGGTGGAGATGGACCAGAGAATGACAACTCTGAAAAGAGTTCTCACTTCAGCATCTCATTGAAATGGGGATTTTGAAGTTACGTGATCCTTAGTTTCATTCTTTGGGTTTGCCAGTGTCACTGGCATGACAGGGTAGCATGGTCTGTCATCTAGCCAAGGTAATTAGCTCTATGTGCAGGGAACGAATACAAGACTTTGAAAACCAAGCAGAGTGCAGAACCAGTGTGAAAGGGAACGGTGGAGATACATTATTTCGCTGGACTGTACTACTTCACACAGTATGGAATAAAATGACCGACGGCAAGAAATACAAAACGTAAATTGGGACAGCCTCATGGTGTCCAGAGCTCAGACGGGGCAAAGCAGGAGTCTAGCCTTGGTTTTTTTTAACATCTTCTTGACCACTCGAATGCTTGGGTCTTCTTTCAGATTGTGTCCAGTTTTGGACACCTCAAGATAGAAGTCGAGGTGCTGGAGCAAGTGCAGAGGAGAGCAACGAAGCTGCTGGAGGGCCTGGAGAATAAATCTTATGAAGAGCGATTGAAGGAACTGGGACTGTAGTTTTTGAGGAAGATGAGCCTGAAGGAGACCTCATCACTCTCTACAACTACTTGAAAGGACATTGTCGAGAGGTTGGTGCTGGTCTCTTCTCACAGGGAATTAGCGATAGAACAAGAGGGAATGGCTTCGAGCTGAAACAGGGTAGGTTTAGACTGGACTTTATGAAATAATTTTTCCCAGAAAGAGTGGTCAGAGACTGGAATAGGCTGCCCAGGGAGGTGGTTGAGTCCCCAACCCTGAATGTGTTTCAGAGTCGCTTAGATGTGGTGTTGAGGGATATCGTGTAGGGGAGAACTTTATAGAATGGACTTGATGGTTGGACTCAATGATCCCAAGGGTCTTTTCCAGCCTGAATGATTCTATGAAACTCTGTTATCCCTTTTAAAGTGAGTCTTCTTCAACCCTGCGGTTATTAAATGACTGCATTGCCTTGTGCTGCAAAACAGAGGTCTTCTCTCTTCTGATTTCTGCTCACCATTCCTGGAGGTCATTTTGTCCCTTCCAGCAAGCCAAGTGACTGCACAGTGGCAGATGACAACTCATGGCCCTGGGAAGAGCAAGTTTTGTTTTCCTATTGGACTTGCTTGGCTTCCCCTACAGAGTTTGCTCAAGGTCCAGCAGGTGCAAAACCTGTTCAACTGAGGACATATGATACAGTGCAGTGGTTTAAATCCAAGAGCCGTGATGCTTGAGAAGGGTCAATGTGAAAGCTTTATCAGGATTTTGTCTGAGCTGAAGAATGTGAAACTGAAAGCTAGGTATTAGAATTATTGAAAAAAAAAATAATCAGAATTACTAGAAGCCTCATAAAAACAAATTAATTCACACTGTACCAAAGATGGCTTTTTAATCACACTGGCTTTGAATAACAATGATCAAAAATGTATAATAAAGCAAAAGATGTGAATCTGATCATTATATAAGTACCATAAATAAATTTCAGTCATTGGAAGCTGCCAAATTTCCTTAATATTCAAAGTATTCTCAGCAAATTTCAGAGAAAAAAGAGATTTTTATTTATTTTTTTTTTTATCCCTTGCTCTGTAAGCCAGATTTTCTTCTCATTTGTGCAGGACCAGGTCATCTGCAGTCAGAAAGTCTGTGCTTCATTCAGAAGTATGCGGTAATGCAGTTGTATTCAATGTACTTGATACTGAAAGCTTTTGTCATGCCTAGCCTGTTTGCATTAGCTTGCACTCTCCTCTCTGTGGTGTCATCGTTTATTGACCACGAATAGATGGATTGCAAATATCTAATGTATTCCGTACTAATTTATATCTTTAGTGATCTCATTTGGTCCCCAAAACACCTTAAGGAAAACAAGGGAGCAATTTAAACTACAGTTTGATTGTGACTGTTTGATGCAAAGTGATCGAATTTTAAATTACCAGATGTTCATGCAAGGGAGGCAGCCAGTCAGCCCCTAAATTGGTCCTTTCCTGACATCCTGCCTGTCAAGATTAATCTTAGAGCAAATATTTATTTGTCCCTCATTGTTCAAATGACACGTGCTTTCTCTGAAGGTGAAGAGGCTGATAGTGTTGTGCCCCACAGAAAGTTATAAGGTTTAGCTCCCTGGAAGGGTCTGGTAAACTGGAGACTTGGAAACTTCAAGGTGAGTAGCTGGTATTGCATTTTTGTCAATGTCTTGGTCATTTGAGACATCACTTTAGTGCCCTCGCTTTTTTTAAAATTTCCTCTGGTCTCCCTCTATTTCTCTTACATAAAAGTGAAAGAAAAGGGTCACAAAGGGCCACAGCTCAGGTTTTCCATGAGGCGGGTTGGATTAACAGGAGAAATGAAAGAGCTCTGTGCCTTGTTCATCCCCTCTGTAAACAGCTGAAAATTAAATCACACATATTCTTGGTTTTCAACAGCCAAGCCTGAAATGATATATTTTCTGTCGTGCCTACTTTGTTTACCAGTGGACAGGACACAATGTGAGGAGGTCATGTTGCAAACATTTTCCTTGAAACAGGTGCATATCGTACAGTCGCTCAGGGGAGAGACGGAAAATCAGTGTTTGAATTTAACGATGTCTTGTATTTCATGTAACCCTACCCTCTGCAGAGAGATTCTTCTCTGTATTTCTACAGGCTGCGGGCCTGATTATTATTACTGGAGGCTGCCAAGACAGCCAAGTGTTCATGGATGTATGCCTGCTTATCAGAACGAAAGAAAGGGGACCATGTTCAGCTTCCATGGTTTTTTTTTAGCCCCCCGCTATGGTTCACAATGACAGGGATGTGACTGTGATATTTGGAAGAATAAAGGAGGCTGTGTTGCCAAGAGGCTTTCTGAAGAAATTCAAGAAAATTTTAAGAGGTGATGAGAGGTGCAAATATTTAATAAACATCCATGCCTGGCCAGCAGCATGAACTGAGTGCATAAAGAAAAATAATACTGGAGTTCCTAAATTTAGTGTTTACTTTTCACATATCAGCAAGCAAATTGTTTATTTGTCATTTGTGTGCAAACATATGATAGAACACACTAGTGGCAGCTCATATGGTCACTGTTCCATTGATGTTAGTCCAGGGTCTCTAAATCCTCTGAATAAAACAGGCTACGTATCATTTCTGCTTAAGTTTTTGTTGTTGTTGTTGCCACCCCATGAAATAGCCTATAATAACCAGTGGGTTTATTTGTGCTATCTCCTGTAATGGAAGATGAAGTGTATTTATGGGTAGAATCACAAAATGAGGGAATTATCGGAGTTGGAAGGGACCTCTAGAGATCATCTCATTCAACTCCGCTGCTAAAACAGGATTGCCCAGAGCACAGCACTCAGGACTGCATCCAGGTGGGGCTTGAAGGTCTCCAGAGAAGGGGACTCCACACCCTCCCTGGACAGCCTCTGCAGGGCTCTGCCACCCTCATCAGAAAGAAGTTTATTCTCATATTCAAACGGACCTTCCTGTGTTCCAGCTTGTGCCCGTTGCCCCTTGTCTTGTTCCTGGGAACCACTGAGAAGAGTCCGGCTCCATCCTCCTTCCACCCACCCTTCAGACCCTTGTGAGCATGAAGAAGGCCTCCCCTCAGCCTTCTCTCCTCCAGGCTCAAGAGTCCCAGCTCTCTCAGCCTTATATCAGTCGTAGTCTGACATCACTTCCCTGGGGTCTGCATGGCTTCATGGTCTCCTATGTTCATTCTTCCTTCCTTGCAGGAGTGAAGAACGAAGTGCCATGCAATCGCTCCCTGCTGCTCATGTCATAGGTTACAGCATTTATGTCTGCAGACCCACAAAGCAATATTTTTTGCCCCATTTGCACAAATGAAGATAAATCCCAATTACAAAGGAAAAACAAGTTAATCCTATAGTCTCTTTTTTGATATTTAGAAACTTCTCTATGAATACAGACATTGGGTTAGCATGACGAGGGAGACAGAAGATATGATAAGCATGGTTAACTCACAATCATCTTTTTTCAGTCATGTTTCAAAGGTGTCTGTCACTGTGAACCTGAAAGGAAACATCTACCATTTCAAAGGCTTCGGTCTGGTCATGATGTCAGAAGTGTGGGGGTGTTTCAGGGACCCATCACAATTCGAAGGAGAGACATTCAAACACGTTTTTAAGTATGTGGGACCTGCTTCCCCACTCCCATATGTTTAGCAGATCAATATTAGCTCCTCTACAGTCAATAGAGCTCACTGATGTAAAACTGCTGTGTGCATGTTCTTAATGATTCATAGTCTTGAAGCCCGGCCAGTTCTATAATTCAACCCTCACAAAGGCAAACAACCTCCTGCCAATCTGCCCTTTTTTCCCTCATCCTGTTATTTGTTAGGCGTCTGTAGCCCATTAGCTGGCTTGCTATGGTATTAATATGTGGTATAATTATTCATAGGCAGATCTGCTGATAAGAAATCAAATGGTCTGGTAAACAACTGACTGCTTTTTTTTTCTTTTTCTATTTTTCCCCATGACATCAACAACAAGGTCCAATGGGGTACTGGCAAAAGGATAATTCTCAGGATCATGTTAAAAAGATTACATAGTTATATAGAGGAGAGGAAAAGCTGCTTCCAGAGCACTGATCAGGAATGTTCTGTGTCATTTCCAGCAGATACATGCTACCCTGTCTTCTACTCACATCAGGAACGTATAGACTCATATGGCTGATCCTCCATGCTGTGTCTGTCCACCTTTAAGAAATGGGTGGGACTTCGTGGTGTAGTTCTCCAAAATTAATTTTTTCCAACCCTTCTGCCAGGTGGCAAATTTATCCTGAAAGAATTAGGGTCATACTTCTTGGTGCCTGCCTCCTTAAGTTAAAAGATTAAGTTAGCGGTAGCTCCATTATCATAGATTACCAAGGGAACCTGCCTAAATCTACTGTCTTTCCCTCCATAAAAACAGTGCCTCAGGATATGGGAGAGTGCGAGTGTCTATTGGATTAATTTCTGGTACATCACTTCCAGAAATGGAATGGCCTGGTGTATGAGCAGATCACCTCTTTGTGAGTATCTTTTGCCATGACTTTCCAAAAAAACCCCACAAAAAACCCAATTGGAGCTCTGAACCCTTAATTCTTTTCAACTCTAAAATATAGGGGGTGAGAGGTAGGATCATGTTCTCCATGGAAGTCTTTCAGCTGACTTCAGTGGAAATTGGCTCAGCACCTGTTTAGTCTGACCTCCATCCTGCCATCAGCTCTTGGCAGTTAAACCTTTTTGCCCACACAAAGTCCCTCACTGGGGATGAGGGCCCTCACGTGAAAACAAGGATGGAGTGTAGATACTTCATTTACTCCTCTGAGATTCCACTATTTCATAGAATCATAGAATCATAGAATGGTTAGAGTTGGAAGGGACCTTAAAGATCATCAAGTTCCAACCCCCCTGCCATGGGCAGGGACACCTCTCTCTAGAGCGGGTTTCTTCAAGAAAACAGATGCCGTTGCAGAAGTTATTTTGCTCCTAGTTGCTTCAAGGTTGGTCAACTCTGAAGGACTACAAGGACTTGCAAAATGACACGAGCTTTTCTGTGGTACTGATTTAAGAAAAGATGTCTGTCGAGTGGGAGGGTGTGTGGGTGGGCCAACACAAAGGGACTTTCCTGGGCATGTATATCCCAGCATTTCTGAGACGGGTTTCAGCAGCTCGCCTCTGACTATGAAAAGCAAGGCAGAACAAAAGGGCAGGTGGCATGCCCGGTGCAAGGCTAGTAAGGCTGAGAATAACCAACAATACACGAGTTGCATGGATTTAGTTTGCAATGTTGTGGCAATTCGAGTGGAAAAGTTAATGGATCTTGCCATAACATCAGATTATTTTTTGCATAAAGGACGGCTATGTTCTGGAAAAGCCATTATGAAATTATTGTCTGCTTTTAATTTAATTTGAAATCATCCACCCTTTTATAACATCAGCCTCTGCATCTTACTACCGAGAGATATTCATTTGGGAGAGGGAAAAAAAAAAAGCACCCCAATAATTAAATTATATATGTGTGCTTATCTGCAGAGGCAGAACAGCACCAAGAGACTTTAAAGGACTGTTCCTTCTCTTTGCTCTGATGCCTCCTCATCCCTTCTTTGTTTTCCTTCTGGTTACCAGACCTACCATCTCTTCTGTTACCAGCAGAGGTATATAAAGTGTGCTCTGTTTGGCTGGTGCACTCTGTTTTTCACATGCATTTGCAGATATAGAGGAGTATGAAATGCTGAAAGGAATACGTAGCTTTTCCCTGAAACTAAAGCAAAGTTTGCAAGGAGATTCATTAGTTGTAAGCAGCACTTCAAATCATCTAGTGCCATAAAAGACACCACCTGGCAAATACAAAATTCCTAGGAATAACAACAGGACAAATCACAGAATCATAAGATTGGAAGGTTGGAAGAGACCCTTGGGATCATACAGTCCAACCATCTACCCAACTCTGCAAAGTTCTACCCTACACCATATCCCCCAACACCACATCTAAACCATTCTTAAACATGTCCAGGGGTAGGGACTCAACCACCTCCCTGAGTGGCCTATTCCAATGCCTGACCACTCCTTCTGGGAAAAATTCTTTCCTAATGTTCAGTCTAATCTTCAAATTCAGAAAAAAGAAAGGAAAAACAAAAAAAAGTAGAAGTGCAATACTTACACTTGTGCCAGTGTCTCTGCTGAGGGGGAAAAGCCAGACTACCTCTTTTCTTCCACCAGAAGGTACATGGCGGTGCTTGGACCCACTGCATCCAGAGCAAAGCTGCAGAAACCAAGCAGGAGGTTTGCTGGGTGGGAATGGGTCTCTGTACCAAAACCTGAAACACAGGGGAGCTGCTGCAAATGTCCATCCTTGCTGGCTGCAGGTGGGCAGAGCTGCCTGGTGGCCCTGGGTTGTTTGTCAAAGGACTGAAAACAAGGGTATGCTGGTAAATAAGCAAGCTTCTGACCCTCAAGTACCAGCATACTTGGACTTGGTAGCTGAAGGCCTCATGCTTCACTTTTTCTATTTATTTCACACTTCCCTTAGGATGCTAAGAAAATAAAGCATGTCTACAGCCCATCACTAGGAGCTAGATGACAGGCCAAAATTTGTTCTGAGACACCTCATTTGTATGCTCCAGCCCTATCTGTCTATTGTATTATTTATTCCTGTGGCTTTCCCCCTTTAATCTCAGTTTTGAGAAGCTCAATTTTCTCTAGCTACCACTCTGCCTTGTGATGTGGCATGAGTCACGCCCCATATACTGAGCAGTAACAGTGCATGCAAAGGGAATTGTACCAGCCAAGCATATCTGAAGAAAACATCATTTCTGGAAAGTTGAATCTGCCTTGCTGCAGCACAGATAGGTTCAAGTTCCCATTCTTAATGAAGTTGCTATCTGAATTTTTATTTCTTTGAGATTTACTCTCTATTTTTTTGAGATTTATTTTGGATATATGTGATTACGGCAGCCTTAGTATCTTAAAAGACAGCAGAACAATTCTTCTCTGAAGTCAGCAGGAATGTAATTAGTATAAATGTCCACTAAACGACAGCCCAGTGTGTGAATTCTAATCACAGCTGCTCCAAGTGTTATTGGTCTTTCAGGACTTAGACTGAGACAATGCAGAAATGGTGTTAATCTTGCATTGCAAATACAACTGAGACCTTATTAGGAACTTCTCCAATTTCTTCAAGATTGATGCTTCAGATCAACCTGGCTCTGTGTGCTCCAGCTAACAGCTGAACAGGATATTTATGCAAAAAAATTACTGCACCGAATATTGAACTTTGATTAGAAGGTATCAAAGATTAAGTAAACCTCCCACCAGACCAGGATGCTCCAAGCCCCATCCAGCCTGGTCTCGAACCCCTCCAGGGAAGGGGCAGCCACAGCTTCTCTGGGCAACCTGTGCCAGTGCCTCACCACCCTCACAGCAAAGAATTTCTTCCTAATATCTCATCTATATCTCCCCTCTTCCAATTTAAAACTGTTACCCCTTGTCCTGTCACTCCACTCCCTGACAAAGAGTCCCTCTCCAGCTCTCCTGGAGCTCTCTTCAGATCCTGAAAGGCTGCTCTAAGGTCTCCCCAGAGCCTTCTCTTCTCCAGGTTGAGCAGCCCCAGCTCTCTCAGCCTGTCTTCACAGCAGAGGTGCTCCATCCCTCTGAGCATCTGTGTGACCCTCCTATGGACCCATTCCAACAGGTCCATGTCCTTTCTCTGTTGAGGACTCCAGAGCTGGACACAGGACACCAGGTGGGGTCAGAGCACAGAGCAGAGGGGTGGGATCACCTCCTGTGACCTGCTGGTCACGCTTCTTTTGATGCAGCTCAGGATGGGGTTGGTTTCTGGGCTGCCAGGGCGCACTGCCGGCTCATGTTGAGTTTCTCATCCAGGAGCACTCCCAAGTCCTTCTTCTCAGGGCTGCTCTCCAGCCATTCTCCGCCCATCCTGTATTTGTGCCTGGGATTGCAGGACCGTGTTTTACTGTATTGTGTTGGCTCTTTAAATCAAGCTATTTCATCAGCTTTTGGCACCTTTCAGAAAGGAGATAAAAGCAGGAGGGGTTTTGATGATATTGTCTGCCCCTGTAAAACAACCCTGTGAGCAGATCTGGGAAAAGCAAACAGTCATCACGAGCTTTCTGGGGAGTCTTATGTGAGGAGGATGGTGGAATTGGAAGCAGCTGTGCCAAAAGCACCAGATGCATAAAACCAGCAAAAAGGTATAACGAGAGCTTGTGCAGCACAGCAGCTGCAGTGTTTTGTATCTGTGTGTGTCTGTGGAGTCTGACTGGGAGAGAAAACTCCCGCCATGGAGATGCATAATGCAATCGCTGTCTGAAGCATTCTTCTTCTGGAGCCTCAAAAGTGGCTGATGTTTGGCTCCTGCTGCTCTGTCTTTATAGTACTGACATGGCTAACACAGTTAGGAGAAAAGGCAGAGTCAGAGGTTTCCAGCTGAAAAATTTAAAACAATAAATAGATTGGGATTATCACTATAAACCTTTCTCTCCATTCTTGCGTGTTTATTTCCTTTTGACCTTATAACTAATTCTCTACTTTCATCTTTGCCAACTAAGACTCTTCACTCAATTTTTCTTAATACCAGTCCAAATCTGTTGCCCGTCACCTGCTACTTACTTTTGAATAAAGGGTCTGTCCCCATCATTTCAATTAATTGCAGTGCTTAAATGAACTTTTCCCATCTTCTCTAACCCCAAGGCAACTCTTATCTGCCATCTTGATAGGTGATTAATTACTTTTCATTACTGGAGCCAATGTGAAAGACAAAAGAGAAATAAGACAACCCAGAAAAGACTCTCTAACCTTTCTGTCACATCAATCATTTCAGGAAGGAAGGGTAATAAATGTTTCCCTCTTCTTCAAGGAACATCAGTTCACTGGTGCCACCGTTAATTACCTGAAAAATGTTTAAATGAGTGAACACAGCTTGAAAAGGAAAAGTCCTTTTCTCTGGGCAAAAATAGATTTCTTCTGTGCCTGCTGACACTGTCAACACCCTCTCACTTTAAGCAAGATCTTATCTTGCTCACCACAATCACAATCCAGCCAGGTCTAACGGCAAGAGCAACACATTTCACGGGTGTGATTTTAGACCTATCCATGTGTGCCCTTGGAGGTAATTTAATTCGGTCTACAGTGATTTACAGAGCACCAGTTCCTGCCAGACATCCGCGTTGTGCTAATGCTTTGGGCTCCAGTGGTACAAGATTTTCAAAGCGCTTTACGGACTTAACTCACTTTCCTTGTCCCGTGTTTAATGGATTTTTATCACCCTTGTCCATTTGTTCTCAGGCCTCAGCAGCACGGATTAACACGAATCCAAGCATCACATGGCGTGCAATTGTTATCATGTCACTGCACTCAGGCCACAGGGATTTAAGGTGATTCACAAGAACTTCCCACTTCCCTTCATCTTCCCTGGGACAAAACCAGGTTCCCAAACACATCCTGCCTACTTGACCAATTGATTATCTGTCAGATTGAGCCTTATTGCAAGTGCTTGACTGTGATTTGACGTGCAACCGTGGTTTTTACAGCCCACTAGTCTTCCTGCTAGTCTTCCTGGGCCATTCCGACTGCTGTGGGAGCTACTTCCATTCCTCAGCACCGCTTGAATCCGATCAGGTGAATGTCGGCTGGGCCCACCTTCCTACAACAACCTCAAACCCACGGGTAACCAGCTTATTTCTCAGCCTGCAGGTGAGTAGGGAGTCACCAGTCCTCCACAGCTCTGAGCAAAGTCAACGGTCCTGTTTTGGGAAGAAGGGGCTTGGGATGTACAAACTTGGAGACCGATTCTCATGAAACACGAATGGCATATTTACTCTATTTGGGAGTAATTTATGGCTCCATTTTCATGTCTTGCTCAGACTCCCACTGTTTAAAGGCAGCCTCGAGTATGGCTTTGGTATCACCTAGAGTGTTTTGGTTTTACTTGGTCTGGAGGAGAGGCTGAGGGATATGGGGGTGCTCAGCCTGGAGAAAAGGAGGCTGAGGGGAGACCGTCTCACTCTCTCCAACTCCCTGAAAAGAGGGTGTAGTCGGGGGGGAGTTGGTTTCTTCTCCCAACTCACAGATGAAGGGATAACTTGAGGAAGTGGTCTCAAGTTGAACCAGGGGAGGGTCAGACGGCAGATCAGGAAAAATGTTTCCACAGAAAGGGTTCTGAAGCCTTGGGATGGGCTGCCCAGGGAAGGGGTTGAAGCTCCATCCCTGGAGGTGTTTAAAAGATGGGTTGACCTAGTGCTTAGAGACATGGTTTAGTGATGGTTTTCATCAGAGTACAGTTGACGGTTGGACTAGATGATCTGAAAGGTCCCTTCCAACCTAAACAATTCCATGATTCTGTTTGAAGCAGTTCATTTTATCTGGTGTGGCTAGGCAGGTATCATGTAAGCTGGTTAGCAGGCATTACTAATAAAGCAATGAACCCTGAAAGCAACATCTGTCTCATCCTACTCAGGCTTTCAGATGATAATTGCATCACCAGCTCTATATCTCATTAGCATTGACAGCTCTTCCTTCTCTTGCTCCTGAGACAGTGGGGGAAGGCGCCTATTCCATCTGTGTTTGGATTTTCACTAAGCAGGCGTTGAATCTTCATCTTCTGTGGTGAAACTCAGGGGCTACAATGTTATGCTAGATGCTGCTGTGTACTTGTCAGGTCTTTCCTTGACTGCTCTGAGACCAAAGTTGCTCTCCTGGTATTCAGGTGGAAGGCCAACAGAGGTTCTTTTTTCTGGTGTCTCCGGGGTATTTAAAGAGGTGAACGTTGCAAGTGATGTGGAGGAGAGCAATGGTTTTGGTGCTGCAGTCTTCTGGAATACATCTGTCCCTTCCAGTCTGGGCATGTGGGACCTTTTGTCCTTCTAAGGTAGACTAAAAGAAATATCTCACAGTCTATTGAAGATTTATGTACAGGAATTAAACTGATTTTCTGTTCCTTCCATAAAGTACCTGTGAGTTAGTTTCAGGACTGTCAGTGAAGCAAATTTGCCTGCCATTTGTACTATAATGCGTATTGCAGTAGCCTCTAGAGGCCACAGGCCTGTACACGTCTCTACAGAAAAACTACAGCAGATGGTTTAAAAGCTGAATGTATTAGATGCTGGGTAGGAGTAAGCTAATAATTTTATCTTGGGCTATTTTTGTGTATTTACCCTTTTATTTACATGATAAATGCTGCAAACTATATAAATATTGATAAAAACACACCCCTATCTGCTCCAGTGTGCTTTTCTAGACTGTCCCACCACAGTGTTATTTCTTTTTATCAGAAGCACTGTTAGATGAATTACCTTGTCCATGGTTAAGCAAGAACCTGAACACATGGGACCTAGGTGCTATGATTTTTAAGGAGCAAGTTTCTCTTTACACTATAACAGCTTGGGCTTACTTCTGTGCAGCTGATACTTTATTCCTGGCAGGACTGAGCTTCAAATGGCTCAGTCAATTCAGCCAACACTTAGTAATGTGGATAGCTGTGCTTGGGTAGTACATACCACATGTGCTCTCAGCTTAGTCTCCCATGTGGCTGCTAATGTAGGATGATGAACTTTAGTCCTACCTCCAAGCAAGTCTGCTGTGGGTGATTAGGAGTTTGATCACACCCAGAATCTCAGAATGATATGGGGTTGGAAGGGACCTCTGGAGATCATCTAGTCCAACCCTCCTGACAAAGCAGGTCCAACCAGAGCAGGCCAAGATGGTAGGGGTTTTTTGTGTGTATATGGTTGGACTTGGTGATCTCAGAGGTTCTTTCCAGTCATGACAATTCTGTGATTCTGTGATATGCTGAAAACAGAAGGTTTTCTCCTATGTTTAGTATGAGTCACATACTACTCAGGTCTTACAGACCCAGACTTCTTCTTCCAAAGGGTCAAAGAAAACACAAAGGGTATCGTGTTCCTGTTCCAGTGCCTCATCACCCTTACAGCAAAGAATTTCTTCCTAATATCTCATCTAAATCTCCCCTCTTCCAATTTAAAACCGTTTCCCCTTGTCCTATCACTACACTTCCTGCAGCCCCCTTCAGATCCTGGAAGGCTGCTCTAAGGTCTCCCCAGAGCCTTCTCTTCTCCAGTTTCAACAACCCAGCTGACCATGTCATGCTGGATGGTGGCACAGCCGGGCAGAGAAGAACAGAAAAGGTAGGACACACTGAAGGGTTTGCTTCAGTACCACTGCTGCGCTGTTTCTTTTAAAAATTAGATTTTATCCACAGCTACCTCTCATTTTTTTTTCCTGTTTGTGATGCAAAATTGGAACAACTCTCAGAGCCTTTTGATTTTGTGTTGTCAGCCTCTGACCCTATCAGCTGGAAAGCTGCTGGTAGCAGAGTAATTACTCAGATGTTGATTTACTTCACTCTGCTGAGGGTAAATTTATGTGCCCTTCTCATTGTGTGTTTGTGGAACAGACCAGCAGTTTTTTACAGTTTTATTTTAAGCCCGTAGGAATGCCCCCTGCCTTCCTCTCCTTCAGGCCTCCAAGGAGAAGTTACTCTTTATTTTCAGTATTGTGAGGCAGTCAGGCCAAAGAGGTATGAGGTACGTGTTGTTCTGACAGTGTTTCCAGGCTGCCAATTCGCATGCAGTCCTAACTTTGCCTAACAAATGACATACCTACATGTTAGAGCATCAAGTACCTTGACCATGCTTAATGTATTACATGTTTGCAGTTCAGCTGCCTGTAACTCTGGGTTTATACATTATACAGTTTGTCTAGCCCAGATAAAACTTGTCAAGGCTGGACTTCATATCTATAGAGTCTGTTTCAGTACTTACCAGGCACCAATTACCACCCTAACTCAACGCTGAACACAGTATCACAGAATCTTCATGGCTGGGAAGGACCTCTGAAATCACCAAGTCCAACCATACACACACGCAAAACCTCTACCATCTTGGCCACTAGAGCATGCCGTCAAGTGCCACATCTACACCTTTCTGAAATACCTCCAGGGATGGTGACTCCACCACCTCCCTGGGCAGGCTGTTCCAGTGCCTGACCACTCTCTCAGTCAAGTCATTCTTCCTAAAATCTAATCTTAATCTCCCCTGCTGAAACTTCAAACCATTTCCTCTGCTCCTGTCGTTATTCGCTTGGGAGAAGAGGCCCAACACCCACCTCTCTACAGCCTCCTTTCAGGGAGCTGTAGAGGGCAAGGAGGTCTCCCCTCAGCCTCTTCTTCTCCAGACTCAACATGCCCAGTTCCCTCAGCCTCCCCTCGCAGGCCTTGTTCTCCAGACCCCTCACCAGCTTGGTGGCTCTCCTCTGGACATGCTCCAGCCCCTCAGTGTCCTTCTTGTAGTGAGGGGCCCAGAACTGAACCCAACACTCAAGGTGAGGCCTCACCAGTGTCCAGCACAGAGGCACCATCACGTCCCTACTCCTGCTGGCCACGCTGTTCCGGACAAGGAAGCCAAGGAAGAAATCAGTCAGACTGATTTTTAAGGGCATGTGCTTTTGCCCTTTGGTTCATGTTAATGAATGTATGATATCCATATATATATATATATGTTTATGTATTGCTTATATGTGAATAAAAGACAACTTTAATTTAATCTTAATTGATTTAATTGAACAAATGACATTAATTTAGGTAGGTGTTTTATAGACTTCCTTGAGCCACTCGGGAGATGGATGTACTTGCTGACCTGAAAACCTACTATAGGTTTTCTGGGCCTCTTTCATGGGGACTCTGCTAAGCGTTTATTCCCAAGGCACGTAAAAATTTTCTATATAAAGGATGGTTTTAAAAATAACTCTCACATACCTCTTAGATTCAGATGTTCTTTTCATCCATGGAAAACTCAATGTTGTGATGACATGTATTCCCACTGGGAAAAATATTTATTCTCCTTGCTTTACTAAATGCAGTGCGCACAATCTGGAAGATAATTTGGGACTACATTTTTTTTGTGTGAAATGCCTGAAATATGAAATTAAACACTTGTCTGACCCTATTTGTAGTAGAGCTGAGCACGGAAGGAGTATGCCTGGGAATATTATTCCCACTTCTTCCTCCTTATATTTTAAATAGAACCTGACATGGTATTCGCTCACTTTCTTTTGTGTTTATTTTCAGCGCTGTACGAGTTATTTGATAAATGTACCACCAGTGAATAGAAAATACCTACCTGCATTTTCTCTTTCATTATGTGTGAGCAAGTACAGCAACTCCCACCCCGGCCTGATTGCCCAGGCTCACTCACTCTGGTGGTTTGTAGCATCTAGAATGTTATCCAGCAGAACACTGTGACAAGTTGGTAGAAAATGAATCCACACATAAATCTAACTCCCTCGGCGTATGGTGTGTGCTCCCATTGCTGCCAGAATTTATGGACAGTCGGTATTATTGCAGGCATGGATGGGACCATGCTAATATTAACAAAAATGTCCTTAAAAGGTTCAGTTCTGTGTGATATTAAAGTTATGTTTGTATTTAAATGCAAAATGTTCTATTTAGGAAGCCACCTTTACCCACCAGCTTGTAAAGGCAATTCTGTAGAAAGAAAAAATGGGGGAAAAATGCACCTCCTTTCTCATTTCCAATAATAGCCATAACTAGTAACTTGAGAGGCACAGTAAAAAGTACAACACACACTGGAGTCAAGTGTATCTGTTACAGAGACATATATATAAATATATATATATGTTACACCTACACATCCAGAAATTAGGGCTAGGAAATCTTCTGCCCTGATACAGATGGCAGATCTGTGGAGGTCTACATTTGACCCAGCTATCCAACACTCCCTTGGTTGTTGATGGGTTGAAACAGGCACCTGTGAGGCACAATCTAGACCACGCAAAAGCAGAAGTCTTCAGTCGGTGGGATGAACCATAGTACTGCAGTGCATGGTACTTTATTTTCTGGGGAAGGAGAAAAGCAAATCGATTTACTAGCTTACTTGTAGGCATTTATGGTTAGATCAGACAAATTACATCATAGATTTCTGCATGAAGGGTAACATTGACTAGACTTTTCCAAGATGATAGCTGCACTCCAGTTTCTGTGGCATTCAAGGATTCTTTTTTACCATGGATTTAAATAGGACAAGATTGATATGACTTGCTGTATTTATTCAGTGTCCTTTAGGGAAAGAAAGATGTAATTTGAGCGCTCAATAAATCAGACTTGTCTTCACGTATTTAAAATAAATGAATTAGGTTCATCTTCCCAAGACATTAGCCTGGTGCCGTTTTAGATAACCTATATGGTCTCCGGTAGCTTCTTTACAAGGTCACAGTTCTTCCAAATCTCCAGTGTCACTGCCTGCTGGCCTTGTGCAGGTTCCCCTGATGGCACTGGGTGCTATTCAATCATATGTCAACAAATAATTATTAAAAAAAAGGCCTGTAAGCAATGCTAGAGATGAGATACACAATGTTTGTAGGAATGTCTTATTTCCCCTGAGTCAACGGGTCTACGGCTGGTGGCACACTGCAGCTTCTATCTCCAAAGGAAGTCACCGAGCCAAATTGGCCAAGTGTAGAGAAAGATGACAATAAACTGAGATACTGTGTAATTTAGGGACAGGAGGAGGTCATAATGCAGGCAGCTCATCCTCAATTCATGTTGATCAACTGGTCCTAGTACTTAGGAACATATTCTGTAGCCAGTTTTACACTGTGATGAGATGTTGAACGGCTTAAAATACGTTCTGAGCTGCCAGAAACAAATGTTCAGGATGGCCCCACCACAAGACTTCATTCCGCGTCTACATATGCTACATACATTGCAGCAGCAGAAGTACTTCAACTAAAGTTCTGCTCAATGTGGCAAATGCAAGTGCTGTAGATTTTCCATGGAAATGCTCAGTAACATTTATTGCTGATGGGTTTAGTGAGTGTTCTTGAAAGTGGATAACTGAAAATGATAGGGTCTGATGCAAAGAAGCCAAGAAACATACACTTCTATTCTCCTTCCAGCCATCACATAGTCTTTATTAAGCACAATATTAAATTAAATCTGAACAGCATTTATCTCCTAAAATTCAATTTTTTTCTGAGCATACGTCAGATAGAGTCCATTCCATCTTCTGTCTGACTTTTAACTGCTTGCTAATGCCGCATATATTGCAAACTACTTATAGTAGGAAAAAAATGATGGGATACTTGTCTGGAGTAAGGCATCCCAAATAAATTTGAGGAAAATGACCTTAATTCAGCAAAGTGCTTCAGCTTTAAGCATGCAAATAGCCAATGAGTCACATGCTTAAAGTAAGATTCATGTATGTGCTTCTTGCTAACTTAGGAATAAATTACGTCTACGTATCAAACAGGAGCAAAAGGCCAGTAAAAAGACAAAACAAGCCAAAAAATGACACAATGAAAACATAACCGTGAAAGCTTTGGTTCAGAAGCAATGCTTTCTCAGATGCAATACAGTCCACATAAGGTCTGTTTTGTTTTTACTCAGTCACTTTATTATTTATTGCTCAGTATCAAAAGGAATCAAACTGACATTGATTAAAGGCCATTGTGAGTTTTTAGGTAATACTCATATAATTCTTTGAATAGCATGATGCACATTCTAGGGATAAATTGAAATCATAGAAGACTGAAATAGGAGGGAATCACAGTATGATGCAATCATGTAAACAACAGCACATATGTATAGATTAATAAAGATTTCATTTGTCCACTTGACAGGTCTGACCAAAAGTAGCAAATTTTTTATTTCTAACAAATGCTCGAGTTTTTCCTTTGAAGGGGTGAATATAGAAAAAATAATCTTAAAAAGCCGAGTGGATTAATGTAACTCTACTGCTTTTCCTCTTGGTCTTTAAGGCTTATCAGATTCCTCTGTCCTCCCACTGAGTTTAGTGTTATTTAGGAAAATGAGGTGAGAAAATGTTCATTGTTTGAACAGAAAAAAAATAAAATAATATATATAAATAACTGATATACCCACAGAAGATATGAAATCAGATCCTTTTGATCAGCCAGGAGGACATTAATAATTGAAACAGACCACTTACGTTACGAAGGACCACGTTTCAGCAGGTGACCCCCCCCTGCAACCAAGTGATACGTAAGAGCTCCAAAACGTGTCTCTGAGAGGTTGAAGACTGATCTGCCCCGTGTAATTCTGATTACGGGTAAAGTTGCACTGGATTTCACAAGGCTTTGAGGAAGAGCAGCTATTCAAATAGTGCAACCCATCTATCGAGACCTGGGCTTTGCCACACAGATTCAAATTGCCTCAATGTGTGGAAGCAGAGCTGGTAGCTTGTTATTAGAAATAGTGTCAGCTCTGCAAAGGCCTACACCATCTTGGCAGCATGGGAATTTCTTTTTGCAGTGTCAGGATTTGGGGTTAATCGCAGTAAAGACTGGCACTCAGTCTCAAGCTGGTCAAATAAGGCATGAATTCTGCAGGGAGCTTTGGGACAGGACTTAAGCTCTAGGTCATAATATATACTAAGCTATTTAAATGCATTTGGTGCAATTACATCCAATTAAATGCTTGGGAATTAGGTTCCTTGTCTTTGAACATCATAAGGCCCCTGTTCTACAACAGGATTGGCACTGGCTGACTTGTATAATTTGGTCAAGATCCACGGGTCCCACAGACTGCTCTCTGGGTACCAAAATGTTCATGTGCCCTAAAGATGTTTGAAGACGGGGGCTTACATGGACAAAACAGAGCTGTCTGCATGGTCTCACTGAGATTTATGGGATGCTCAAGGTTGTTTACACCAAGGAGGAGTTTGTGTCAGTGCAGTTACTGCTGAATTTGCAAAATTTCTATTGAGCAAATGAGGAAAATGCCTTTGGTGTGTGAACACAACATGAAGCCACTCAGTGCCTTTCTGTCACGACCTCTGGATTTTGATAATTACAGACTCCACTTCTATGTGCAGTCTGTCACTTCCTAGCATTTTCAGTCTTCGAGGGGTTAGTTAACTCTTTCTTTCTTTCTTTTTTTTTTTTCTTTTCTTTTTTTTATAAATAGGATTAATATATAAAATCTTTTAAGTGCAATAAACACAGAAAAATATAAAACATTTCAAGCCTGTGGCTCTCCCCACATTTTCACCCACCTCCTGCATCACCAGCTAAAGGTGCAGAAGGATGCTTCCAAGCAGGCTTGGAGGATTGGGAGGACTGGCTATTTTTGTGAGCTATGAGAGCAGCCATCACACCCAACGTATGCTGAGAGCTTTTGCTTGTATACAGAGAAAACAAAGGACACACGAGTTCGCTACTCTTTCATATGGGAAGATTGCACAGAAAGAGAAAGCTGCCGAGTCCCAGGGCACAGTGCACTTCTCCAACTGACCTTCACGTGGTATCTCCACACTGCTTTGTTTTGTTTTTGTTTTTGTTTTAAATGAGATTAAATGCTTAAACTGATTGGTTGACACCGGGGATAAAACTGTAGAACCACAGCCACACTTTACTACAAGCATCGGACTGTAGTATGAGGACAGTCTGAATGGTATTTTTTCCCTTTTCCCCCCCAAATACACTTCAAACAAGAAAGCAGTCCAACAGTTTTCTAAGACACAAGAACAGGATGCGAGTTTAGTCCTTCAGAACAAGCTGTCTGTCTCCATCAGGGCTGTAACAGCCACCTTGCACCAGAAATCAGCCCAGCCTCCTTGTTAGGTTTTTTTTTTTGTTACTTACCTTATTCCCGTCAGTATCCAAGGACCTCTCGTTTCCCTAGAGGTTTCTGACTATATTTTCCCTTCAAATATTCCCCTTTCCTTGTTTCTTAGTGTTGCTGTGGCAGTCTAAATGTCTTTTTCTTCTTGTAGTTGCAGTTTTCTCACTATTACCCTGAACATCTGCAAGACAGCCCAGCTGGGTTGACACAGTGTGAGATGAGGCAGACAGGCATCGCCGACAAAGGGCTCCTACTGCAGCAAGTGGGCTGGTGAAATCAGATGTTTTCCAAGACGTCTATGGGGACAAAGCCTTTCTTCTTCCCGCTGTATACTTTGATAAAGCCATCGTGTTCCTTTTCAGAAGTCACACAAATCTGAAGGCAAAGAAGGTAGGAAAACATTAAACTCTGCCATGATCAGAGAGATAAATTATTCCCGGCTACTTATCACGTTGGTTGGACATCTATCAGTTACTTCTACAAGTAGAACAATCCCTTTTAGACTCTCACTGCTTCGACAAGAAATTCAGACTTGTATATTTAGAGAGTTTACCTTTGGCCTTGCTTCTCTGAAGTGCCACATCTATGTGAGAGAGAGTAAAATTGTTAAGAATGGGTATTTCACACCATGGGATAGTTGGCTCCCTCAGCAGCTGGTGGTGAAAAACAATCATGATGCCAAGGTGAGCCACTTGTAGCGACTGATCACTCTCTTCTTGCATCAAGAAGACTGTGACCAACAGGTGGAGGGAGGTCATCCTTCCCCTCTACTCTGCCCTGGGGAGACCCCCTCTGGAGCACTGGATCTAGTTCTGGGTTCCCCAGTTCAAGAAGGACAGGGAACTGCCAGAGAGGGTACAGCAGAGGACCGCAAAGACAATGAGGGGCCTAGAACATCTCTCTCTCTGATGAGGAAAGGCTGAGGGACTTGGGTCTTTTTAGTCTGGAGAAGAGAAGACTGAGGGGGGATCTGATCAACACCTAGAAATACTTCAAGGGTGGGTGTCAGGAGGATGGGGTCGGTCTTTTCTCAGTGGTGCCCAGTGACAGGACAAGAGGAAATGGGCACTAACTTGAACATAAGAAGTTCCATCTAAACATGAGGAGGAACTTCTTCAGTTCAAGGGTGGCAAAGCCCTGGAAGAGCCTGCCCAGAGAGGTGGTGGAGTCTCTTGTATCTGGAGACATTCCAAACCTGCCTGGACATTTACCTGTGCAACCTGCTCTAGGAAGGATCTGCTTTGGCAGGGGGGTTGCACCAGATGATCTCCAGAGGTCCCTTCCAATCCCATATCATTCTGTGATTCTGTGTAAAACCTACGCCAAATGGAGTCATGTGTGGTGGAACGATACAGTCTTTACAATATTACATTGGATTGAAGGTTTGCATTTCCTGAAGACCTTTCTGATCTCAAATATTTCCACTTTCGGGCCCTTCCTGAGATCCCTCTGTTAATGGCTGAGCCATTTGAAAGCCTCGTGGCACAGGTACCTGAGCACCTGAGCATGGAGCCATACAAAATAAAGAATTGTTTGCAAACATCTGTGCCAAAGAACTGTGCATTTCTTCAAATCATACCAGGTTAAAAAATAGCCAGAAAATGGATGGTCCTGCTGAGAACAGCTCTCTGATTTTTCATGCTGTCAGTGCCAGGTCTCTAAAGCCCTCTGCCTGGACCAACACTCACAAAGCCTCTGTCTAATAGCCATTTACAGTGTTTAATTACAATAATTCCGAGGGTATGAAATGAACAAAAATGGCTCGAAAGTGTTCCTGGGTTTTAAATCCATTCTGGTATGACTGTTATGGATTACAGAGTGACACCTAAATACCACATGAATCACCAGCTTGTCCTCATGTTGTTACATACATAGAATTTACTAGCAACACTGATGCTGCCAGAGGGAAAAGAAAGGTCATACGAAGGAGGTGAAGTGGCCTCATATTTGCCACCTCTGGTGTTTGGAAATAGCCAAGTGCATCTCTGTACCTGCAAACAACGGTTTGAAAGCAAACAGACCCATTGATTTTCTTACTTAAGCTACCAACTTAACACTGAGTTGGATCCCTGGAGCAGAATGACTGAGCACACCAACAGAGCTGACATGAAATTAAAAGAAAAAAATGTACTGTTTCTTGGGCTATAACACATGGAAATCACAGAAGAGGTATGGAATTTGTGCCGCTTAGTTTAGGTTCTGTTGCAAAACAGCCAAGCTCATTTGTGTCACAAATCCCCAGCCCAGTAGCTGCTCCCTTTGAAGTCACATCACCTTTGGAGGCAGAGAGGTGTAAAGCACACGTGCACAGAAAAGAGTTTCTGACTCCTGCTAGATGTTGGTCTGTGCCTCTGAGAAAAACTTTAATGATGTGAGAAAAAGCCTGCAAAGAAGCTCGAGTCTAAGGATGGCCAAGCATGGCAGAGTATCCAAGAGTGGGAAAGAGCACCTTGGTTGAAAGATCACAGAATCACAGAATCATGGAATCTTCATGGTTGGAAAGGACCTCTGAGATCATTGGGTCCAACCATACAAGCACACAGAAAACCCCTACCATCTTGGCCACTACAGCATGCCCTCAAGTGCCACATCCACACGTTTCTGAGATACCTCCAGGGATGGTGACTCCACCACCTCCCTGGGCAGGCTGTTTCAGTGCCTGACCACTCTGTCAGGGAAGCAATTCTTCCTAATTTCTAATCTGAACCTCCCCTGCTGCAACTTCAGACCATTTCCTCTGCTCCTGTCATTGTTCTCTTGGGAGAAGAGGCCAACACCCAGGCCCAACAGCCGGGTAGTTGTAGATACCATTTCTCAGTTGTGGGAAAACAAGCCTTTGCAGTTTCTCCATAAATAGATACAGTTCATTAAAAGGAATGCCTGACTACAGCATTGTGCTTTCCTCCTAAGCAAAAATGTCTAGAAGACCTCCAGCTTTTAGCGTGGGCCAAAGAATCCCTCCAAATAGTCAGGTCTCCAGAAGGAACCTCCATCAGGTCTGCACTGCTCACCAGTCATCCTCCATTTCTTGCTTAACCCCTGTTGCTGTGTAGAACATACTGCCAAAACAGAGTGCTTTTCCCTTTTGTCTCATACTGTCACGCAGAATGATTTGTGGACAAAAGAAAAATACTGAGTGGAGTAAGTCACAGGTCAGGAAACCACATCTCAAGCTGTTTCTCAGTCATCAAGTGATCTTCAGAAGTAGCCAAAAGTGGGCTCTAATCTTACACCTCATTTCTTTTAAAAGAAAAAAAAAAAAAAAAGAAAAAGAAGCCAAAACACTAAAAACAAACCAAACAACTATTCAGATCATGTTTGTTGTCTGAACTTGTCAACATCTGCCCTGAGAATTTCTTTATGTGTCAGTCAGCCACAAGCAGATGGGGGAGATGACCAATTAGGAAATGATCCTTTAAGCTGCACGGCCATTAATACCCTCTTGTTCTTCTAAGTCCTGTGCTTTGAATTTGGGCTCAAGTGGCCAATTGTCTTTGTCCAGGAGTAATTTTGAACTTGCTCTAATTTTCTGCAGCTGTTTTTTACTTATCTTCTCTCTCCCACATATTTCACCCATCTGTCAGCCACAGACTGGTTCTGACAAAGCAGGAATTTAGTTACGAGGCCAGTGAAGTCTCAAGAGCTGTCCTGGAAACTGCAGACAGTACCAGGTCAAGAGATCTGAACCCTGAAGTCTTGCACTTGTCTATAAGGCTGACAGCACAGGGACACTGTGAGTTTCTCCAATTGCTGCTGCCTGTGCACTGAAGATCTTCCTCATATGAGCTTTGTGAGTGGAAATGATAAGTGGTTCAGTTTTTATACCCATTGAGCCATAGTGAAGAGGATGCTGACAGGCTTTATATCAGCTATTTGATTAGCTTTTGCACTGAGAACACCAGTTTTTTTTTTCACCTATGGAACTTACTTAGGGTTTAGAAGATGATCTGGACTAAACTGGATGCGTAACAGGCTGTGCCCATGTTCTGGACTATTGCAAAACTTATGTGCCAACGTGTTCCCATTCATTCAAAAATGAATGAATGGGGACACCCATCCCTGCTCAGCAAGACCGATGTCAATGAAAATCAGAGATAGCTGCAAAAAGACCCTTTTCACCTTAACCCTCACTGTGAAGTGCAGTAGTTCTATCTGGGGAACAATGGAAGAACTACAACATCACTTTTTGTGCTGGTTTGTATTTTAAGTGATTCAATCTGAAAGCGTAAGTCACCATGATGCAACTGATTGTCAAAGGCAGCTGAGTCATGCTCTTAGAAGCTGAGCACCTTATAGACTATCCTAGGATGAAAAATGTGGGGGCATAAAGTAATTGCTAAGCAGTGAAATGAAAAGCCAGGTAGCAACAAAGCATTCAGACTAATCAGAAGAAAAACTAAGAAAGGTGGATGGATCCCTTGGGGCTGGAGACTTGGGTGCAACCCTGCCTTGTCTAGCATTACCTCATGGATATATTTAAGCCCATTCCCAGGCTCCTGGGCTTGGAGCACCCTGGTCTGGTGGGAGGTGTCCCTTCCCATGGCAGGGGGGTTGGAACTGGATGATCTTGAAGGTCCCTTCCAACTCTAACCATTCTACGATTCTATGATATCCGCACATAGCTGCTAATGTCCCTGTGCCTAAAAATCACTCTTTTTGAAATTCATGTGACTGGACATTGGGGTAAGAGACAAATTTGTCCTTTGAGCTGTGGTGTTGAGGAGACAGAAAGCTAACAGTTCTGGTCCAGAGGCTGTGGTCATCACGACAGCAGTGGCCTATTTGCAGTCACTGCAGAAGCTTTCAGTAAGAGGGCTGGTTTACATCAGTGACACTTATAAAACACAATCATGGCAAAACAGATCTGTTGCACTGACCCATGTGTAAACTCACAGTCCACATCTGGATGTGGCAGAGAGTTTTTGATTGCCAGTCTTCTCACAAATTTTGTGATTTGGGGTCATTTCTATTGCACAAGACCACTTGTGCAATGTAAAATCGATTGTGTTAGTTAATCACAAAAAGCCCAGCTCTGAAGTGATTTGTATTAGTGTGACTGTAGACGTCAGGGAGTCAGACAGTGAAGGGTGTGAGTGGGTTTGCTGGGTTTTTTTAAAGAAGTTATTTCCTTTATTTGGGTAGGATGTTATATTCAAATAGTAGATTATTATAACTTCTTTAAAAAAAAAAAAAGAATGACCAAAAACGTTAGAGGCATTTTAAGAGACGTTTTTCCCAACACTGATGATATATTAGATACGGTGACTTGTTCTTTTGTGAAAGGAGGTCAAACCAGAGCCTGTAGTCATGCAAAGAAGCATTTGTAAAATGTGTGGTAATGAATTTGGATAGGCTAGAGCAGAAGTTACAGTCTGGAGAAAACTTTATATATCCAAGTGATAGTACAATCAGAGTCGGAAATTATGCACACAGTACTGGTGTGAGACAGCTTAAAAGAGTGGAAAGCCACATAAATTGGCTGGTTTTGTTTTCTCTGTTAATAATCTTGCATTATTGATGCCTGGGTCTGTATCTGCCTCCCTCCCACAGATTCCTGATTGAGTCCTGTGGTGCCCAGTCATTTTCTGAAATGGTTTCAGGACCCACCAATTCGTCATGAAACCCTGAGCTCCAAAATGTTGATGTCTCTGAAGCACTGCACTTTTTCTCCCCCAGGCTGGTTTTCTAATTTCATAATGAAATATTCAAGGGATCCTTTGTGAAGTCTAGCTCGTGCACATTGCTCAAGATGCTGTGTTGCTTTTCCCTCAGTCCTCTCCTTGAGTACTGGTTTTGCCAGAAAGGTCTGCATGAAGCTGAAGCTCAAAATGTTATTCCCAGGGGCATGAAAGTGCTAAGTGATTCCAGAGACAGCCTCACCCACTGTGCTTCAAACTTTGAAAACACCTCTGCTTGTCTGAAATGGCTTTTTTTAAGCAAGCAATGTGGCTTTGTTGATCTGAATATATTGCTTTTTGCCTTGCAATAATAGACTCTCTACTTGGGAGCATTCGGATAAGGCACAAAGGGGATAGAGCCTGCAGTATAAACCATGGATGGCATCAAGCAACGTAACAAAAATTCACATTACTGTCACTGGATAATTTTTTCTGTTGGCATATCATCTTCACCTTTGTTGTCTGAATGGCTCTGGACTCTTGTTAGACCCTGCAGAATTCGACCCAGTGAACTAACAGTATAAAATTGAGACAATTTGGTGTACTATAGTCACCAGAATTTATTACACCAGTTAATGAGTTTTTCTAGCTAAAGTGACACTTGACAGGAATTGGTAGCAATGAATAACTTCCCCTTCTCACTGATCTGGAACAAGCCAGTGCTTTGCACATGGTACATATATTGCACTCACAGACTCACAGCACGCCGGGTGCTGTGTCCAGAGACAGCTAAAATGGCTGGTTACATCCCACAGAAACCCCCAAATAGAACAAAACAAAACAAAAAAAAAGAACTCTGCCAAATTTTTCCCAGCACTCCCATGTCAGATGACAATTTTGCACCCCTCTCTCTGCTTCACATGGGAAACAATAGGGAAAGAAAGGACAGAAAAGAAGAGAAATGGCTGAAAAAAGAAAGGAAATTTGACCTTTGAAATGCAAAGTAAATTTTTAAAGCAAAAATTCTCAGTATCAATTAAAATATTTTTCACAATAAGAGCATTTCCACAGTGAAGAAAAAGTTGTTCTGTTAAAAACCCTAAGTATTAGTACAAAAAATTGTGCCATTCAGGCAGTGGTCTCCATGGTGGGCACACATCCCAAAGGCCAGGCTTGGGAGAATTATGCTCCTGTCCCCATGCTGCTATTACACAGCAGCACTGTGTAGGCTCCAGCCAGCCTGGCCTTCAACACTTCCAGGGATGGGGCAGCCACAGCTTCTCTGGGCAACCTGTTCCAGTGCCTCACCACCCCCACAGGAAAGAATTTCTTCCTAATATCTCATCTAAATCTCCCCTCTTCCAATTTAAAACCGTTACCCCTTGTCCTGTCACTCCACTTCCTGACAAAGAGTCCCGCTTTGGGAGGGTGGCTCAAACTCTGCATGGAAGGAGAGAGGGAAGCAGATGAGCGTCCATGCCTTTCTTGTGAGTGTCCTACCTGCAAATTATTGAAAATCGTCTTGAAACAACTTGAATGTCCCGTTTTTGCATCATTTGTGTGAGGGTGGAGTGGGATCTATCGGTTCCACTCATTTTCTCTCACATCTCTGCATTTGTGTGCTTATTCAGTCCAACCTCTGCCCTGTTTTACACCAAATATTTGGGTTTTTTCTTCCTCTGAAGCCTCTCCCACATGAAGTGAGAACCCAATGACGTTCACATTGAAGAATTTGTGTGGGTTTGAGATAGAGCTGAATAAGTTTGATAAAAACCAAGAAACAGCAACCAGACAGGACACATTCATCCATTTCTGTACCCATTGCCCCACCAGAGACAATGATGGCAAGCTCCTTGGTGAGCCTATTAGGAAACAGGGACAACAGGAAATCCTTGTGTTTAGATGAAGTTGCCAGACCTGCCCACTTGGAAACTGTGGTTTTGTGAGAAATGAAACAAGAAACTGGGCCCTCACTGTTTTCAGCAGCAGCCACATTGATAAGAAGGGACTCAGACCCTGACCATTCCCTTGCGCTGGCATCTTATATTCCCATTCCTATATTCATTTCCACAAGCTTTGCCCCTCTGCATTGCTAATTCTAGAGCACAAAGGGTGCAAACCCTCACGTTCTGCTTTGACAATGTTTTTTTCCTCTGTATGCACACATATAAGCAATCAAAAGAGGTGCTGGGTAAAAAAAATATTAAGCACTTTTAGGGCTGCCCATGTACTGGAAGCACAGGGGGAATTAAAATATATTCTGCCCACTGTATTGCTGCGCCTTCCCTAAAAATCTGTGCATACCCAGGGACTTTTAGCACTTGCACGCTTTGCTTTGCCACATGACAGCAGCAGCAAAGATGTAAATTAATCTCATCCGGCAGAGAAGTGTTATAGAAGTTCTATGTGGAAAAATCTATGGCCCTGAAGTCACAGGATCACAGAATTGTTGTGGTTGGAAAGGACCTCTGAAATCACCAAGTCTAACCATACACCCACTCCCTACAATCTCGGTCACCAGAGCATGCCCTCAAGTGCCACATCCACACGTTTCTGAGATACCTCCAGGGATGGTGACTCCACCACCTCCCTGGGAAGGCTGTTCCAGTGCCTGACCACTCTTGCAGTAAAGTCATTCTTCCCAAAATCTGATCTAAACCTCCCCTGCCAAAACTTCAGACCTTTTCCTCTGCTCCCGTCATTATTCCATTGGGAGAAAAGGCCAACACCCACCTCTCTACACCCTCTTTCCAGGGAGCTGTAGAGGGCAAGGAGATCTCCCCTCAGCCCCCTCTTCTCCAAACTCAACATGCCCAGCTCCCTCATCCTCTCCTCACAGGACTTGTTCTCCAGACCCCTCACCAGCTTGGTGTCTCTCCTCTGGACACGCTCCAGCACCTCAATGTCCTTCTTGTAGTGAGGGGCCCAGAACTGGACACAGCACTCGAGGTGAGGCCTCACCAGTGCCCAGGACAGAGGCATCCTCACTTCCCTACTCCTGCTGGCCACGCTATTCCTGATACAAGCCAGGATGCTGGTGACCTTCTTGGCCACCTGGGCACACTGCTGGCTCATGTTAAGCTGGCTGTCCACTAACAACCCTAGGTCTTTTTCTGCTGGGCAGCTTTCCATTCGCTCTTCCCTAAGTCCATCCTGATGCTGACTTAGGCATCCGCGGCTGTCCAGACACTCTAAGACAAAAAATTCCTGATGATGTGACATCAGTTGCTAAAGGAAAAGCAACTAATGAGGTAAATTTGGGCTTCAGAAGATGCAGTGAGAAAAATCTAGCTTTCTGTTTCATCCAGGTGCCACTCAAGCTGTGCATCACCCTTAGTCAGCCATCCTCCTATTTACATTTGCTTATACCACAAACCTGGCTGTCCCTTCATGCAGGTTTTGCACCATATTTTTCCTCTCACTTTACTCCAGCAAGCATTTACAGCAGCATCACCAGACTGGACACTAGGATGTGTTAAATGTCTGGTAAAAATTGTGTTAAAAAAAAAATCACATTTAAAAAATGTAATAGTGGCCATGGTTTGCCACATGAAAGCCACAAAGTAGAAAGAGCTGCTGAACACACCCTGCAAGTCCTCACTGTACGTGGTGTAATTTAACTCACAGCAGCGCTCCTAGTTTAGAATAAATTACAGCCTGTAGAGAGGGTGTGTAAATGGTGACCCAAGCGATTAATGGTTAAAGATACTTTGCAGCTGTGAACAAGAATTAAATTGAAGATGTACAGGTTGGTTTGGTGCTGCCTTAAGTCTGCTCCTGCTGAAGCCAAAGCGACGAGCTGTGTTTAGATCTTCATGTAAGTTAAGATGCGGGGAGGGAGCCACTGTCTTTTAGGAGATTAGCTCTAATAGTGAGGAGAAAAACAGATCATTTTTCAGGCATGCTAGGTCTGCCTCTAAGACTATGTGTTTTCCAAGCTGTCCCTCTGAAGTCAGCAGGAGCAGAGTGCATAATAGGTGAAGCATCTTTATGAATGGCTGCGGGACTGAAATTTTAGGCAACATTAGGCACCGAGTTTGCATTTGCACAAGCCCGATGCTGCTCTTAACTGGCTACTAGACACCATTACTGTACAAACAGTAAACCCGGTAGTAAAACTGCAGGGAAATGCCTCTGTCTGTGCTCATCTTGCACAACTTTCCCTCCAGCTGTTGGTCAGACCGCTGGATGCTCAAATCCTGTGGGAATCCGGCACAAGGGAACTTACCTGGTTCTCTTTCAGCGTTATCTGCCCCTGTTCCTTGCAGCCAATGAATGTCCTGATACATCTGTAAATCTTCTCATCATGTTGCACTCTCTGAACAAAGTTAGCAGGAAAAAATCCAGTTCTGTCATCAATTTTCCCCTGTGGAGAACACATTGTTAGAAGGAGACTGTTAACTTTAACACTCATAGCTTTAATACAAGTTCAGTGTGGAAAATAACATTTTTTTTCCCTTTAGAAAGAAAACAGATACGAAATAATCAGCACACACCTTCCACCAGTCTTCATTGGAGTCTTCCAGGAGAGTGATCATATCCCCTGGCCTGTAATTTGAAGAGAAATAGTAGTTAAGATGACTCTTAATTGTTATGCTGCATCAGCTTCCACAATTACTTTCTAATAGGAAGGTGGCCCATCTTGGTCATTTTATCTGAGCATTTCCTGCAGGTGGATTCAATGAGGCAGCAAGGTTATCTTCAATCACACATGGTAATGGAGAAAGAGTCTCTGTATACTGGGGCTAGATCTTTATTTTGGTGCAGCATCTGCGAATGAAATTTTTGCTTCCTGTTTAATATGAAACTGTTTAAAACACAGTCCTTATTTGCTACAGGCATTATCTTGTTACTTCAAGACATTTCACTTTGTTGGGACACAGCACTTTATCATCTGTGTTTTCAAGCTGTGATTGCAGAAGGAAGGCAGCAGGAAAAATAGTTCTATTTAACTGACAAAGGCAATTAGTCAGCAGGGATATAATTTTGCCCAAGAATATCTTTCTGATTTGAATGGGACATATTTACCTTCATATAATGTGCGGTGCAGGGTTGTAATTGCTGAGTATCAGCATCCAGCTGACTAGTTCCAAAGCAGAGCTAGGAGAACAATTTGGCTGGGAGGGCTAATAGCAAAATGTGCTCAGCTGATTTTGTGCAGGTAGTTGAACAGTCATTCGACCTCCCTCCCCCGACTGGTGGCACTTCATCAACGTTATTAAGTAATTATAATAGCACTGTGTCGTGGAAAGTAAGCAGCAGCCCATTTCCAAACGGATTAACCTGAGAAAGCTCTGTCTGCTTGAAAACAGGCATTTCTTTGATCTTAATAAAATTAATGGTTAGCCCCTAATTATTCAGCTTTCCTCGCCTTCTCTGTTAGGGCTCACTGTATTGTGGAGGTGTCAGCACAAATGTTTGCACATGTCTCTGGAGCATATGATGGACAATGTGTTCCAGTTTAATGGTTTTTTTCAGAGCACACATAGAACATCTGGATCTGTCCAGGATGCAGCTGGAGGTGGGGAACCTCTTTGTTCCACTTTCCAAGTGGTTATCTTTGCTGCTGACAAGTGGAGAAACAGGCATTTAGTCTCTTAAAAACCACGTGATCCGAACCAGCTCTCCAGTTTTCACAGAAAGGCACTGTCAGTAGGGCAACAGGGTAGGATTTTCCTCAAGCCCTGTCCTACTGTCAACGCCTTCCCTGAGAAGCCCATTCCAAGGCTTAAGAACCCTTTCCATGGAAACATTTTTCCTAATCTCCAATTTGAAACTCCTCTGGTGCAACTTGAGGCCATTTCCTCTTGTCCCATCACCTGTGACTTGGGAGAAGAGACCGACCTCCCCTGGCTACACCCTCCTTCCAGGGAGTTGGAGAGAGCCAGAAGGTCTCCCCCCTCAGCCTCCTTGTGTCCAGGCTGAACATCCCCAGCTCCCTCAGCCTCTCCTCATAAGGCTTATTCTCCAGACCCCTCACCAGCTCCATTGCCCTTCTCTGAACCAGCTCCAGCACCTCAATGTCCCTTTTTTGTGGGAAGGGGCCCAAAACTGGACACTCATGCAACTGAACTGAATCCTGCCTAGCTCTGCAGTGACCAAACATTACTAGCTATTTGGCATCCTTAACTCATGTATTGCTGAATTTCTGGCCACGGGATAAACAATGCTGCTGTGACTGAGTTAACACTAGTCTAAAGCCTGGCTGGTGTCTCTGGAAAGAGCCATGACATGTCAGTCATGACAGTTAGACATTGCAGACCACAGGCTGCTTTTTTCTCCATGATCAACAGGAGAATTTTGGGGAACACTGTGTTTCCTGGATTGTTATGTCTTGATGAAAATAGTAGTCCAGTGCAGGCTTGTCTGAGTGGTGTTCCTCTGCATGGAACAAATGTGCAAGCTGGAATACACCTCTAGAGGAAAAGCAAAGTGGAATAATTCAAAAGCAGAATGGTCGGCAAAAGTTGCACTAAAGGTCACCACACCCTGTTGTTATTTCCTGAAGAGCTGACATTCCTAAAATCATAATCAGGAACTGTCAGCAAAGCAGAATGATAGGGAAACTTGTAATTTCTGCCTTACATCCTATTCATTAGTTCCAGACAGATGTGAAGGTGTTCCTTACATGTTCCTTAGATGTTCCTTAGAACAGGAAAAAAGACTTTCAGTGAAGGACATGGTGATGGGAAGGGTATTTCTATGACAATTCCCTAAATTCTGTGGCATGTCCATGATTATTTTAATAAAGGTGGTGACTTCAAGAGAGGAGACACATTTCATGACAGAAGTTCACTGACAAAAGCAAGATCATGCAAAATGTGAGGAGCATGACTCAAACCAATTGCACTAAAAGGTGTCCTTTCACTTCAGTGGACTTCAATTAGACCTTGCAGTGCCAGCCACTGCTGCAGAATCAAGGAAGAAAGTGTAAAATAATATAACAAACAAGGTTATTTTGCAAAGATTGGAATGCATCTTCTTTCATCTCACGTGAAAACAATGTCATCCAGCAGCTGGACATCATTCTGTTTTCTCAGACACAACCTGACTGTGAGTGACAATCAACCAGGACTGGGAAAACGCCCAGCAGTAGTATGAGAGATGGTAAGGAATACCTACTTGAAAAGTTGTGGCTGAAAAACCAAAGCAACTGAAAACTTAATATTTTATAGCTGAAAGCCATCTTGCTCCACGTAAGCATTTTTGAAACTTTTTATCTACTGTGTCCTTGCCAAAAAAGTTTGTCACCAGCTTTTTATCTATGAGGGTATCTTTGTATCTGCAAGTGGATACCTCTATAAAAAATGTTTAGTCCAAATGTCAGAATGAATCCTCCCTCCCCTGACATCATATACAGCCATATGACCCCCAGTTTGCATGGATCAAATCAACTAACAAATATCTTGAGGCTTTACCTCATCTCCAAGTCTTCATTTTCTTGTGGTACAAATTTGTACAAGGCAACGTAGGTGTTCATTTGTAACGTGCTTTTATAAAAGGGTCCCTTTAAGAAAAAAAAGAGAAATGAAAATTTAAAAATCTGTCCTGTACAGGAATTTGGTTCATTTTGTTAGAGACTGAGGAACCAGGGCCTGATCTTCCAAGGAATGAGCCAGCATCATCTCATTGCTTTCACACCTTGGAGGACGATGGCCCAGATACATTGTGGGCCACTAAGGCAGTAACTGTGTTCAGTTGAAAATAAGATTCTTGCAACCCCAAGATCAAACTCCAGGTTTCCAAAGAACGCAAGCAGAATTCTGCAGGAGTCTTTTGGGTGAGATCTTAAAAACGAGTCTACTTTTTGTTCTCTGTTAAGATATGACTCTTAGGAGCCCAGTAGTGTACTAATGGCATTATATAAAATGTCCGTTATGCAGCCCTCATTATGGATGGACCTGGGGTTGTACAGGGCACAGGTCCAAAGAGCAAGGTGGGAAAAGCAGTTTCTTAAACAGAGAGCTGCTTGCGCTGGGCTTCCCACAGGGAAGACTGGCTGCTCTCTCTCCTCACTTTCTCCACTGGTAATCTGGAGGGGGAAAAAAAACCCAAACCAAACCAAACCAAAACACCTAAACCAAATCTCAAATAATTTTCCAAATCAAATCTGTGATTTTTACATTACTGCACTTCTGTTACAATGACATGGTCTCCACACTGGATTGTCTGTGTTCACAATATCAATTTGTAACAAACAGAAGAACAGAGAAGGGACTATAATGGGTAAATCAAAGAGCCCCCCTGCCCTGTATATTGCTTCCAACTGTGGCCTGTGGCCCAGAAACGATGTAAGAACATGACAGATGCTTCTCCAGAATAGTGTCCCAGCAGATCTACTCAAGGTCCTCAGCTATCCATAAAACCAAGACTTTGATATGACTTCCCATTCCCATTGCATTCTCACAAAATTTATGCCCATACCGGAGATAGTATACTTTTTGTTTCTTCTCCAAAGTGTTCTGTGCCATTTTCGGAGTATGTAAACACTGAAACAAAGCAAACACATGACATTTTAGCAGTACTTTAAGACTCTCCACCTCAACAGGATCATCTTTATTTTGTTAATCTCTTCCCTTTCCCAGCTACTTTCTTTGATCCCTTGTGCTCTCTCTGAACCCTTCTATACTCCCAACAAATCCGTGTATACCACTGGCATAGGGCACAAAACAATCTGTACTGAAACACTGACAATCAGAACAAATCAATCATTTTGATCAGATGAGTATACACAAGCACAGAACTGGGAACAGAACCTAGGTCCCCCAGCTGCAGTACTATTGAAAGTCTGTCAGCCTTTCCCTCACACTGAATGCTGTATTTTCATGTTTAGGATGAGCAGTATTTCCTTTTAAAAGCACCTGCGAAACCTGATGAGCACATATGAGCAATATTACAGAGAGTTTGGATGCAAAACACCTTCTTTCCCCTCTTCAGCCCTCCATCTCTAAATGTTTGATATGATACCCACCTTTGATATCCCTCTGCATATAACTTCATAGAATCATAGAATGGTTAGAGTTGGAAGGGACCTTAGAGATCATCAAGTTCCAACCCCCCTGCCATGGGCAGGGACACCTCTCCCTAGAGCAGGTTGCTCCAAGCCCCATCCAGCCTGGCCTTAAACACTTCCAGGGATGGGGCATCAACAACTTCCCTGGGCAACCTGTTCCAGTGCCTCACCACCCTCACAGTAAAGAACTTCTTCCTAATATCTCATGTAAATCTCCCCTCTTCCAATTTAAAACCATTACCCCTTGTCCTGTCACTATCACTTTTTGTATATGTGTATCTGACATCTGTATAGAGGGATGTAAAATGCTGCTGTTACAAGCTGGCAAGCCATATTACTCAAATTAAATTACGATGCTTTAGGTTTTGTGTCCAGAAGAAAAAGAGTTAGGGAGGCAGATAGAAAAGGTTCTGGTGACCAATGAGCTGGGTAACCATGAACATTTTGGACTTGCAGAATGTCAGTCACCAGATGAAGTGGAAGTATTTCAGCATCATGCTTGGAGTAGGTATAAAACAAAGGTGAGTTGCTGATGTAGTCTCACGAGGTGTGGAGCTGACCCAGTAGGTGGGGAGGGAACCAGACTCTATCCTTGTGTTTGCTGAGAAGTGCTCACCAAACTTGGGTTTGAAGGGAGGACATCCCATATTTGACTGGAGGGGAAAGTGCTCAAATCCCTGTTGATAACAGGCTCCTACATGTCACTTAAAGGACATTTCAGCTTGCGTGACTTCTGTTACGGACGGCAATTCACAGCAGTGAAGGAGCATAACTGGCTTAGAGGAGGGTGAAGGGCTGGAAATTAGGTATGCCATCTTACAGTTGTAAACTATGAAGCTCTGCTTCAAAGTATTTGTGCCAGGGACTGAATGAAAGAGTCTTCCCCTGAAGTTGTTGTCCTAGGAGTCTACAGGAGTGATTACACAGCCATGCCTGAAGAGGGTCCTTTCACTCTGCTATAGGCAATGTTGTTTCCGCTGTTTTCCTTTCAGCAAAGAGTCTCAAAGGGACATTTTCCTAAAATCTTATATGCAGAAGACAATTTTTTAACGGGAAAAAAAAGAATCAAAACGGACCTGTTTCATCACGGCACCAATGTGGAACTACCTGCTAAAGAGGCAGGGGACAACTGAGGAAAAAGGAGTGGTAAATCACCCTGTAACAACATCTTGAATCTTCTTTGTTAAATTTTTAATCTCTGTTTAGCTCGCAGTCTCTGGGTATTACCAGAAGGCACCTGAATCTGAAGGCCATAGAGGCACATAGTTCACGTCCCTACACAATGGAAATCCATCTATTTTCCTATTTGTTTGCCCAAGCAGCAGCAGAAGGGGGAAAAAATAATATATATATGTATGTATCAATTTTTACAGTCTGGAAGAGATTTTGCCATTTCCATAGCTTGTGCAAACAGTGCGGGCAGTTTATTAAAAATCTGCCAAGGGGAAATTTTTGGAGTGACTGATGCATAATTTATAGCCTGAGCCTCTGAAGGATGGATTGTAAAAAAAGCCGGTGCTGATCAAAGGAATCGTTAATGTGCTGCGGAAGTTATTTGGAGGTTTGACACATGCTGAGTTTTTAAACTAATCTCTCTGAGTAAGTTCCTTGAATACCTCTCAGTGCATTCAGTGAATACAGATCTCAGAGTGAAAAGTTTCTTTGGGTTCCAGAAATGAAACTACTGATCAAGAATGAAAGAGAAAGTCATCTGAAAACTCAGACAGGGCCAAATTAATCTCAGGTGGGCAGGATTAAACAACGTGAAGCAGACAGAATTCTTTATCTTTAACCAGGTCATGTCAAATTGCACTTGCAAAACAGGAAAGCTTAAAAAAAGTTGTCAGGAAAAGAATAGATAACACAGATGAGATGGCCAGAAAATGAAAGGGAAGAAATGACTGACAACAGTGAGGAGAAGCGATAGGACTATTCTATGATTCTATGACCGGGATGGGAGGAAAGGAGAAAGGAGGTAGAATAAAATGAGAATGGACAGCTGAAGCTGGCATTTCGCAGACACAAACTGCATGTAAGGAGCACTGGGAGTGCTATGAAGAAGAAAGCTATGTTCACTGTGATTTGTTTTCATAGTGTACATGTCATGTGAGATTCAGCAAAGTAGCCTTCAGGTGCTGCCAGAGAAGTTGCCCTGACAGTTTGGGCCTGAAGTTTTGCTTAGAGGTCAAACCCCCTTTGTACTTATTAATACACCAGGACTGAATTCAAGAACAGGGTTATAAACATCATCCCTCAGTGGCTGAGATTTCATCACTAAGTTCTCAATTGGTATGATTATCTTGAAATCCCAGCATACGAAAGCTGTAAAAACATTACTTTGTACTACAAAGCAGATAAAGAACTGGGCTATTAGTATTACTGGGCACACGCTATAGTTGTACTGAGAAGTTGCAATTATAATCAGGATTCATTGTGCTGTGTATTTTACAGACACATGGATACTACATCATTCCTTTCCTGTCCCAAAGACAGTATATAGAGACATGCAGACAAGTCAAACATGGGAAAAAAAATAGTAGTTTTGTTCCACTTTGCCAATGTGGAACTGGAGAATGTTAGGTGATTCGTCTACAATCCTGTTATGAAGAGCAGGAGATAGGGAATGCACCTGAACCGGTGTCAGATCCGGACACAACAAATTAAGAAAACTGGTGGCTTGGGTGTCATCTGTATGGCAAAAAGCATTCCCCAAATTCTTGCACCATCTACATGACCCACCCACCCCTCGCTTTGAAAACCAGGATAGTGCTAAAACATGAGGATGCCATAAAAAATTATTGGTAACTAGGTTGTACACAGGCCTGAAGATGCTCTCCTGGCCTGGCAGTACTTACCACTGTTGCTGCGTTTCCTGCTTATGTCGAGGGTGCCTGCAGAGTTATCACCTTCCTCTGGAACTTCTGCCAGGTCAGCTGTCTGCAGGGGCAGAAAGAGCAAACGGGATGGAATAAGGCAGAAAAAGTGAACAACAAGGTGAAATAAGACCATGCAAGAGCCTTTGAGGAATGCAGTACTTGGGTGCTACCACAGCAGAGCAAGTCCAGGTGATGCACAATAAATGCCTACTTCACAGGGAGCAGTGAAAGCCTAGAAAGAGCTCCAGACCAATGTTACAGTCTGGAGTACAAGAGATTTCTTGCAGTATAGAATCATAGAATGGTTAGAGTTGGAAGGAACCTTAAAGATCATTGAGTTCCATCCCCCCTGCCATAAAGTGAAGTGAAAGCTAAAGAACAAAGGATGATGTTCAACAATATGGTTCTTGGTATAAAATAGAAAGGGCTTGGGGGAAATTGTAGATCCTGCAGGTACACTAAACAGCTACCTACCAAGGAGCCTGCACATTAATTGAAACTATTTACTGTTACTTTATTAACCCTGAATACCTTATTCAGTAAAACAACTGCAACGTAAGGGTGATTTTAATTCTGTTAACGTGTTGTGAAAGAAAGAGCTGGAGTGTGATGGAATTGGTGAAGTCAGTCCTTAAATATCTGCCCTCACTTTCTTTTTAAACAGTCATCTGGCTGCTATGGTTGGGGAAAACTGGAACGCAAATGTTGTTGTTAGAATTACCATGATATCTTAGTTGTACCATATTAATGTCAATCATGATTAGGGACCCATTGTTCCAGGATGGAGGAAAATGTGGGATGACATAATCTGAAGCCTCAGAAGTGCTCTCTGTGTAAGGCACCAGATTCCTCGGTTGGGTACTCAGCTTCTCCATGTATAGCACATCAGGACCAGCAGCTGCTCCAAACAACTCTGTCCAACTCTGACCTTAGGAAACTTCAGTGTCTGAACTTTCAACACGTGACTTCTTTCGGGTAAACAGAACCATAAAACTCCCAAACACTGAACTTGAGTTAGGTGCACTCAATAACTGGAAAAAACTGTAAATCCTTATACGCTCCTAAACTTTATTTATTTCTTGTTAACGGGATTTCAAGGCACGTTTCATTATTCCCAGGCTGGATGAGGCTTTGAACAACCTGGTCTGGTGGGAGGTGTGCCTGCCCATGGCAAGGGGGTTGGAACTTGATCTTTAAGGTTGCTTCTAACTCTAACCATTCTATGACACTTTACAATTGTATTGCACACACAGCTCTGCCCATTGCTTTGCAGACCCTTGCCTGCATTACAGGAAGAAAAACCAAATGAGGAATATTCACTGCTTTGGTCAGGAAGCATAAAATCTAAATTGCTTTATCGATTTTTCAATGTTTTGTTCTTTTTTTTTTTCCTTTTACTAGTTTTGACAATGAAGCTTTTCTTTTAGAAACTACTCTGACAACTTATTTCCCCAACTGGTACTTTCCTAGCTACTTCTCCATCTAAGCATATTAATGAACAGGAGGTTAAAAGTAGCTTTATACCACAAGTATCTTGTGGATATCGTTTCCCTTGCTATTTTAAGAGCTTTCTACTTTGCTGCTCTGTTATGCTTTGTTTTCAAACTCAGCCTTTTGCAGCAGGTCATACTTGTCTTGCGTCTTGCAGAAATGGGCCACCCCTGGATGAAAAGGCTATTGCAATAGTAACTCCAACATGGAGTCAGTGTAGAGTAGATCTAGGGGCTTCTAGTTGCTGGATGGAGAAAGGAAAGACTGGCTTGGTTGAAATATTACATCCCAGCTGTTTTCCAGCTCATTGCTAAGGTGTGTTCCTCAGTCTTTAAAGTCCAGCTTCATAATTGTTGATTAGCTTTATATTTTGTTGGGTACTACTGCATAGTGACTATCTCTTCAGCATATACCTCACCCAAACCCTCCTAAAATGACCCCAGCTACCTTTTATGACTTTTTTAGTCAAAAGCTATATGACAAATGGTCTAACAGAAACAAGATATACAAGGCTGCTTTTGAGAGGAGCTGATCCATGAAAAACTCACAAGAACTGGAATCACATTTATATCACCTCAACTGACTTTCTGTACAAATGTGGGCTGCAGCAGTGCGTTTTTGAAGGAAGCAGTAGGTAGTAAATCTGGAGCATATAGACACTTTCTTTTATGGGAAAAAGCAGAATCCGGGCTGAAAAAAATCACAGTGGATGCATCCACACTGCTCAGCCATGTTAAAAATACCTTGGCTAGTTCAGAAGAAGACAGTAATCTCTACTCTGGGCAGAGACATGAACTGCAGTCCTGGAAGCTTCATGGCTGTAGAGGCAAGGCACAGCTCCTAGGTGAATTGCCTTTGCTTTTAACTACCTTCAGCTCTGATCTGGACCTAGCCCGGAAGGGACCTTCAAGATCATCCAGTACCAACCCCCCTGCCATGGGCAGGGACACCTCCCGCCAGACCAGGATGCTCCAAGCCCCATCCAGCCTGGCCTTGAACCCCTCCAGGGATGGGACAGCCACAGCTTCTCTGGGCAACTTGTTCCAGTTTCTCACCACTCTCACAGGAAATAATTTCTTTCTAGTATCTAACCTGAATCTCCCCTCTTCCACTTTAAAACCATTCCCCCTTGTCCCATCACTCCACTCCCTGACAAAGAGTCCCTCTCCAGCTCTCCTGGAGCTCCCTTCAGATCCTGGAAGGCTGCTCTAAGGTCTCCTCGGAGCCTTCTCTTCTCCAGGCTGAACAGCCCTAGCTCTCTCAGCCTGTCTAAGATGCTTTGAGAGGAGCACAGCAGCATGGATGTGCTGCTTTCCCACTGGGAAAAGATCTCAGGGCCCTACACATTATTAACTGCACCTCTACTGCTAGCTCACATAGAATCATGGAACTGTGTACGTTGGAAGGGACCTTTCAGATCATCTAATCCAACCACCAACTTAACTGATAAAATCTATCACTAAACCATGTCTCTAAAAGCTGCTCTGGTGCATTTTCACCTGGGCTCTAAGGGCTCTGTGTCACGTCCCTGCTCTGGTCACCAGTCAGTGCCTGCTGCTGGCTCCCACATCACAGCTGTAAAGATCCACGGCCCCATCATTTGGATCAGTGTTGTGTCTGCCACTGGTTTTCATCCTTGTCTCAATCCACAGGCTTGCACTGGCAGAAGTTGCGATTTCACATGCCTGTTTATTCAGCTTTCTAATGTCTTCTATTTTCTGTATGCTGACACATCTTATATTCTTTCTCCACCACAATACCCTGGAGAAATTCCCGTAATGAACTTGCATTCCTTATTCTACACCCACACCCTACCTAGTTACGATCAGCTCCCTGGGGCAAGCTGACACAGCATTAATGATTTCTGCACTTGAGTTGTCATTCATAATTCAACAGAACGCTTTACTCATTTAGAAAGCAATTAATTACATTTGTAGAACTTCTGTTTTGAAGTAAATGAAACAATTGAAAGAAAGAACAGTAATCACAATGCAACAGGTGGCAGAGTCACTTTGTGTTTGAAAAAAAAAGAATGGAAATTACAAAGTTCCTTTCAAGGCACAAACAAGGGTGAACAGAGGACATGTCATTTAATAAATCCCTTTGAGATTTCACTTAGTTCTTGTTTAAATTTGTCTGTCTTCTTTCCCATCAGACACAAATGACATCTGTTTAGAGGCCATGTACACCACCTGAGGTTACAGTTCAGCCATGTGAGCGAGCATGAATTCAAGTGTCAGGGAAATGTTGTACCAAACATAAAGAGATATTAGTGCAACTTTAAATTCAAGATGCAAGTTATTTGTTCTGAGGCTCTGAGGCCTGGAGATCAAGTCTCATTATGTCTCTCTCCCTGGTGATTTTTATTCTGAGGCAAGTGCAGAAGAGATTGTCTGATTTTTAGATGACAATCAGCTTCAGCCTCCAGTGTGTTCAGGTGTGATTCACCGGGTTTTTTTGCAGTGGAATGGGAAGTGGGGAGGATGTCTTGGAAAAAAAAAAGACAGTCTCAAGCACAGTCCCTGCTTACGAGAGGTGAAATGTTCTTTCAACACCATGAATGAGCTCCCGAGCTAATGGGTCCCAGTACTGTTGAAATAACAATTCCTTTAAGGAAGAAATGGATAATTTCTTGTTCTACTAGGTATGGTTTTAGCAAAGGCAGGGCTAAAGGGAGTACCATTTCCCCTGTCCTTCTCCAGCTCTTCTACCTGAAGAAAGTGACTTTTACAGTTGGAGAGAGGTGGTGATGACAAAGATTAACGTGAAGGTGAAAATCTCCCTGTCCCAATAGAACAGGCTGAGCTTTTATTTGGGTTTTGGAAAGAGGAGCGTAAATCTGTGATGCCTCCCTTCTGAGGGACCCACTGGGCATGGGTGGAGGTGCCAGTCCTTTGCCTTGTTGCAGTAGTAGTGGCTTAATCTTGTCTGGGCTTGTAGTTTTAAATCTAGGCTCTGAGGACTCCTACCTGTCATTACCATTTGTATGAAGGGCCAATGTCCACCAGCAACAACAGGCAGGATGCATGACAGCTAAATATTTCTGTTATAAATATCCCTTTTATGTACACATGCAAAATCAAAAGAATATAATTTACTTTTCCAATTCAGTAAAGAATTAATAATTTAACTTGTATTTTTTTATCTTTTTGTCAATAGTGATCTAAAGGATACTCAAAATCTGAGTTGGTAAAAATAATGCGTTTTCTGGTCTCATTTTGGAAGCTGAGAGTGAGATTATTTACTTTTTTTTTCAGTCAGAAATACAAGTTTTGTGAACTCTGAAGCAAACTCCTGTGAATGAGTATCTGTTGTTCCTCCAGAAACAAAATGGAAGAAAAATGTGGTGTACTTACAGAGTTTCTATTGGGAGAGTCCGACCCACTTCCAGAACTGCCCTTTTTGGTTTTCTGGGCTAAGGAAGTCCCAAAGCGGAGAGTTTCATACACAGGGTCAACCTTATTTCCACAGGCTGTAAAAGAAGGAGCAGCACATGCATCAATCCCTTGAAGGTATTTCTGGTAACGTTCCTGCTCTATTTGAAGAAACACCTGCATCTACCAACATGCTGGGGTGTACAAGTGGAGAGATATCCTGAGAAAAAGTGTTTGATGAACTTAGTGGGATTGGCTTTTTCTAGCAATTTTCTGCTGCCTCTCTGCTACAATGAAGATCATAATCCTCCCACTTGGAATTATAATTTTGAATTCTGATGACAGCAAAGCACATCTCATTTTTTTTAAGCCAGTGTTTGGTCAAAATGTTCCGACAAAAAAGATGGATGTTTTTCAAAAGAGAAACTTACACAAAATCTTACACAAAATACAAAACTTATACAAAATTAACAAGTTTGTGTTTTTTTTTTTAAATCTGCTGAAAACAACAAAGTGTTCTCAGACATTTTAAGCTGACTGCCTAGTTTTGGCTTTCATCTACTCCTTATCGGTATACTGGTGGGGAGAAATATTTTCTAGAATCAACTCAGGCTTCTCCATTTCAAAATATTTATTTTCAGGAATTTGATATTACAGTGAGCAAAATCTGGTCTTGTAAATACTGAGACAACGTGTAGACATGGTCAACAAGGAAATGTATGAGGAAAGTAAGAAGTCTGGATGAAAAGGAAAGGAATCCAGCAACATCCCTCAGAAGCCAGACCAGTGGTTTGAAAGCCTCCCATTTTGATCTCTCCATCTTTTATCTGGTTCTTCCCAGCTCAGTTTCACCTCCATATTCTGGTGTTTCTCCCCTCTTAATTTCCTACCTTGATCTCAGGTAGTTATTGTTACAAACAGGGTGATTGCTAAGAGGTTTTATGTACGGGGTTTTGAGTGAAAGGCACAATAAACACACCCTCTCCTCTTCCAGCTTTGTATCTTTGAAGTGATCCTTTCCTGAGATGGCAGAAGGACATCCAGTCACCGAAAGGAGCTGGAAGGCTGCTGAGGGTAAATACCACCACCACCACTGGAAGTCTGCCGCTGCTGCTGCAGAGCACTGCCAAAGGGAGACTGAAGGGAAAAGCAACCAAAACCTACCAATAGGCATCACTTCTTTGATGCAGCCAAACTGTTCGTGAATGAGCAGTGGTGAGCTGTAGTACCGGCGAAATCCCTTTGGCTGGAAGGGAGAGAAAGCAAAAAAGAAAAAAAAAAAAAGCAAACTGAAGCACACTGCTGCACGACTGACCTAGTAGAAATAACCTCAGCTCTTTGGCTAATGGCGTAAGAGTGTGGTGAGGCTGGAAATTTGCCCCCTGTTGTTCAGTCACTGCGGGGTTTAGAGATCAGGGAATTCTTTGATTTTTCTCCTGGAAAAAAAATAAATAAATAATTTCCCATATTTATGTGGAAGGAGGGGCTCGATTTCAGCTCCCCTTGTTCTTTTGTCTCACAGAAAAGCAGCACTAATTAATTGCAGCAGAAGTGCTGCATCACTGGGGCTCTGGGAAGTTTCCCTCTCCTTTTCTTCTTATGTAACGTGACTTTGCATTGTTTTGCATTTGCCAAAATTGCAACTATCCTTTCCCACCCTAACTCCAAATCCTCGTGTTCCCACATGTGCACTCGTGAAACCTAAGGAATTTAGAGCTTTCCTATAGGTTCTTCTAAGATTCTTCTTATGCTGACTGACTGCAGCTTCCACTGCTTTTTTTTTCTTGTAAGGTCAAAAGACTCCTCAAGTGATGTTCCCTCAATGTACATCTGTAGATAAATGCACTCTATAACAACTCAAGCTATACCATTAAAGAATACCAACAACATAGCCAATAACAGTGCCTGATACCACTCTAAAAAACATTCTTAGAAGGTTACACATGTCCTGTTGCCTCTCTCTTTGCTGTCTCAGCTAGCAAATATCTCATGCAAAGGCTGAGTACCCATAATGAAGGTCCTAATATCTAAATATTTAGAAATGCCCTTCAAGTTATTAGGGATCCACAGGTGGTCTTTCAGATTTCTGATCTTTGGGAGCTGTGAGAACTTCTAGGGGAAAAGCCTCATGGGGATGTGCATATTTTCTATGTTCAGCATACATCCAAAACCAGTAGAAAACTAGGGGTATCTTTTTGCTAATAGCTGTATTATAAAATGGGAAGGAATGAGGGGATTGATAAATTAGGTTTCTTACAGGAATAAATTCCAGATTCTCCAGCCTCGGTTTGCCCCCAAACTAGATTCAGACACAGCATGAGCTCGTAGAACTCCCATGACTTTGCTGGACAACTTCCTGCTGTAAAGTTGGCACCTACTTTTCTGTTTTTGTAAACTAGTGACCACAAGAAAAGAAGCTGGAATCAATAAATGTGTGAAACAACTCACGTGATTTAATATTTGGCGTGCCTAAGGCTTGCAATGAGGTCATTCATCTCTTTGCAGACAGCTTCCTATACCAAAATGCCTCACCACCAGGGATACATTTACAGTTCATAAATAATAATGGCTTTCACTGAATACTCTTGGAGGAAAAAGACCTTTCTGGTGAAAGGTGGGTCTTCTAGCTTGCAATGCTTGCATTTTTCCCCCCATCATTTAGCACAGTGAAACTCATTTTAGCTTCCATTTGTCTCAGGTTGCCTTCAGGTTGCAACAACTCTGAGAACATTTGCAACATGAATATGCGCGTTTGGTTTTCATATTCCAAATGGTCATTTTTCCAGGTTCCTTTTCCAAAAGTAACCAAAAGAACCATATTCCCATAGAAGTCATCGAGTTGGGTTAGAAGCCTTGTAAACACAATGTCCTGCCTTTGCCAACAGTGAGAGTTTGCTCCTCAGAGGTGACCTGGGCATTAAGGTGCTGTCTCCCCCCAGCTCTCCTTTACTGAGAATCATAGAATGGTCAGAGCTGTAAGGGACCTTCAAGATCATCCAGTTCCAACCTCCCTGCCATGGACAGGGACACTTCCCACCAGATCAGGTTGCTCAAAGCCCCCTCCAGCCTGGCCTTGAACCCCTCCAGGGATGGGGCAGCCACAGCTTCTCTGGGCAACCTGTTCCAGTGCCTCACCACCCTCACAGCAAAGAATTTCTTCCTAATATCCAATCTAAATCTCCTCTCTTCCAATCTAAAACTGCTACCCCTTGTCCTATCACTCCACTTCCTGACAGAGTCCCTCTTCAGCTCTCAAGAGAGGTTGCTTCAAAGTCTGTAGTGTCTCACTGTGAAATATCCTTTGGTTGTTGGTTGTATTTTTTTTTAAGACAAATTATGGTTTTCCCTCAAGCCATAACAGCAGAAAAAAGAAAAAAAGAATAAACCGTAATTTGAAAGATTCTTCTTTTCTTAAACTTCATTGAAATATCTTGACTAATTTATAGCATTCCTTGAGAGATTTACGCTACAGCAAGCACAGTTTAAATTGAGGGAATTAATTTCGCCGTTTAGCTGAATTTGAATTATATAACTGCATTTTCACATTAACAAAACAGGCCAGGTTTGCAGTTCATTTCTGTCCGGGTTGTTGAGCAGTAGCAACTGCCCAAATTAACGACAGGGCACCTCCTGACTTTACTTCTTCCACTTCAGTAAAGTGACCCAGTGTCAGTCCTGTCAAATACCAGCCAGGGAGCCCTGCACATGAAGAAAGTAGCTCCAGCACAGGCTGGTGCCTCCCACTGTGTTCGCCGCCCTGAGCTGCTCACTTACCAGCTTGCCCATGCACCGCTGCTGCCCGATGCTGTCTGCACACTTGTGATGGATGCTCATCTTGCAGGCCTTACAGCGCAGTCCGTGCTTAGCGTTTGTCCCTGTGAAACGCACGGCAGTGATTTGATCAGAGGAAAATCAATAGTTTCCATACGTTTATCAAATGACCCGAAAGAACTGACGGGGAGATCATCGCTAGCAGTAGAGCAAATCACAGAATCACACANACGACTCTGTAATGTTTCTGCCTCGTGAACACAAACCAAAATCCCTTTACCACTTTGAAACGGTCTGGCATGAGAGCCATGCACAGCTGAGGGAGCCACTGAAGGAGCACCCAGGTTCTGGAGCTGCGCTGGGGATCCAGGCAATCAGTGGAGGGCCAGAGTTTGAGAGTGAGAGGTAGCTCCAGGGGTGTGTGAGAAGGCTAAGCCAGCTCCCTTACCATTGCCTGCCTGCCCACGCACCCAGGGACTGCTACCCTCACCTCCCTGGTCAGTGCTCAGAGGTACAAGAAGGGCTCCTACCATGTTCCTGAGTGGGGCAGTGAGAAAGCCATGGATCTGACCTTGCTCTCCTTCACTGGCAGTGAAAAACTTCATAGCTACAGGTAGGGGAACTTCAGAAGCAATTTTGTCTTACAGAAGTAGGCTTCTCCCACTTGGGAAACAGTAGTTCTGCATTATCTTCATTGTGGATCTACTCTTAAATGACAGAGCCAGGTCTGTTTGCTTCCAGGCAGGAACAGTCACTCTTATTCATACACCCATAAGACTTCCTAAACTGTGCAGAAGCAGTTAAGCTGTAGTGTGGCTTTTATCCCTACAGGACTGTATTAATGGAATGAGTAAACAATGTGTCAGTTCATTATCATCTACCGTGAGAGTGAGTAAGAAATGAGGTAGTAAAAAAACACCAAAAACCAACAACTCCAAAACTCTTGACATTTTAACCAGCCTTCATTAGTCAGACATGATAGGAATATTAGTCAGAAAGATCCTGCGTCTGAAAGTACTCATGGAGCTCTTTGGTTATTTGAGTAGTCAACACCATGTACATGCTGCTGACTTCCTTCAGTGAAACGTTAGGTCTGAAAGAAGCACTTCAGGGAAGGGCTCATCAGGTCGGTGACAAAACCCAAGCCTTGACAGCACCACTTTTGGGGGAAGAGGTCCCTGAAGTGGCCACTTTCAAGCCAGATAGAGGCAGGCTGAAGGAGATGGGAGGTCGTTGCAGTGGGTCAGACTCAGACGTTTCACTTGTGGGCTTCTGGTAGGACAGAGAATTGGCATCCTCCCCACCCTCCTACTGGGGGTGCTGGAGAGATGGGGGGTGAATGGGGCTGAGTATGGGGTGCATCCAAGGGAATCCTATGCCATGGGGTCAGCGTCTGCTCCCCACTTGTTGCCTGCCCAGCCTCTCTCCGCTCAGCTGATTTACAATGCTTCACTGAACAAATGTCTAGCCTCATTCCTGGGGTATTTTTTTTTTCTAGTAAATACAGGATTTACTAGAAGAACATGCCCCTGTTTAATTATTTTTTTCTGAGTGGTTGCACTTGGATTATGATGCTACGAGGATTTTTTCAATTATAGTTTCTTTTCAATAACACATGCTCAAACCAGTTGCGAATTCTGTGGCTTTGTGCTTTTATTGCTCGTGCTGAAATGCTGAATCACCCTTCCTGACGGTCAACAACTGACACAATGAAAAAGCAGGACTTCCTCCACGTTTCTATATTGCATGCTGGCAGCCCAGAAAGCCAACCCCATCCTGGGCTGCATCAAAAAAAGCGTAGCCAGCAGGTTGCGGGAGGCGATTCTCCCCCTCTGCTCTGCGCTTGTGAGACCCCATCTGGAGTCCTGTGTCCAGCTCTGGAGTCCTCAACAGAGAAGGAGGACACGGACCTGGTGAAATGGGTCCAGTAGAGGGCCACAAAGATGATCAGAGGGATGGAGCNCATAATTTGCCTATCCAACAGGTATTTAGTGTCAATGAGTCTAATTCTCCTCTCATGCTGGTTTGTGCTGGCGTAACTAGCCTGCTTTACCAAGTTACTCCTGAGACTCAGCTGAAAAGGCAGTCAGTCGCACAGTCCTTTCTGCTGGCTGTTGTTACACTTCTCCAGTCATTTTAGTGTTAACATCAAAAGGCGGATATTGGTCCTTACACGTTATAACTGTTTCACTACAGAAGATAGGCATTTCTCAATAAGATCTGTGCATCTAAATAATGTGCAACTGTACTACTTCCAAAAATCAATCCCCAACTACTTCAAAACAGCAATCTGTGGTCATGTGAAAATGAGTAAGACAACAAATTACAAAAGAGCAAGACTATTGCTGACTGCCATTTGTTACCTGTGGGTAGGTAAGTAGTGGCTTCAAAGAGAAGAAAAGTATTTCAGTCACACTCTTGCATCTACAAGAAGCCTTTGTAAACCAAAATGAAATTCCCTCTAACTACCAAGAGCTTCAGTCTTTAATTCATTGTCATTTCCAACTACTTGGTTTACTGTGGGAGTAGGCAGTTTGGACATAAATTGCATGTATCTCCATGCCTCCCAGTGAGGAATAACTAAAGGGTTTAAAGAAGCAGCATTTATTCTGTATTTACACTTAACTACTGTATCTCAAGCTCTGAAAATGGCATTTCTACAAGGCACATTTTCTTTTTTTCCCCAGGATAGTTCTTCCTTCTTCAGCTTCTGATCTCCATCGTGTTAAATCAAACCTCCTCAGGGAACTGTGATTAAGCTATTTCAAAACTGCATGCTAGAGATTAGGCAACCACATATTGGCAATGTGTCTGACCCCTAAAGTTTCTGAGATTCAGAACTGAGGCCCAGCCACAGCTCATGTTGTGGAGAAGACCAGATTCACATTCAGCATAGGCATAAATAAAACCAGGGTTTGACACTTTCATCAATTTTTTGGCATTCCTTTTGCAAATGAAAAAGCCCAAACTGACAAAAGAAACAGCGTTTCACTGGAAGAAAAGGAGGAAATTTCATGTCAGGATACCTGAGCAGCTCTTAAATAAACTTACAAATGAGGTTCTGCCACAATCATTTTCTTCAGATCCCAGTTAATGCATCCAGACACCTGGCACTGGAAGGATGCAATGTTTTGAGAAGCAGGTCATGTTTAATAACGCTTTGCTAGAAATACTCTATGACTGGGTCAGCTCCCATTTGAATACCTAAGCCAGTGGCTAGGTTTTCCAGAACAGCCAATGGAAAATGGAATCTTAAACTGTTCTGATAATCTGACCTGAAATACTACCAAAAGGACAAAATCTCAGCCTTTTTTTTTTTTTTTGAGGAAGCCTAAATGGAAACAGAACACCTCAGCAGAGGTGAATGGAAAAGATTGGGAGGCAGAGAGAGACAAGGCAAAATTTGATTCCAAGTCCTCACGCCTGTCTTTCCTATAAAAGCAATTCACTGACTGTTCTGCATTTCAGGAAAGCGACATTTATCCTAAGGAATGCAAACAAGAATTATGGTTGTCACACACACACAAAAGGAGCCTTTATCATCCTCTTGGCCAACGCAGCTACGGCTGCAGCATTGCTGGCTGGTGGGTTATTTTGCCTGTTGTTTCAAGACTCAACATTAAGATTAATAGCTAGAGAGGGAGAACAAACCCTACAGCTTGGAGAAATTTGAGAGAAAACTGCAAAAGTTGGTAACAACATGACGTGTTACTGACTGTATATAGATAACTATATTAAGCACTGAAACTAAAGAGAAAAAGAAAGAAAGAAAAAGAGAGGATAAAAAGATTCAGGTCTGTAAAAGAGAGAAATAAGAAGGGAAAGAGACATATAGACACATACAGATACAGCTAAGCCAGCTATGACTTAACCACTATTTTTTATTGTTCCAGCTGAGAGGAACGTGCCAGTAAGAAGTTGTTTTGATTTAAAACTTTCATAAATAAATACATTTAAAATTACATATTTTCCATAGAACTTCAACTTCTGCTGTAGGAGGCTGACAAAAATAATGAGTCTCTTGCCCCTTTCGGCCCAAGCGCATTTGCAGTTGTCACCAGAAAGCTGTCCCTGTGCCAGAATTTATGGGAACTGGAGAATTTTAAGCAAGCTGGGCCAGTATTGTAGCGGTGAAGGGTTTAGGATGTCACCTTAGAAGGAGAAAGAAAAGTGCCTGAAATGGCACTGGTGCCCTCGCAGTCATCTCTAAACTTTTGCACAACCTCCTCTCTCATGCCCATCTTCATAATTAATGGCTTTTACATAAAAGCTCTGATGCTGAAAGGGAGACTATTTTTTAAAATTCCTCTGTGGCTACTTCCTGCCAAGCACTCGCCCTCCTCCTTCCCCTGCTCTGCCTCACTTAAGAGATGTGGGTAGAGCAGAGAGCAGCATTTTTTAAGCTGGGCATCCACACCTTTAAAACTAAAAATCTTTGGCTTAATTCCACCAAATCGTTATGTTTTGAAAGATGAGCTTGGCATCCCTTTGACTCCCTTTCCTTGGCCTTCAGCCTCCCCGTGTGCCACCTATCAGCTCGGGAAATCGGCCCCTTTCTCTGCTTCTTTTTCTTAATTGATGCCTTCGCCTGCCCTAGCTCGTAGAGAGGACAGAGGTGCAGATCTTCAGCTGCCCATACGTCAAAGCCTGAGCCCAGATTTGCCCAGCCACCCTAGATGGCCAGCTGCTGGAAGTCATGTCCCACTGATGCCTGACTGATAATTCAAGCCGATGGATGCAGAGTTGCCAGGTGCGTTGACTGATACACAAATATTCACCTCACATCAAATCACCAGTCCTATTAGCATTCCTCACATTGCACTTTCCACTGCTGAATTCAGGGCTGAATGGATTATTCAAAAAAGTAATTAAAAGAGGACATAATACTTATGCGGTCTGCTGTGTATTGTTCCTAACTGGCCCACAGATAAATGTATTATGGCAGCTTCTGGCATTATCATTTTGATGATTCAAAAGGATCAATTTTCCTTTTTTTAAGGAGATGAAATTGCACTTTATGGCTATCCTTCTCTTTTGGCCAGACTAAATAATCTCCACTCACTTGAACACTCTGGCAAAAGCACTCTATGCACAAATAACAGATGTGTAGGATGAAAAAGCCCAAAACACACAGAGAAAACTGGGCAAAAATCTTATTTACAAAATTTTAATTAATAACTGCAGCATGGAATTGACTTCAAAGATTTTACTCTTTAGTAAGGATTTTTTTGTTGTTGTTGTTTCTTGGCTTACAGTTAAATCTGACAGTAGAATTGTGGGTAAGTTAAATTGGTAGCTCCTTGGGATAGAGGTAGACTGAAGAGGGACACCCAACAACGTGCGTGAGTTAGAGGAGAAACTCCTTCATCTGGGACAAAGCCGCCAGGTCTGGACCTGACACCTTGACTGGTTGGAGTGTCCCGTTCCCCTGAGTCCACCTTGTGTCAGTCACAACCAAACGAGGTGTGGTTGCACTTGATGATCTCAAGGACCTTTTCCAACCTGAATGATTCTATGAGAAGGTGTGACTTCGATATTTACGTCCTGCAGAATAGGGCTTGATATGTAACCACGGTACCTGTCCTGTCAAATTAATAAATTTTAGATGATATATCATTGAGAGGCGTGGGTTGGTTGCAGTGCCTACCCCACCCAATTACCCCATGACAATATCCGATGTTTAAACAGCAAGAAAAGTTGGCTTGCGTGTAGGCAGGCTACAAAACAGTGCATAAAATTAGAACTGACTTCCTAGTGACATAGTTTTCTTTAGAAACAACATGCTGAGAAAAAATTGAGGCAGTTTTTCTTCAAGGCAGTTACAGGGAAGAAAAATATCCCCGCTAAGATAAAGTCCTTTCTAACTTCATGGTTTTAAATCATACATATCAGCAAGAGGAAGAGCCTTTATTCCTCTTGCAAATCAACTCTGTAACTCCTTGACACAGAAATTCCAGTGCTGCCAGACTTTATATTCTGTGGTTCCGGAACAATGAGACTCACTTAAAATGCAAATAGGCCTCTCCTGTCTTTTGGTGAAAAAGTGATTCTCATTCTTGATGTCTGGTGATCTGAAGAGGATGAAACTCACTGCCCTGTGCTGAAAAATTTGGCCACAAGAGGTTTTTTTGCAACGCACTTTTCACATATTCAGCAGCTACGCTATAAATGTCTGTCCCTGAAAGGGAATATCCACCTCCATACTTCTTTAAATATCATCTTAGGTTTTTGATCACCTAAATGTTAATTAAGATGCTGGAACACCATGGTAAATAAACTAACAGTTAACTGTTATTGAAAGAAAAAGTCCCAGTCCTCTAATACCACAAAAAATCGTATCTAACATTCTTTGCTGTAATCAAACTGACACCAATATCACAATACCTACTTTTCTAGATACTTTTCTAAGCACCTTAGCCTGTGCTTGTAGATCTTTGTATCAGGTAGCTTTGCTGAGAAGGAAAACAGCTGAAAGAAGACGGACATACAGTTGTCTATGTGAGGTTATGCTGACCTGCTCCAGAGACGATGATGGTACCAGAGCTGAACAGGACAAGGGATTATGAAGAAGTTAAACTTGGTGCAGTGTCCCAGAGGAGGACAAGCAGAGATCAATGGCTGATCTTGGTCTCAATAATATTAGCAAACTTAGTGTGTTTAGCAACTCTTTTTCAGATGAAGATGATGAAAGTCAGATTTCAAACAAGAAGTCCCCATCGGCAGGCTCAGGCTATTTGTACCAGTGTTTTTCAATGTGTTGAAATGAAAATCTAGCCAGTGACAGCCTTTTTTGTGTGTTTTGAGACACTTTGAAAAAACAGCTGAATTTTGTAGGACCTTCGCTGTTACAGCTTGAGAGAATTTAGTACCTGAGACACAGCAGTGCTGGCCTAAGGCACACCTACAAGTACACTTCCATGTGACATCAATTATTGTTTAAATGAATACAAAAAACTTCCATCAAATGATTTTATAGAATTTTCTGCAGCTCAGCGATGCAAAAAGAGTACTACGTTGCCTGGGGGTCAACCTGGGGAGTGAAAAAAATATGGACATTATGTTGAAATTCTACTTTATTTCTAAATATTTAAATTGTTAAGTCAAAAAACACCAAAAATCTGTTTACTAAGATTCCGTCTATCAGCAGGAACAATTCAATGCATCATTCATATACTGTCCATGGTTAGAAAGTCATCGGATTATCTGAATTCACCCTGGATTCAAACAGGAACAAGCCAAGTGTCGTGGTTTCAGCCAAATTTACCAAAACCAGATTGACTGGTGGCCCTTCCTCCCCCCAAAAAGAAAGGAGAGGAAGAGATAAGGAGATTTTCAAGTTTAGAACGAACTAAACTACTGTAATGAAGAATTATTAAAAAATAATGAAATAGATACAGTATACATAAAACCATATCAAGTTCCCAGGATGATGATCAAGTCACCAGCAGGCATTGGGAAAAGTCCCAGACTGGACTCCGTGACTGATAGGAGCTGGAATGCTCAGTTTTGGGTCCCCTCTCCTGTCCACTCCTCCCTAAAGGTGTGACACCTCGATGCTTTTCCACTTCCCACCCTCCAACGGGTCAAATAACGGAATTCCCTGCCCTTGGTTGTTCTAGCAATAAGGATAAGCAAGGGCCTCTCTGCACCATCCCCTGGTGTGATCAGGTCTCATTACCCTGAGAGTGAACAGTTTTCTGAACCATGTGCTGTTAATTTCAGAGTTTAGTTAGTTAGAAGAGGCCCAGCTAAAAGAGTAAAATTGTAAAACAGAAGATTGGTTTGTTTTACTTCAAACCAGGATGCCAAGCCAACTCAAACCACAGCTTTTCTCATCTACACATGTGGTTTGCACCAGCACGACTTTGTGAATTCTTGTCCAAAAGCCTTAATTAACATTGACTATAATTATGTTACCCCTATTAGAGATAAGAAAACCCAGAAGAGTAGCAATAGGTTTGGTAGCTACTACTGTCTGGCCTGTACAATGATACAACCTGTAACAGAAGCTACAAAATCCACCAGATAACCCTGCTTTTACCAAAACAATTTCCAGGGCAACAGAAGCTGTTGGTGGGAAGTCACTATTTGGAGAGGACGGGAGAAAAAAACAGCAGATTGGTGTGTCAGAAGGCACTGGCACGTCACTGGTTCTCACTAACAAGAGAGCTGGGTCAGTACACATATTTAGATTTAGGAGCTGTCATAGGCAAAAAAGCAACTGACATTGTAAACACGAATAAGCAGGAGATAACTGTGTGTATGTGCATGGGTGAATGTCTGAAACTGAACTCTTGACTCTCAGACAGAAGCCTGTTACTTGCTAGTTTCAGCCAGTACGTACTGCTTGGAAATTTTAACAAAACTTTGACTAAATAGTCACAGAGTCATATGGGATTGGACTCTGGAGATCATCTAGTCCAACCCTCCTGCCAAAGCAGGTCCACCCAGAGCAGGTTGCACAGGAACGTGTCCAGGCACGTTTGGAATGTCTCCAGAGACGGAGACTCCACCACCTCTCTGGGCAGCCTCTTCCAGGGCTCTGCCACCCTCAAAGTGAAGAAGTCCCTCCTCATGTTTAGATGGAACTTCTCATGTTCAAGTTTGTGCCCTTTCCTCTTGTCCTTTTGCTGGGCACCTCTGGAAAAAGGCTGGCCCCATCCTCATGACACCCACCCTTGAAGTATTTACAGGTGTTGATCAAATCCCCCCTCAGTCTCCTCTTCTCTGTACTAAAAAGACCCAAGTTCCTCAGCCTCTCCTCATAGTGAAGAAACAATAATAGTGATGCATTCCAAATCCTCCAATTAATAAAGAGACAGAAGACCAACCTGCTAGTTAAGAGGCTGATCACAGAATCATCTAGGTTGGAAGTGCTGTTCTAACACACACTATTTAGACTGGAGGAACTCAGAGCTTGGCATCCAGAATGAATATCTGGTGACAAGAGATGGGTTTCTGAAAGGAAGAAGTGGTCTCAAAGAAGCAAGGAGCTCAGAAAGAAGAATATGAAGATCCTGGCCCAGTGAGATGTCTGGGAAATGGAGTAAGAACCTGGAGATGAGGAAGCCACGGAGATCAATTACAGGGGATGCCAAGGGACCTTGGCTAGTAGCACCCAAGACAAGTAACTGCAAGCTGCATCACAGCAGGAACCTACATGACTTTCTGTCCAATCTTCCCAGGTCAGCAGTGACCTCCCATCAGGGAAGGGGAGACCTAGGGAATGAAACTCTGGTGGGGAGGGAGAGAGTGAACTGGTACATGTGAGAGAGAATAAGTAACGTCACTCATTCTTTCATAAAACCTCTCTATGCTGGCATTTGTGCTGTCAAGAACTCAACCTTATTTTTGATTCTTTGGTTAAGGAACAGCATAAATTTCCAGATGAGGCATTTTGAGGTTATCTCACCATCATTGGGTGAGAGATGCACCCAAACCTCATCAATGTCTTAAGTGTCCCTTCCAACTCTAACCGTTCTATGATTCTATACAAACTAAAATCTAGGCAGTGTAGAGAAGATAATTGCTGAAGTTGCATTCACTTGCATTCATATGATCAAAGCAGAAAAAGCATGCAACGTTCCACGTAAGCCCCCAAAATCATTGCTCTCTGATACATCTTTCTATATTAAGGACAGCAACAACCAACAGTGAGGAGGCATTTTAGTCTACATGATGGCAACGCTCTATTCTTGCAAAAGCATTTCTGCCAACTGCCTCATCTTATGGCTTCTGCAACTCACAGTAAGGTGATGCTCCAAGTAATTTCCCTTCAAGATGATGCTTTTTGTCTGCTACGTGGCAATGTAATTATCCACAAAACAGCGATAGTTCATTAGACAAAGGCCCTAAGTAGAAAAATAATGTTTTTACTAGAAGGTTAGCTTCAAAGAAGATGCATTTAAATTGCTTATCTGGAAACACCCCATGTCCCACATGAGCTTATGAGAAGTGCATAGCAGGACATAAAAAAAAAAGGAAATCTTTTATTCTGCTTCATCCCTAGGTCTTCGACAAATCTTAAGCTTACCATCATGTTCTTCACTAGGGCTGATCTCAGGAGCAATAGCCACTCCTGATCTCAGGAGCAATAGCCACTCCCGAGTAGGGTGTTTTTTAATGTAGTTTTGGGCAAAAATCCTCTTGGTTAACATTGTCCTAAAATACTGATTGTAGATGAGCTGGAAATTTTTCTTGTTTTCCATCTCATTAGGCAGCAAATGTTGGTCAACATCTTTAAAGTCTCTTTTCACTAAGGACTAACTGCATTTTCATATTAATAGCAATTCCCCAAAATTACAGTGAGCTTGAAAGTTATCTAGTAACAAATGTGAACATGCTCGATGCTGTTCAAGGACAAATTAGAATTTAAAATACATTTCCACCCTCTTTTCTCAGCTAAGCAGTTCATGATTATCCAATTTACTGATAACATTCGTGCCTCATCTCAGAGGAGGAAGCCCTCCCAGAGGATAAACAGACTAAATATTTGCTTTTCAATATTTGCTTTAAAGTATGTTTAACTCTTTATTACCAAAGAAAAATATTAATTTATTGGAGGGCTAATGTGTAGCCTTCTGTAGCTACTTTACACACGTGGGGCTGTATGAATGGGATACTTTTTGTCCTGCTTTTTAAAAATAGGAGATGAACTTATGGAGCACACCTGTACACCACACGTGTTTCTACTTCTTTCCATCTGTTCATCCCTACTTTATGTATTTTAATAGAACAAACTATCCACTTTCTGGAAATGTTGCAGAGTCCAGATGACATTAACCGTACCCAAGTAGTCTGAAACTACCAGTTAACTGCATACTGTACAGTTTGATAAATGCAGTACTTAACTTCATATTTGCAGAAGGCTTTTGTTTAGCTCTTCCTAGAGGGCTCCTCTCAAAAGTGGGAAGGTCTATATTTACAGAGAGTTATTAACTCCAGAAAAAAAATCACAGGAGAAGCCAAGTTCAATTTCAAGCTAATAGATACATTAAAATTAATGTTTTGCATAATTTTTTTTGCAGTTGAGTGTTAAAAAATACTGTTTTTTTTTCTTTGCCCTAAACCCCAGCATAGCAGGTCAGGGAGGATTGAAGTGATTCTCCAAAGTGCTAGAAGATTTAGGTGCCCAGAGCGATTCAGTATCAATTGGAGTGACAACGTACGTCTCCTAAATCCAGAAGTGGATTTACTGGAGGGAAAGAGGAAGGAGAGACAAAGACTTTAGGCCAGTTTGTAACATATGGGATGGCACCTGGTACCAGTCGCTGACAAAGTTACACAACTGTCCCTTTTCCTCACAATCAAAGCCAAAGGAGGCTGGATGCAGCTGCTTTTGAAAGCATCTTTCTCTAGGGAAACTCTTTGTCCTCCTTCGTTAATAATAAACAACATTCACATGCACACAGTGTTTTATACTGCAATACTCTATCCTCTGGAAAACAGATCTGAGAAGGCTCAGTTGTGACTGTACAAGCTTTTTGGATAGGTGGACATGAAACCTCCAAAAGCTGCCCCAGGGGCACCTCCTCCTCACCGGCAGCTCTTTACCCATCTTTACAGGGGACCATTCCCATGTTGATGTAACCAGAATCTCTGCCCCTGAGGTCATCTGGGTCAAGGCCAAATGGCCATACCCACTCCTTCCTGGTTTTTTTAAAGACTTCTGGAGGAGTCCTCCAAAATACCATTGCCTTGGAGACACAGCTTCAGTTAGTCGTGCTTCCCAGGAGTACATCTACTTTGTCCAGCTGCCAAGCAGCAGTAAGCAACCTGTGATCATTTATGACATCCTTATCTACGTGGATAATGCTGAATAAAGGCAGGTTTGGCTGAAAGCAGAATGCCTACTTAGCGGAGTAAGGCAGCAAGCTTAAAAAAAGTCAAGAACATTCTTTATGAGGTAGCTGATAAGACTGGAGGCAGAAAGCACTGTGTCATAGTTCCTGTGAAATTTTGCTATATTTAATAAACATACCCATAAATTACAGTTATATAAACACTTCCTCAAACCGCGGAGTTTTTCCATTACTTATTAATCAGAGTTACTGATAGTCTAAGAGAAGAACTTCAGATGCAGCAAGTATCAAAAATGGGGGACCATAGCACCAGCCCAGATCCCTTCTGTTCCTTCCTTCCTGCATGGGAAAAGCTGGGCTAATTTATCAACTTTGAGCCTCGCTTTATGGAGGATGTTGTGTTGAAGCACTGGGGACAAAAGCAGATGAAAGTTCTAGTAGCCACAACGCCACAGTGAAATAAATACACAGGCTGCATTATTCATGGCACTTGCTTGGTTGGTTGAAACTACAGAAGGACTGGCTAAAGCAGAAGAGACAATGGTATGAGTGAGTCAGCTCTGAACAGATAGGACAATTTCACTGCTTGACCACTGTGGGACTAGTAGAATCCTAGAATGGTTAGAGTTGGAAGGGACCTTCAAGATCACCCAGTTTCAACCCCCCTGCCATGGGCAGGGACATTTCCCACCAGACCAGGTTGCTCAAAGCCCCATCCAGCCTGGCCCTGAATCCCTCCAGAGATGGGGCAGCCACAGCTTCTCTGGACAGCCTCTTCCAGTGCCTCATCACCCTCACAGCAAAGAATTTCTTCCTAATATCCAATCTAAATCTCCCCTCTTCCAACTTAAAACCGTTCCCCCTTGTCACTGTCACTCCCTGACAAAGAGTCCCTCCCCATCCCTCCTATAGGTCCCTTCAGATCCTGGAAGGCTGCTCCAAGGTCTCCCCGGAGCCTTCTCTTCTCCAGGCTGAACAGCCCCAGCTCTCAGCCTGTCCTCATAGCAGAGGTGCTCCATCCCTCTGATCATCTCCATGGCCCTCCATAAGAGACCAACTATAAATGCATGTATCTCAGGGTAGCTAAGCCAACAATGGCATGATTCAGAAGGATGTGGGTTTGACTATTACAGAACACAATTTTGTTTGGTCTTTCAGAAAGTTTTTGTCCCTCTAGTGTCTCTAGTGTCCAGGCAAATAAAAAAAGTACATCAATAAAATAGGTGGTTGGTCAACTCTGTGTCAGAGTTAAGGTTAAGCATAGAATGAACCTTCTAAGTACACTTTTGAAAGAAAAAGAAACACACAGCTATGTTATAAATAAGCAGTTATTTCTTTAAAAGCATAGCTTTAAAGAATTGGCTTTAAAATCAGGTTTTTTTTTAAAGCAAAGTGGTTTACTTTTTTTGTCTACACTACTTTTACTTGACTTAGATGGGAATACATTAATTGTATGTGATATGTCTGGAATGTGTGGAAAATAACATTTTTTCCATGTGAGTCAGCACAGGAAATGAACTGCAAATGAGTAAAATGTTGCGAAGTCTACAGATGGAGGTTTTTTTAAAATGCATAATGTTTTTCAAGAGTAGAGTACTGTCATCATGTTTGCTTCAAAAGTATCACAGAGGGGACTGATGACACACCAGAGACTGAAGAAGAGCAAGAACTTGCTTCTGATCGGCACAATTTAAGACTCTAATCTGATGCAACATTAATTTAATAGTTTCTTTGCTGGTGCCAGGCAGTTTTGCCTCCCCTTTTTGGACATTGCCAAAGCTTCCCACATCCTTGCTAAACACAGAAAATGATAGATAACACAAAACAAACTCAGGGGTGTTCTGACTTGATTTTCTTTTCATAGTGATGTAAAATAAACAAGCCAGTGTCCTCTAAATAATGATCCAGTGATTCCACAAGGTGCTTTGATTTTAAAAGCTTTCCCTTGCCGGGATTAGATATTAAAATAGTAATAAATACTACTAGTAAAAACAGCTAATGAGCAGGTTTATGGTTTCTAAGATTCATACTGTGAGATGATGTTGATATTTAGGACAGTATGTAACCCACCACGAAGCTGAATATTCGCTCCTAAACTAACTGATGCTCAGAGCTCACAGTGGGAGTGAGCAGCAAAAAGGAGTAGAGTCTGCTCCAACATACTCTTGATTTGCTCTAAAATGACATGAATTATGACTGTTGACTTCAGCATTAGAACTGACGACTGCATTGGAGTATTTGATGGTGTAGGAAGGCCCCATTAATGTAAAACAAATCGTCCATGCACTCTTCAGAGCTTCCTTGAATTTGAAATTTTCTCCCTTATTTCATTTGGCAGGAAACTACTGCTCCTATATCAAATTTTTCCACTGTTTACCAAGGTGGAACTATAGCACCTGTCCAATCCAGTTAATAGGAACACTGTAACTCCTGTCCTCAATGTGAGGTATGAAGCACAGTAATACTGATTCTTCTTTTTTGAAATCAAACCAATAAACAGAATTTCTTTGGAATACAATGCATTGCACCCTGCGATGTATGGAAAGGATTTGAATGAGTAAGTCTGCATTATATTGATACTAGTAAACATCTTCCTCTGAAAGCTGAAACCAACTACATGCATTTGGCCTTCTTCTTATGACTGTACTTCTGTCAAATGAACAACAAGGCACACGTGCTGCAGCCCAAAGGCAATACTTGGCTCGCAAGCATCTCACAATCAAAGAGAGATGACACATGTATCTCTGGTAGGAAGATAACGTTTCGTTTCCCTTTGCTTGAATTCTGTTGTGAAAAGAGCAGCACAGGGAGAGCCTGCTGCCTCTGCTCTGAGTGTCCTGTTCTCTCTGAAGCTACAGGCAGATTCTGCCAGGCTGGGGAGACTGCAGCGCGCACTGCACATTCCCAGCTCATCCTGCTGCCCCGCACCAAACAGAGCTGCCTAGTTCATGGATCAGAGAGCCATTTAAGGTGAACCTGGAATCAGTTCTTGGTGGCAAAATTGAAACCATCTAAAGTCAAGCAGGGATTTTCCTGGACTCTTTCCCCCAGTCTTCAAAACACGTATCTGTCTTTGCCTTTATTCTCATCAATAAGGAATTTAAAGCCATAGACTCGTTACTCTCAAATGTCAGTACCCATGAAAAATGCACATAGAGAGAACAAATAGGCTCCATGTTGCAAGAGTAAATTTAGAGTCCCTGTGCAGAAGTGATTTTTTTTTCAGTCTGCCTTTGGGAGCAGGCTTGACACGATTTCCTGAAAAGTCGCCTGTTTTGCTTCACCATCCCCATGACCAACAGTTACACAACTTGTATGGATTAATTGAGCTGCAAACAGTAACATCCCCATCCCTTACACTGCTTAAAATACAATACCAGGCATGACTGCAGTAAGGATCAAAGAGAGAGGATTACAGGAACAGAGTCTATGAGAAGCTGTCTATGAGAATCAAGGCATCTAGACTCCAAGGCATTATAAGGTGAAACGCTTAACATGTTTTCTCCCATACCTCCAAGCAAAGATGAGCTGGAGGGGCTCAGAATAATTTACCCAACTCAGCCTGCTGCCACCCAAAACAAGGTTGAGCTGGCTTCTTCAGCAATTATGAAAGGCTTCTTTCCCTAACGAAGTGGCTAAGATACAGAAGAGAAAAGGGAAGCCCTCAGAGGACAGAAAAGAACAGAAAAAGTTCAGAGGGCAGGTGGGGTTAAAGCTGATGTTTTGAAGCTCATTGCCATGCTTCAGGAATTTCCCATCCCAAGCGGGACACAAATTGCCCAGCAAAGGAGAAGGGCACGGGTGTTTATGAACTAGAGTTACTCCCTGCAAAGTTCGCTGCCAATGATCATCCATCTCGTGCAGCGGTGTTTTGAAACGGTATTGCTGAGTCGTGTGGATTTGTGGTGATACTAATCTCCATACAACTTCACGAGAAGCTGCCAGAAATGTGAAGGACTTACATTTGCAGTATATATTTGTGAAACTAAGCTTTGATAGAAAGTCCATCCACATTACAGAAGGAGACAAGTTCTGGGCCTGCTTCCACACCTAAAGTTATTTCAACCGACTGACCGTCTCACAGAGTTCCTTTCAGTCTCTGGACTATGAATTTCCCTGATGTTGATGCTTTACTTCTTGTTTTGACTTGTTCTACCACTTAAAGTAGAAAAAACCTTAGATGTCTGAAAAACACCACCAAAAATCTGGGATCAAAACTCCTTTGTTTTCTTGGGTTCAGTAGAGCTGTGGTGCTGAGAGGATGAAATCAAGCCTTGGGTGTAATTCTTTGATTTATGGAAGCAGGATTGCCTTGATGGGCTTGAATGTTCTATGGATGGCTTCCTTTTTCAAAAGAGCATCAGTTCCCCACCTACGCTGGGGGACACTGAGCATGCCCATGTGGAAAATGAGGTACCATTCTCTGAAAGAGGTTGAGGAATCCTATCAGCATCTTTTGAGAACTTACCATACTGTTATCTGAAAGGCACTGACTTCTATGCCAAGGGACAGGAGTTTCTTACAGGTAAGCTAGACAAACTACAGGCAACAGATTGTACCCAAAGACCTGCACTACTTCTACACAAAGTTAACCGAGTGTTTGACTACTTGTCCTCCTTAAAAAACTGGAAATTACATCACTCACTTCCACACTGGTTACTGGTGCACTGCCACTGAATTTATTCCTGACCTACTGTGCTGGGACAACTAGATGATAAGCAGCAAGAAGATCAAATATTGTGCATAACAATGACATCGATTTCTAAGACCAGACTTCCACATAGCTTCTCTCTCACCTTCCCACAGTGGTGACCATGCCTGTTCTACACCTCCAGCCATCTGCCACCACTTCTTTCCTGACCTCTCGTTGCACAGCCCCATAGATAATATGAAGCATGAAGGCTGGCCACAAGGCACTGAAAACTACCTGCTAAGCAGAGCTCAGTATGGAGTTGCTCTCCACACACAGAAGAGAATAATAAATGATTAGGTCTGTCCTTGGCTGTAACTCACACGCTCATGGACTGTTTGAGAGAGAAGACAGGGTGACCTTTCAAAGGTAGAAAGTTTGTGTCAGGTTTTGTGAGTAGGAGGGATCAAGAAGAAGAATCCCAAGAAAGTCTGCCATGTGATTTCTGCTGTTATTTATTCTGCTGACCTGGTCTCCCAAAACACGTTCTAGACAGCCAACACACACCCACAAGTAGCCTGGAGCCTACCACCCAGCAGATGCTACTTCTTCCCCAAATTGTCACTTAGGGGAGATGTAAAGCAGTTGGAGGAGGTAGGCATGGTCACCACGCTGAATGGGAACTGGGGGCATTGCAGGGTGTGGGGGCAGGCACAGGGAACAATAGAGTTAGAAGTGCTACTATGGAAGATTAAGGAGAGCGGACACAGATTTGCAAGACAGATTTCTGCTGTTTCTAGCATAACATTCAACAGAGTTTGTGTTTGGTGCTCAGTGTAACCTGAACAAGAGAGGAATTTGACTTGAGCTGAAACCCTCACCTATGATTTCTGACAACAGTATGTGTCTACGTACAAGGCAAGAAATCTGTCAACGAATCTAGAATATGTATTAGCCTGTGGCAGATGTGATCCAAGTCCAGACCCTTTTGATATGAATATTCTCCAGAGTGTTCTGGGCTCAACTAAGTTATAGAAAGATCATCCTGCACGTTCTAGCACGGACACCCCCACAGATTTTATAAAAAAATTGTTTCTTACCAACAATCATGTGATTGCAGACATCGCAGAAGGTGGGTTTTTTGAAGATGTGCTCCTGGAAGATGTGAGTCTTGTTGTTTTCCGGCAGCTGCTGGGCTCTGGTGGGGGAGGACGCCTGGCTCTCTGAGCTGGGGAGCTGCCCAGTGCTTGTGCTCACCTCAGGCATCAAGTCCACTTGCAGTTTCACATCGCTATTAGTCCTCTGGAAGAAATTGTCTGCACTTTTACTCCGCAAGCTTTTGGTCTTGAAGGAGAGTGATCGTTTCAGTTTCTGTAGCTGCAATAAACAAGCCAGTTACAATTACTGCCTTTTTCCTCTTCAACAGCATGGCAAGGCTCCTGCTTTTGGGGGTGTGCTGTTGACAAGTGAACCTCGGAGCCACTGGCAGACCTTGAGCCACCTGAACAACAAAGTTTACTTTAGAATTTAAACCAGCAATTTCAAAGCAAAGAAAACAGACCCCAATCAGAAAATAAACTACTCCACAGATGCTGATAGACATTACTTTCTGCTAGGCAATAAACTTGAGAGCCCTGATGAATGCTTCTAATGGTCTTTAACATATGACAGCAAAGATAGTGGTACAAACTGGGTAATACATCCTTTTGAGTTCAAGCATAAGAAAACTTGTAAAGGGAGTTTTATTGATCCTCGTGTGGCCCTTAAGCAGCTTGTAAAGCCATTTCAGGAGCAGCTGCTGAACAGCTGTACAAGAGGAGTGAATTCAGTAAATATATTTGATACGTTTAAATTTCTTGAGTTTGGCAGAAACAGAGATTGTATGCAGTTTTGACTGAGAAATTCTTGGTTTATTTTATTTTTTTACAGGAAAGAAAGCTAAAGAGCAGTAAGAGTATGATTAAGAGCCAACTGATAGTTAACACATTAATTAATACTAGTTAACACATTCACATATATTCATGTATCTTGTATTGTGAACTGATTGTCAGGCTATTAAGCACCACAGTAAGGCATCATTCGCTTAAATCTGATAACTCAAATGCTTTGCCTGTAAACTGTCTTGTACCTTTATCAGAGCTCCTCTCATCCTTCCCTGCCAAGTTTTACATAAGGCTGAGAAGGGCATGGTATGAGGCACAAAATCTCTCAGGATACCAGCTACCCACATTCCAGCAGCCCACAAGCAGAGCTTGGGTAAAAGGATTGCCACCTCTGTGTCCACTTCGTATTTGCTGTCTCCACTTCATACATTTGCTGTTTCCAAAGCGTAACGTCTCCGTCTCACCTTTCACTCAAGCACCATTCCAAGCACTGCAAAATCATTTCAATCACTGCTGCAATTCTCTGGATGAATGGGATGTAACAACTGAAATTTTCCATGCTGCTCAGGCTGCCTGTGGCAACCAGCAGGGATGCTTTATATTAGAAACTGTTTATGTTAGAAGTAATGATGGTCAGGAATCATAATTCACACTAATACAAAGGGGAAAGAGTTCACATACACTCCCAAATAAGCATGGCGCTGGTCTGCCATACTGATTTAGTAGTCCCAGAGCACTCACTCTCCCTGGCTTCTATTTCTGATCCATCAGGATAGAGCTGAAAGCAAGCTGGTGGAGAGGAGCCTCAAGGCGTCCCAGTGCCAGGACAGGGGGAAGCCTCTCTTCTACCTTCAGACACAGGCAGCTTGTTCTTGGAGAAGGGAGATGCTCCAGCTCTCTTCCCCAAGTTTAAGAGCAAACTCCCCAAGTCCCATAAACAAGTAAAGACCTGCCATTGCCTGCAGTTTACAGGGTTTGGGGTTTGCTACAGGAGATTTAGATGAGATATTAGGAAGAAATTCTTTGCTGTGAGGGTGGTGAGTCCCTGGAACAGGTTGCCCAGAGAAGCTGTGGCTGCCCCATCCCTGCAGGGGTTGAAGGCCAGGCTGGATGGGGCTTGGAGCAACCTGGTGTGATGGGAGGTGTCCCTGCCCACTGCAAGGGGGTTGGAACTGGATGATCTTGAAGGTCCCTTCCAATTCTAACCATTCTATTAAGTCTATGAATGTGCTTAAACAAATTCCAGACAAAGTGGGCATCCTTGTCATTACTCAAATGCATATTTCATACTCATCTATATCCAGGCTGGAAGACACCTATGTTTTTGGCTTCCATTGTGTATCTAAAACACCAATTAAATTCTGCAGCTATAATATCTATATGCAGAAATGACTAGGCAAAATGCTGAACGCATGCAATGTTTAGCATCTTGCACTTGACACACTTTGCTCAGTACTCTTCAAAAATACTTCTCAGATCAGAGTGTTTTACACCCATCTGCCTTAAGTGAGCACACATTGGGCAACTGAAGATTGGTATCAGGTTTTAAAATTTGATCCAAATTTCCCTTCTCAGAGTAGGGCCACGAGAGAATTTGAAACAGGGTACTGGTATGTAAATGTTTACTTGGGAAAAGCTGGCCCAAGCAAGGACAAGGGCAGGTTGCTGTACAAATAGTGTAAATTATAAAACCATAAAAGCATCAGCAACGATTATGCTGCAGTGAGCATCAACTTTCCTTACTTAAATAACAGTGTCTCCTCATTTTGAAGTTTGCTATGGTCCAGCCCCAGTTCTTTTATTGGAGGATTTAAAATATAATTAACGACAGGCATGTAATATATGCCTGATTTTGATCTGCCATAAGCTGATTTAATGCACTTGTGGTGCCCCAGGCTTCAATAGTGCTGCTGTAGCATTCACCTGAGGCAGGAATCAGCTCTATCAACAGAGAGGAAGGCATGAAAATTTTACTATTCATAATTTATTTCTACAGAATAAGTGAGTCCAAAGTTAAATGTCAAGAAGAAACATTACCAAACTTTGGAAATATCCGTGACTAGGGTTGTTCTGCACTCAATACTTATTTCAACACTTCAGTGAAAAATCACGTATTGGGACTGAAAGAAAACCCCTAAACCAAGTACACAAAGGCTTTAATGAACAGATTGGAGGTAAATTTCCTAAGCCGTTCACATATTCTCCTCCGCAAGGAAGGGTACAAATTAGCTTTCATCAAATAAAATTAAATGTTACATTCCAGCAAGCCCAAGAGCATTTCTACACTCATGACAGCATCGCAAGACTTCACAACATTGACACTTCAGAAACATGAACCCTTGATATCAAACCCAGGATGTTCCTGTGGTCTGAAATTAGAGTCAGGGAAAAAGTCTGTCTCTAGTGAAAAGCATTTTATCAGTCACTCAGACTTTCAGTGATTGCACATAGGAAGCCATGGGCAAGGTACAGATAAGTGCAACAGCTAAAACCTCAGAGCATGGTTAACCTTTCTTTTTTCCTTTTTCCCCAGTATCACCCAGCCCGATCTCCATCTTCCTCAGAGCTACTGAATGTTCAAGCTTCAAGGGATGACAAAGCTCTGACAAACCACAGCTTATCAGCACCTCCTCTATTCCTAATTCCCCTATACTACAAATCTTTCACTGCTATAGCCAGAAAACAGGAGGCAGCAGGGTAGCTGCTGAAATTAATTCCTGATGTTAACTAGGGGCCACTGCTTTTGATGGGAATGGGAATTGCACCTGCCCTCACTAAGGCTTTATTTGACTTAAGCCTTGAAATCACACAACTCTTTTCTACAATTTTGGTTTAAGACCTTCCCGTGGAAACTGGGAAGATGTCAGTGATTTGAACTGCTTTATAATCCCTAGCTTTGCAGCTAACAAAAGATAATCATCCGCTCTGCAAAGAATAATTTATTCAGGCTGCTAATTGCTTCTTGATACGTAGAAAACTCTTTTCCCCTTGCCTCTCCAGCTTGTCCACGCTAGCAGTCACTGTGGCTTAGCAGGAGCTAATGTAGAGAAAGAAACAGGAGCTCTTGAGGACACAGTGTATGCATTAGGTGGACACCTGAAGCATAACCAAGCCCCCAAGTGATGCAGTCTGTGCTCTTTACACCCCAACAGGGACCAAAGTGGGGTGAGCAGCAACAATTGGGAGATTTGCTTGGAAATCACAGGCCTAAGTCAAACCACAATGTTATGACATTACGACATCACCATTTCTAGAGCATAAGTTCTTCATCACACCTTCTCACCATTCAAAGCTCAGGGAAAGACTCGTTCCCTCCACATCCTACACACAAATGCTTCATTCCTCTTCCTGAAGCTCTCCCAGTTTAGGGATCCCAGTGTGAATGGTGGTTACCAGGAGGATAAAACTGCTTATTGTATTACATTACATCACATTAGTTTGCTTGGACCATCAGCTTCAGCGTTCAGAGCAACCCTCACGGACTCTGACCACATCAGCTTATTCTCCAACACGCTTGGTCCTGTCCCCTTCTTAGCCACTGCAAACCATCCCTGCCAGCAGCACGGGCTTCTGGGCAGTGTGGGGACAGCAGGGAGATTATTTCCATATGTTTCCACCTGTACAACTCTTCTATCTTTCAGGAGAAATGAACAAAACGAACCAGGCTCATCAACTGTGCTTTACTGACAGCCCACATAGCCAAGCCCTCATCTTTAGATATCATCTGTCTGCTGAATTGCTTCTGTGCTAGCAATAAATTTTTTTTTTAAAAAAAGATATTGCTTCCTTTTCTCTGTTCCTTTCTTTACACTCGTGTGTATTAACAGTATTGTTAGATGGATTATAAGTAATACAGGGTACTAACAGAGTTGAAATGAAATTTCAAGGACAGGCCGGATGGGGCTTTGAGCAGCCTGGTCTGGTGGGAGATGTCCCTGCCCATGGCAGGGAGGTTTGAACTTGATGATCTTGAAGGTCCCTTCCAACTCTAACCATTCTATGTTTCTACGAAATGAACCATCAAGCCAGTGCGGTTCCTGCAATTCTTATAAAACATAGCTATTTCTTTTAGCTATGCAGACTAAAAATGCTCTGTCAGCAGATTTCACTCTGCTGTGAGATAAACATTCACCTTCTGTAAGGAACGATTTCTTCTTGCTCTCCACTTCTTAAGGAAAGTTTCCGAATTATTTCATTCTCACATGGCTATAAAAGCAAGACTTAAACATATAGAGCCCTGATGTTGTGCTGATTCACTACAGAACACTGTGGGGTATTACCAAAAGGGACTCAGACCAAAAACCTTTCAAATAAGGGAAAGAACCAAAGTCTGGATGAACAGCAACTATTCTGCTGAGTACGGTCCATTTACTGAGCATTCAAGGAGCATTGTATTAGCAACCCTCAGAAGGCACTTCAGGTGTTAACTAGATTTGCTCTAGGACTGGATGCTACCAGGGTGTCAGCAAGCCTGGTGGCACTGCTGGGCTGCAGCTAGCCATGCTGATTAAAAGCAAACAAGGAACCACCTCAAACAGAAATGCTTACTTTTTCTGAATGTGAAGGCTAATGATTTTCATTGTAAAATTGAGGGATACAGAAGCAAGCGCTTTTTGAGCACAGACAAGGGTGTTGGTTGGTTTTTATTTTCTTTTTTTTTTACTGGATTTAATTTGGAAATGCAATGCCTTGGCATTTTAATGAGCAAAAGATCATGACATGCCCAAAGCCAGTATGCCATTTCATAAATAACATGTGTGTTTGCCTGCTGATGAGAGAAGTATCACGTCTTACAGCATTAACAAGATAAAAGGATATTTCAAACATTTAGGGGATTGGCACTGATCATCGGCAAAGCATCTGTGTTAAAATTTGTGAGCAAAGCTGATTCCTTTCCTACCTTCTTCTTCCTAAATAATAAATACAACAAATACTCAACTAGTACAAATTGAATTAGCTACACTGACTTCAACTGCAGCTGATTTATGCAGTTTGAGAATCTGGTGTGTACTTATCTCTGCCCTAGCCAGCTTCCTTAGAAGCTGTTTCCTTCTAATCTGCTGCAAAGAGGGAGTGTTCATTATTGCAGAATCTGTGACGTGTTATATTTGTGTATTTTCCCAAACAGATTGCATAGCTGGCATTAGAACAAATATGTTTGTTATTGCTGTAAAAAATAAGAGAAATCAAACTGTCTGCTCGAATATTGTATTGGACTAGTCAAAGGGGAGATATTTTCCATAATACCTATCAATAATATTGCCGGTGATGTTTTTGGTACCTCCAACTACTCTGGTTGGCTCTTGCTGCTCTGATCATCATTCTCATATTCTCCTCCCTGTCCTACACTGTTTTGAAACCCACTCACTGATCCTCAAGCCTATTTAGGATGTAAACCTTTTGAGGCAGGGCTCTTTCTGTGATTTTGTTTCACACATAGAGTCTTAACTCCAACGAAATGCTCCGATTGGTGTGTCAGACCGCAACAGCAAAAATCCCTGAAAGAGCCTCCGGGTTTGAAAGCATGAAATCTGAAGGGATGGATGCTCAGTTGTCACTACTCCCCCACAAATGTCACCATGAATCACATGTCCTCAGCCCTCTCCCAACCTTCAACCTCCTTGGCAGCTGTGCCTTTGCACCTTTAATTGGTAGACCTCTAAATTATCAGATGGCTCAGCCTGCATGCGTAGCCAAACCCTGAGGTTACTTAGCAGATCCGTTCATTCCCTACATCTCTTTGGTTTGATTTAAATCAAGTTGAAGAATTCATCTAGTTCTCAACAGCCCCTCCCGCAGCTGGTTTCAATTTATCATACAGTTTTGGGTACCTCTTCTTCTAACATTGCAAGGAACCAAGATCAGCAAATACGTGAGACAAAAGTGAAATAAAGTGCTGAAAGTTTTCAGGCCTGAAAATACAAAAAAGTCTCCTTTGTGCCCCAAATACCTTCATGTATCTTCAAAACTGGGCGTAAGATTGACAGGACAAAGTCAGAAAGCAGCCCAGGGAGCACCAATTTAAGGAAAGATAAACAATTTAGTAACTGTAACAACTGCCATCAAATCTCAGGGAAACCCTTTTCTGTCTCCATTATGTTCAGAAGTGTTTACTTACTGTTAAGGCATAAAAATTCTGCAATTGTGACTTACCCTGAGCTTGCATTGTCTTCCCTATCAAACACATTTCAGAGTAACTTCAAAAGGCTCACTGTCATTTAAATAGTTTAAAACAGTTTATAAAAAGGAGGAAATGTATGCTAAATAATATGACACTTGCGTGCACATCAAATCCAGACAATTTTAAGGCTTTTTAGTCAAAAACTAAGTAAAACTGTCTCCCCTCCCCCCCTAATAAATGTATTTATTTAGCCAAAACTCTCAAATTTTGTATCTAACAGAATTTTTGCTTTTGAACAGCCCTATTTTGCTGTATTCCCCTCTTTTCGTTTAATCAAGCCGTATTAGAAAGAGTAATCTAGAAGGAAAAGAGTGTGTATTCCATTTCTCTTCCTGAGAGAACTAGTCTCTATCAGTATTTCTTCAAACTTCTTAAGAGGTTTGATTCAAGTTCAGTTTGGGGAAAACGCTCGGAATATCGCTCAGCCACGGTTTGTGCTCAGCCTGCTTCTAGCATGGAGGAGAAATAGCTAATCTTTCTCAAATATGCAGCATTTCAAGCTAACAGGTCACAAGCTCTTTCAGAGAAGCTTTACTGTAGTTTTGCAAAGCTTATCATCCCATTCCTGAAAACCAGATTAAGGATCCCAAAGTACGATCTGCTGGGTTCATTGTGTTGAGCTTAATAATCATCAATTCTTCCTCCTTCATGAACATGTGCATAAATAAAAACGCATTACAAATCTAACTGAGCAACACTTCAGCCACATCCAAAGCCTGTTGCTCGTTTTATATTGGGGTTGGAAAATATTTTGTCCCTTTGGTCCCATTTGGCAAAAGAAGAGCTGTTCCTCTGGGGAGTAGAGGGAAAGACTACAAATCCCAGATTTATACTCAGGATTACATTTTCCCTGCTGCTAAACAGCTGTTCCAACATGGGTGGCACCAGCTGTGCGACAGCTTTTGAAACTGAGGTTATGAAAGGTGGCTGGTGGAATAACCAGCTACAAACCTCTGTGTGGCTCCTGTCCTTTCCTCATGGTCTGGCAACTGAATTGTCCCCAGAAACTTCCCTCCAGAAACCAAGAGGAAAGCTCACAAAGAGAACAAGAGGTGGTTAGGAACAGTCCTTCCATTTGTTTTAAAAATCTCCCTGCACTTCCAGTTTCAAGACAGGTACGTGTTTACAACATCTTGTTTTGTACTTTGGGTTTCACCTCAGACATCTGGTTGCTAAGCAGCAGGTCATCTCCGTACTTTATCCTCGTTAGGATGAGGCACACGTGGTTATCTCTTGCCTCTTGACGTAGAAAGAATTTGGACCGTTATCTTTGAGGTCCCTTCTGGGAATCCCCCATTTTGCTGTCCTGTTTGGATATCTCTCTTCCATTTTCAGCTTCCAAATGGAACAGTGATTTCTCTTTGGTAACTCCCAATTTAGTCATTTACTAATCTTTGCTGTGGTGGAAGTGGCACAACAACATTTAGAGATTAAAAGGTTGGATTTCAGAGTAAGCCCTGCTGAGGTGAAGGAAGATACACTGGTATCTACCTGCTGAGAGTCTTCAAGAAGAATAATAATAGGAGCTGAGTTTTGCTGCTTTTCGTTCTCATGAATAATCTGCAGTGAATATGATTGCAAATGTAAGATTAATCATCCCTGATTGTGTCGCATGTCTGTCCATCTATGAAGTCTGCATCATTATGTTCCACTGTTGACATCATGAGAAATTAAAGCCCAACTCAACTCCCTTGAATCTTTAAAAGGACCCCCAATCTTATGCTAAAAAGTGCTGTCTACCTATGGCAAGAGTTTCCACTGATTTATTTTATCCATTTGCTTTTTCTTTTTTTTTTTATTTTTTTTTATTTTTTTCTTTAGCAGAGTTGTTTTATAATACTTTAAATGGTAGTATGTGCCTTGAAGCAAATATGGAAATACATCTGGCAGGGCGGTTGTTACTAACTGAGGGCAAATTAACATCAGCCCCAGATCCCACATAGTGTATAATCACATTTGTACTGTCTTAAAGCAAAAAGGAAGACTGAGACCTACTGGGAGCTGTTATAGTTAATATTCTGCCAGTGTTTCCACTCGCACTTCTAGGGTTCCAAACTTATGCTGTTAAAATTGCTTTGCAATGAAAACATGTAAAAGCTCAGCTCTACAACAAAGTTACTGTCACTGGGCCAAATCCTAAGGTCTTTGCTCACTGCTAACTCCCGCTGACTGCAGTGAGCATGATTCCTGAGTAAAGGCTTGGGGTTGGGCTGGGTTGTGGGGTTCTTTTATTTTTTTGTTTGTTTTGAAGCAAAACTCTTCTTTCCCCTCTTTTACACCATGCATTAAAAATTAAGGCTTTCTGGACGCAGCATGAAAAAACACCTGGCCACATCTGGTGTCCCATTATCCAGCTGACTTTCTTCAACTCTTCTCAATTCCCCCCTCTTGTTTTTTAAACTATCTCTACCCATCTACTCCTTCACAACCAAATTATAGATAGATACAGGGGGACACTTATGCTTCCCTTTTCTTTAGTCTTTCCTAGGCATTTGTTTCAAACTCGTACTTTGTGTGAATTAAGGCTGCCCAAACTTCTTGCTTAGCTACCGTGCTTGAACTCTGAGAGCATTCCAATCAAAGAAAGAACTAGAACAACAATGCCACAGTCGCCGTACTACATGCCCTATTGGCTTGAAAAAAGCCCTCAAACATAGATATTTTGGCTTACTCAATCCCACAGGTTTCTGCACTCCCTTTTTTGCCGCCTGTTCGAGAGATTCAGATCCAAATTTTACAATTTCTTTCCATCTTTCCATTTCTCCTCAGTGGGAAGATGGGCTTAGGAACTTGCGCCTTACAGAATATTAGTGGTGTTCATTGGTTGACTTGCAATTTTTCTTTTTCACCCTGTTTTTGCAATCTTTTAGCAAATTTTCTGCCTTCCATCCTCTTTCTATCCTTCCTGAAGACTGGTGCTGTCCCATCCTGTGAACGCTGCTTCTCGCCAGCTGCTTTGGAGGACAGGGTGTGTGGCCACTTGGGCACGGCCTGTTCTGACATGACAAGCCCAAGAGGACCCATATGGTCCTGGAGTGGATCTATGTTGCTGCCCTGGCACCTAGAATCATGGAATCATAGAATGGTTAGAGCTGGAAGGGACCTTAAAGATCATCAAGTTCCAACCCCTCTGCCACAGGCAGGGACACCTCTCCCTAGAGCAGGTTGCTCAAAGCCCCATCCAGCCTGGCCTTAAACACTTCCAGGGATGGGGCATCCACCTCTCTGGCCTGAAGCCCTGGATCTGGGGGAAAAGCTGACAGCACAGGTCAAACAAAGCTAGTTAATTCCCCCAGGCTTCTCCAAGCTTCATCTGAGTACCCACTGTGTTTCCTTCATGTTGTATCTCCAGTTCTAAAGTCCTACAGCAGCTACTGGATACACAATACACCAACTAAAAATTTTTCCTACTTCAATATATAACATCTTCCGTGTTGCTTGTTCTGCATCCAGTTATTTTACTGTCCACCATGGCAGAGATCTGTTTATTTACAGATCCAGTCCAGATACGGCACATTTTTCATCAAAGCTCTTCTCAAAGTGCAACTTAGGGCATGCATTTTTCCCTTTCAACACATCTACTCAAGTTGTATTCTAATTTTCAGAAAGTACTTCCAAACCATTTGGGGGAAAATTACGCTTGTAGTACCAGTTTCCAAGGAACCTGTTACTTAGTACAGAAAGTCTCCATCTTAATCTGCCTTTTGTCGTCTTCTTGTTACACGTTAGTCATGCCCAGAAAAAAAAATGCATTCCGTGTCCTACGTAAGGAATAGGCCAACTCTCCACACAAAAAATCTGTTTAACTTAATAATTATATTGTCATACATGAGATCTACAGTTATTTGGCAGTTTATGGCTGTATTTGAAGGCCTAAACACTGTTTCATGAAGTTGAAAACGTAAATACACATATTTGGAGATGTTAATCAGTAAGAGTTGTTATGTATGAGATTCATCATAAATCTTTGACTCCTTTCGCCTCAGGCTGATCCATTTCTTTTGCATTTTTCCTAAACCTCTAAGTTGTTAAACATCTTTAGCCAGCTATTGTTTCAAGATCGATCCTGCAAAACAAAACCATTTTATTTTTATTCTCACCAGCTGCACAACTTTCCTCCTCAAATTACCTCTATCAAAGTTCCAAGATTAAAATGACTGTCTGAACTGCAAAAATGTGGGGTTTTTTATGCTGAGAGCTAGCTTGATGCAAAAGAATAGTTAGGTACAGAATACTGCAAACAGAAAGGCAGAGAATTTAAGACTGCAGCTACTTCTGAAGGATAAAATAGCGGTTTTTAAGTGTCTCAGAATCCTCAAATTGCTAATGAAAGCCTGCACGCAAACATCTAATAAAAAAGAAAGAGAAAACCAAAAAAGTTTGCAACACTGTCCTAAGGCTGTGCTCACCTAATAAATGAAGCATATTCAAATTCCGTATTTTTGCTGTTGAGACAGAAAAGAGCTGTTGCTGTTGACATTAAGATACCAACAGATACAACAAATGTAACAGGAGATGCTTATTTGATAGGAAAGTGAAGGATCTGAAACCAGTAAAACACTGTGATGCCTGATTTGATAAAAATTATGGCAGTAAGTTGAACAGGAGCAGCATATTGCACAGGGCTGCATGTGGGCTTCAGGCAGGCAGAAGAGAGGAGGAACAGAAGAAGGAAGAGGAAAGGACCAGCAGGTCACAGGAGGTGATTCTCCCCCACTGCTCTGCACTTGTGAGACACCCCCCCCCACACCTGGAGTCTCCTGTCCAGCTCTGGAGTCAACTCTGTCTCTGTCCTCAACAGAGAAAGGACACGGACCTGTTGGAATGGGTCCAGCGGAGGGCCACCAAGATGCTCAGAGGGCTGGAGCACCTCTGCTACGAGGACAGGCTGAGAGAGCTCAATGCATAAAGGTACAATGAAATCATGAGACTTCATCAAGAGATAACTAAGTTTCCACAAGCAAGGAACAGACCACGTAATACCAGACAGCTCAAGGAAACTAAGATCCAACTTAAGGCATTTCTTTTTGAATTAAGTAAGCACGGCTTGGCTAGAGCTGTAAGTGCAAACTATAGGGTTTGTTTTTGCCCCAAGCATACTTAGGGCTTGGGTGCCAGCATCCACAGAGTGTTTATAAAAGGTCCCTCCCTCTAACAGAAGAACCACTATCCATTTTCTTAACAGGAATCTTTAAACTTGGCTAAGCTTGGGAACCTGTAAGTTTTCCCTGTCACGACAGAGCTTGCACTGGCTCGTTGTATCAGAGAGCCTGGACCTGGATTAAAGCATTTGTGTGGGAACAGGAACAGAGAGGAAAGAAAGAAGGGGGAAACGGCAGAGAGTGAGTGGGTGAGGTAGCAAAAAAGTTAACTGTTGATCTGGGTCTTTAACGGCCAGGAGGATGAAATCCATTTGTCATTACGAGGCACTACAGGAGATAGATGTAACCGCTGCGAACCTGCCAAAGACTCCTGTGTGCCCATAGTTCATGAAACTGGTGCATGATTCATCTTGGAGCTGCAGTTTAATAGCAGCACTTCACATTTTGAAGTCTGGATAGGCTCACGGTTTTCTCTCTTTTTGTCATAGGTGCATAACTTTCCATTCTAGGGCTGGTTGGAAAACAGCAGTTTCACTTAGCCAAAATTTTCAAAGTCTGAATGATTTTGTTCCACGGCCACTAAAAAAAAAACAACTGCAGCTTTTCAAAAGGTCTTTCTGTGGGCAGAAGATGGGAAAGTCAGACAGACTGACCTGCCAGGGGAAGAGCCAACTGACCGGTTTTTGTAGGTAGGGATCAAGACCTCTCTCTGGTGGATTCGCAGTGGTGTTCACCCTACTTCAATTCAAGCTTTTAACTCAGTTGCGGCTGCCTACTACAGTCAGTGAAAAAAGATTTCCCCCTCAGAGAGGCTAATTCTGAGCACATAAGGCAAGCTTTTTCCTCTAAATCACCATTGATAAAACAATGCCAGTCTCTGTTCCATTTAGAACAACAGGGAGACTGAACTACTAACTTAACTGCCTGAAGTTGGGCTCTAATTCCTGGCAGGGCCATATGATTTAACCTAGGATGCATTTTTCTACACTTTTGACTTGAAATTTCACCTGCGACCAGGGGAAGCTTCCTGACAAAAGTTCATACAATCAGGAGAACCGAACACTGTCTCAAAACCAAAAGTTCTGGTCAAAAAAAACCCCAACAAAACCACACTTGAGAAGAACGCATTTCACTAGAATTTTCATTAACAGAAATGTCTGGCAAATCATTACAAGTCACTTCATGCTTATTTGTAAACAATTCCTAAGTTAGATAATTTGATCGGAAAGAGAATGTGTAAATAAAGGAGAAATAAGCTGGACACGCTTATAAACGATATGAGTAAGTACACTCAGGTACAACAAAAATTGTATATAATGGGTCTTTGAGTTGATTGATCTGCTTGACAATTTAACAGGAGGTGCAGATTAAAAAACACATATGAACCTGAACCTCCTAACACCTGGATCCTCAATTTAATTGTACAAAAGTCAAAAATTCCACTCTGCCAAGTCTGCCAGGTTGAAGTTTGCCTAGTGTTGTATGTTGTTTGCTTGTGAGGACAGAGATGCCCAGTCCAAGGCCGTTTCTCAGCTGTGGATGTGCAGTGGCAAGTCAAGCTGGTTTAAGGTTTTCAGCCTCTCGGTTCAGTCCCAAGACATTTTGGTTTTGAGAATCACTACCACTGCATTTAAATTGGCAGGGACAATGCTGGCAAATCAATCATGAGTAATACACTCATATATGTGACATTTCAGGAGGTGACTTGTATGTGTCCTGCCAGAAATCTGTCTCTTGGCCAACAAGCCGATGCCTCCCTTTGCTAAGCATGAGTACTTCTTGTAAAAACCACAGAAAGCTAAAATATTGAGGTAACAGAGATACAAGCCTGTCCCTAAGATCATATTCAACAGTATTTACTACAACAACCTGTCACATTGACTTTGCTCTCTCACCTGTGCCTCTGTATCCTACGTTTCTTTGTCTTACTTTGATGAAAAAGCTAAGAAAAAAAACTATTCTAAATGCTGATTTTAACAGCTTTGTGAATACTGGTTTATAGTATTTTGCTCCTTTCTGAATTAAACCTAATCATCAGTTACTATAGGCCAGCTGCAATTTGCCTTCCTATTCAGAACACCAGACTGCTAAAATGATCTTTATTAACAAAGCAGTGCGTGTGTGGTGTTTTAATAAAGCTTTTAAATGGCATTCAATGGAAATGGAGCATATTAAGTCTACAGAAAAGAAAAGCACTCAAGTTCTTACTGTTACTCACCTAAAGGACCCCGTCTCCAATTCCACAGTGAAGTTGCAGCCTCCTGTGGCTGGGAAATACCTCTCTCCTGCAATTATTAATGCTGTGGCATTTTTAAGTTTCACCACTGCAGCCCCTAAGCTACAATGCTTTCATTGGACAGTGCTGAGCAAACTATTCTCGTCAGCTCAAAACAGGTCAGCTACGAAAATGCTGAGCTGCCAGTGGGAAAACTTCTATGAGCACCTAGCACATCTATGCTAAAGTGCAGACACAAGGCTTATTTTCAAGTAAATAGGGAGATATGCAAGCCAGTTTTCTCATTTATCGCATTTAACTACTGATGTCAACGATACAAGAAGTCATCTTTTCAGACATAGAATCATAGAATGGTTAGAGTTGGAAGGGACCTTCAAGATCATCCAGTTCCAAGCCCCCTGCCATGGGCGGGGAACACCTCCCACCAGACCAGGTTGCTCCAAGCCCCATCCAGCCTGGCCTTGAACCCCTCCAGGGATGGGGCAGCCACAGCTTCTCTGGACAACCTGTTCCAGTGCCTCACCACCCTCACAGCAAAGAACTTCTTCCTAATATCTCATCTAAACCTCCCCTCTTCCAATTTAAAATCGCTACCCCTTGTCCTATCACTCCACTCCCTGACGAAGAGTCCCTCTCCAGCTCTCCTGGAGCTCCCTTCAGATCCTGGAAGGCTGCTCTAAGGTCTCCCCGGAGCCTTCTCTTCTCCAGGCTGAACAGCCCCAGCTCCCTCAGCCTGTCTTTATAGCAGAGGTTCTTCACCCCTCTGAGCATCTTGGTGGCCCTCCATTGTAAATAAGTTTCGCAGAGTTCCTGAGCTGTATTCCCTGACACGGAGGCATATATTACACCAGTTGATAACCGAATCAAGGAGTTTCCTCTAGTGGAGGCATATGTCAAAGGAAAACAAAGTCAAGTTATTTCAGTTATTCACACATAGATTTATCATTTTCACAGCTGGTCCTCTTTGCTAATGAACATGTAAAGTTTGCTTATGCTTCAACTCAAATATAGACATTCACTTGTCTGGAAAAGGCCTTTTAACACTGATTGCTCTTTTAACATTGAATAACTATTTGTCTGTGCAACCAGAAGTTGTGTAGGACTAAACACTGTATTAAGAATATTCAGCTCATGCTCACATTGGAAAGATTAGCCCTCTGCCTGACAAACACATGTAAAAATTTACTAAATACCTTCCTTCTACCTATCAAGAGTATACAGCAATGGTTCAGGTATGCAATAAAGAAATTCTTGTCATACAAGAAATGGACTAGATTTTTTCTAAAGGTCCCTTCCCACTCTGACAATTTTGTGATATGCTTCTGTGCTCAGTGCTGGTGATGCTTCACCTCGAGTGCTGTGTTCAGTTCTGGGACCCTCACTACAAGAAGGACATTGAGGGGCTGGAGCGTGTCCAGAGGAGAGCCACCAAGCTGGTGAGGGGTCTAGAGAACAAGTCCTGTGAGGAGAGGCTGAGGGAACTGGGCATAACTAGTTTGGAGAAGAGGAGGCTGAGGGGAGACCTCCTTGCCCTCTACAACTCCCTGAAAGGAGGTTGTAGAGAGGTGGGTGTTGGTCTCTTCTCCCAAGGGAATAATGACAGGAGCAGAGGAAATGGTCTGAAGTTGTGGCAGGGGAGGTTCAGATTAGATCTTAGGAAGAATGACTTGACTGCAAGAGTGGTCAGGCACTGGAACAGCCTGCCCAGGGAAGTGGTTGCACCTCCGTGGAGATATTAAAGAAAGGTGTAGATGTGGCACTTCAGGGCATGCTCTAGTGGTCGAGATTGTTGAGGTTTTTTTGTGTATCTATGGTTGGACTCAATGATCCCAGAGATCCTTTCCAACCATGAAGGTTCTGTGATTCCGCGATTTTGATTTGCTTTCATTTAAATTAAATAAACTGTAAGGGAAAAATGAACTTCGAAGCCAAGCTTTGGATTTCAAGAGGACAGCCCTTGATTGCTCTGTTCCCTTGAAAGAATTCCAAGCCTTCAGCACTCTCAGCTTCCTAGGGATATATTTTAGACAACATCACTTTGGAGTGTCACAGAGCAGGCCCCGAGACTGTGTGTCTGTCCAAAGGTATGAAGGCCTTAGCAGTGGTCTGGAAAGCAGCACAGCTGTGTGAGCAGGTCATTAGATCTGCTAACGAGTGCTGTCTCTCGGAAAATACCGAGGGCTGATGAACCCACATGATCACAGGCTGTGGATGAGCCTTGAGCTTTGCTAGCCTGGAGGTATCAGGTTAGAGACATGCTTCATTGACAAAGATGACTGATCAGAAAGGGTCAAGCACTTTTATGTGCTTGAATGAGTAAAAAGCACAGAACTTCTTCAAAGCAAATCTGTTAATAATACCTGAAACACCAAAAAAAAAACCAACCCACCAAGTCTGTGAATGTGTGCTCCTGGCAAACTGCGTGAAAATAGTTATCTCAAAAAGGAAATCTGGAATAAGCAAAGTATCCACAAAGAATGGTGGGGAGGGGAACAAGAAGGAAAAAAACAAAGAGGGCG
>VXBW01006906.1:127665-177947 GCA_013400375.1 Thinocorus orbignyianus
GGGGGGAAGAGGAAAAAAACTAGTATGCAAATAAAACTGGAGCTTTCAAGCAGACTTCCTTAGGCCTAAGATTATTTTTAAGAAAAGCTGAGGGAGTCCTTGCAAAAGGACTTGCATTAAGGAAATGTCAATGGATTGATTCCAGCTAGGGGAAGCTAAAGAAGAAACAGGCTGTGGTACAGTAAGGACAAGATAAAAGGCTGGCTCAGGTCTTAACAAACACTTCGTCTTACTTTCTTCCCATTACAATTATCCTGAGGCAAAATAATAGGAATAATAGGTAAGAGGTTGCAGAAATGGATGGCATGATATTAAAAAAGCAGTTCAATGTGCCTGCTGAGGTGAAAGGGAGAAAAAAACCCCATCTAATCTCTATAACAGAATTTACTTTGGAAGTCAAGGAGCAAGTTTTCTTAACAAGATTTATCAATCCAGAAATCATACAAAGTAAAATGGAAGTCTTTCTCAAGAGGTGGGGAAAGCGGTCCCAGCAAATACAGATTTGTAGATCTGTCTATGCAGCCAAAAGGGAATTTATTAGATTGAACAGAAGGGAAGTGGCAAAGAAATTTTAAGAAAAGTTCAATGGAAGATGGTTGCAGTTGCAAGGAGAAGTACTTGGTTGAAGGAAGGGTTTTGATACAGTTCTTCAAAGAACAGCACTGGCCTAGTTTAAGGGTCAGTTTTGCTCTCTGTATTTTTATTACTGAATTTAATGCAAAGATTAAGTATGTCATAAGGCCATTTCCTGACATGAAGCTGGAGACACTGTCAAAACTGAGGAGGCCTGGGGCTTGAGGAATGAAGTCACTGAGACATGATGAAGTTCAACCATGGAAACGCAAGCTTGTGCAGCTGATCCAAACCACTTTAGATGAGGACAGACAGATCTGTCCTGGATCCACTGGAAATTACGGAGAAATAGAATGTCAATCTCTCGTTGACCAAGGGGTGTGTAGAAGACACAGGCAGTATACAGTACAGTAATGAAACATTGGGAAAAGATATAAATGTCTATTCTTACAGGATGGAAATCTGCACCAAGAATGGGAAAGAGATGTTTAAGCTAAAGCAACGTTATCAAAATTAGAATGCCACACAAGCTGGCTGGAAATAAATTTAGATTGGAATTAGATGGGAGTAAGGGGCAGAGGGTATCCCTTCACCATTAGACCATCCAGGTGTTGGAAGAGCCTTTTAAAGTAGCCCTAAAGCCCGAATTCAGCAGAATTACTTTATGAGAAAGAATGCAGAGTAAGAGATGGAGGTGGAACTTCCATCTTTGAAAATAACTACCCTGGTTTGTTTCAGGGAAAATTTACAGTTTTTAGTAAAACCATATTTTTTTTTTACCACACCTGATTTCAGTCAAGTCATCTTTAGTTGTTGAAAGGTAATGGACATTTTCTTCATTTTGACAAGGTAGAAAGCGTGTATAGAAGAGAATGAACTGATCACATTTCTGTTTTGCCTTAAGTATCTCAACGTGCCCAGTAACTGATCTGACATACATATCGAAGTGAAAGGAATACCAGAGTGTTTTGATCAGAAAAAGGGTAAGAAGAAGAGAAAAGTAAACATAAATGTAAATACAAGAAAAAGTCTGCTCAAGGAATTATTGATAGGATAGGGTATTACTTTCTTGCGCTTAATGAAATCTTTCTGTACATTATTTGTTCTGAGGCTTCATCAAAAACAATAAAAATACTTAAAAGCTCATTTATTTCCCTCGTCTTACCTTCACAGTATGCACTTACCATTTTATGCAGAGGCATGGAGGTAAGATTAAGAAGGAGAATGTTTATTTTATTCCCCTTCTACAGGATTTTTTTTCAGCTGCTTGATATTCCTTTGAAGGCTACAGCAGTAGCTTACATGCTGGATATTTATCACTGGTGTGGAGGGTGAAACACTAACTGTACACCACACTCCCTGCCCTTTTAAAATATTAATTGATGAGTAACCACTTATGGAGCCTCATAAAGTATTAACTCTTTAAGTGGGGAAGATCTCTGCTTAACAGCATAGCACAAATCCGAAAGGATTTAAATCCTATGCAATCCTGTTAAAATCAAAAAAGTTTCAAGCTGTTTACATTAGTTCAGCATCTAATATTAATACCTGGTTTCAAAACCTCATCTATGCATTCCTGGTCTATTGGACCAGCAGGACAGGGGAAAGCACGTTTAATCTTCTTGACTGATGTGGGAACATACGTAAATCAAGTCTACACCTTGAATTTTACTGCTTAATCCGTTTCTTGGCTTGCTACTTTTCAGCAACTTCCATTTTACGTACTACATACGAGATTAAGCCAGCATCTGAACAATGGTGCTACATCTCCTAAATTGCCATACTTGAATTTGAAGACAGTGGTTTGTGTTTCCCTGGAGCCCTGGCCACTGGAGAGTCAATGTATGGAAGCGTCAGACTAGGACAGACTCACTTAGTTTGTGAAATGCATATTTATTCAGGTCTAGTTTCTTTCTTTCCTTTTTTTTTTTTCATTTTCATTTTTCAGCTGTTCACCTTACCTAACTGACCTGAGCGTAAGCAATTTGTTAGGCCTGTAATTTTGTGATTCAGTGGAAAATTTTGAAGCTATCACACCAAAGACGCATGACTGCAGTACATAAGAATTACAGCTGGACTTTAAAAATAGAATCATAGAATGGTTCGAGTTGGAAGGGACCTGAAAGATCATCCAGTTCCAAGCCCCCTGCCACGGGCAGGGACACCTCCCACCACACCAGGGTGCTCCAAGCCCCATCCAGCCTAGACTTGAACAGCTCCAGGAATGGAGCATCCACAACTTCTCTGGGCAACCTGTTCCAGTGCCTTACCACCCTCACTCAAAAGAATTTCTTCCTAATACCCAATTTCAATCTCCCCTCTTCCAGTTTAAAACCGTTACCCCTTATCCTATCACTCCACTTCCTGACAAAGAGTCCCCCTCCAGTTCTCCTGTAGGCTCCCTTTACATATTGGAAGGGAAAAGTAGATGGAAATGGGCAAAGTTGTGAGAAAAACCATTTGGCCTTTGCAGTTACCTACTGACATCTCCAAATGAGTAACTTTTACAAAACAAATTGCCTGCAATGGCAGGGACAGGGCTCGATATCCCCTCTGGGGTGTATGAGAGAGCCCGACAGATGTTTGACATGGCTTGAAGATCAGCAGTACTGCCCAACCCTGCTGCTACTAGCTCAAACATTATAGGTTCTAAGCCCTCTCCCCAAACTTAAGCATGGTAAGGGAATTTTCCAAGATGCTCTCTACTGTTTATGAGTATCTCCTGCCTATATACACAAAACAGTGATGGCTTGATTCACACCCAAAGAAATTACCAGATGGGCTCTTTCCTCTTCCTATAGAAATCTAAGTTAAATGTAAGAAGGATAAAGCTAACAGAGTTATGTGCCAACTATGCCAAAACATAAAGAAATATTGCCAGGTGCAGGACTTTCTTCTTTAGACACACATTCCTTCAAATTTTACTGAATGCTAAGGTACTTTTACATAAGCGACATCAGAAAAATGATCTCCAATTGCTGCTACTAGATTTCTTCTTATTTTGCTAAGCTAGCGACTGTACAAAGTGCAGTGTATCTTTAGTTGCTACCACAAGGAAGAAAACTTCCCTTAGGAATCATTAGCCGATGACTTCCTCCCTCTTCCAGTTGTAAATCTACAGAAGTCTTTGGCAAACTGGCCATTTGCCTCCTTGGAAGCCCGATATGAAGAACTCAAGCAGGTGGGAGCCATAAACTCTAAGTGTAGGAAGGTAATAGTGTTGGTAGCTACGTGTATTTGTACGGTACCTTCACAAAGTTATTCTCCTGGTAAATTTCAAGTACACTTAAGTCACACTTAGGTGTGAAGTAAATGTTTTCAAGAGCCAATAAATTAATTTAATAAATTAAGGATTAGTTTTGCAACATTCCCTAACTATTCAAGCTCTAGGGTTTTCAGCACAATAGCGGTATATATATAGTAGTACAGGATGGCCCATTTATGGTGTGTTTGCTACACCTATTTGAAATTATATTAATGAGACAGTACACTGAAGGTGCTGTGTTTAAAGTACTTGAGGACAGATAACCCAAAAGACACAATACAGCAACATATACACTGGGCTCTAAGGCAAACATGTATTCGTAATGAACATGTAAATGGATTTATCTTTGCCTTAAGGCCCAGGAAATGTGGTGTATTCCAAGTGTATTTGAATTTCCCCATTCTGAGCAAGTCCACGTGTTAAGGTGTTCAAGATGAGAAGGACATGCACGAGAGTCTAGTCTGTAAGCTTTTCAGCATCCCAGTGTGCTCACCCGTAAATATGGTCCTAATCAATAGGAAAAGGTGGTGTGAGGATTCAGTATTTTTTACAGAGCGAGCGGCCTTCCTGTGACAGGGGTGCGTGACTAACACATGAGAGTCGTTCTTCCAAATTTCCACTATTTGGTGGCAGCCTGAGAAGTTCTGTCTCTCAAGCTCAGGCCAGTCAGGAACTGCAGTACCTCCCCTGTATCATCTTCTGAGCACAGTCTGGAGAGTGCTGGATAAACCCCTTCTTCTGGACTTTGGTATTACAAGGGCCTGTATGCCACAGTCAGCTACGATGACGCTGGACTGGGAGTGCTGCACGAGTTCTACATCAGTTTCTCAAAATTGTTTTTCTGCTGAAATGTTTTCAAATGCTCGGTGAAGGCTGTTATTATCCATGTTGTTTCTGTTCCTATATTTGGAGTCATAATAGTGTTTTGCCACAGAAACGAGTAACTGTGGGGTAATCAGATACTGCACAAACTGTTCCGCAGTAACAGCAGCAGACAGGAACTTGTTAACCTGTGCAGCAGAGAGTACCTGAAGAAAGCTTTAGCCTCCTGCAAATGAGAGGAGAGGTCCCTCAGCAAGGGACACAGCTGGATAAAAGCTTGGGTACATACACTGGGTACATACTGTCATGCCTTTCGTTGTAGTCTTTACCTTTTGAAGTACATCAGTTCTCTTGGAAAAAGAAATAATCAGCACAAATGACATTTTCATGAAATCATGGAGAATTTTTCCATCCTGCTATTTTACTAGGATCAAAAAGAAAAATCTCATTGCCCCAGTGAGCAGAATGTTCTTTTGATTTCATCTACTGAAATTAAATTACATCATGCTTTCTGATCCTACTTGCAGTTCTAAAATGTAAATACACAGATTATATATTTGCTGAAAATATCTGTTTGCAAGTAATGGCATCAACTGCACAGTCATAGCTTTTCCCTATTCCAGTGTATCAATTCAAATGCTCACAAGACTGGAAAAAACTGATGATAACAGCATTGGATTATAAAACAGTTCGTAGTCTACTTGTTCTCTGGGCACACGTGCCTAATTCCTGATGTCATCCTTACAAGTGCACAGATGCACAAACAGCAAGAAGGAATCCCCTGCGTGCACAGCTTTGCTTCCTCTCAGTTTAGGATTCATGCTGCTCAGGTTGTGTCGGGCACAGCACTCCGTGAGCCAGCAGGAAAGTCCCTCAAGCACCAGTGTGTGAAGAAGTGCCTGACCATGTGAGTGACACCTGGAGCTCCAGAACCACTTGCCCAGGACTAAGTGAGGACCGTAGCTGGGGGCACAGGGTGAGCAGCCCAGCATACCATGAGGAGATGGTGCTGGCAGCGCGGTGAAGGATCCAGATACTCTTGGGACCTCACTGGGGGAGGGGAGAAGCTGAGTTTCCCACTGGCCAAATAACAATTTAGCAATTCCAGAGAAGTGGTCTCAGGGAGTGATTTAGGTACTGATCAACTGCATCCTTTCAGAGCCTGCTTACTTTTCATTTGCCATTAACCAGAAAAACTGCAGCAGTGCCCTAGTAGTGCTGGATGTGTAGAGTGAATAGTACGCGCTACAGCTGCTGGGAGAGCTCTTTTCTTTTAAAGAGGCTGTTTTACATAGGGAATACCCTTAGCTCTCCTCCTTGGAGTACAGCATCTAATATAGAAATAAAAAAAATAATAATCCCAAAGCCCATGTCAGAACTCTACCCACACAGACAGATAATTTCAACTCACCCTCCAGAAACCAAGCTCTAACATATCAGTCTTCCTACGTTAGACCCAGGCAGCTGCTGTCTTTAAACCTTCCTTGTCAAGCAGCTGTTCTGCTCCTATGGTATCTCCTAAGGCTCAACCCAGCTGTAAGCTCCCAGGGACAAGGACCTTCCTGGTTTCACATGTTCACACAGCATCAATATGAAGTTCACAGGAAGATCTTTCAGGCACTACCATAATATCAATCATAAGTAAGTAATAAGAGGATCAGCAAAAGCACACTATCAAAGTAAACTCCAAAGAGCACTCGTTATGTAAGGTTACTACTTTTCTCCCTTTACCTCTCTGTTTTCAAAGAAACATGCTGCCCAGGCAGAAAAACTTTTCATACTCAAGCCAATTAAAAATTCAGAGCCGTGCCATTTGAGCTGGAAGTTGGTTTTCAGTAACACAAATAGAACCAGAGTCCAAAATTAATAAATAAATAAAAGACTGCGATAAAAAATCCTATTCTGGGTGGGGTACATAAGGATTATTGTGCCCAAACTGTCACTTACATCCTTTTTCAATTGCTGGCTCATTAAACAGTGAAAGTTCATTGTTGGGTCTGCCAAAGAAGGAGAAGCAGGTGAAACATCCCAAGCCCCCCGGGAAAATTCTCTTCTCTGAACTGGTGAGAAAAAAAATCAATCTTTCCAACCACGAACAAAATCTTTTAGGTGATCTGATGCTCGGTGTGAAAATGGCTAACAACATCCATCGGCACCAATCCCCTCCCTAAGCCCCACCACTCCCCCAGGTCCTTACTGTAATAAGGTGAAGAAAACACAAGCAAAAATCCCCAAATCCAACCACCTCAAAAAGCAGGTATCTTCCCAGCTCGCCAGGTGCCAGGGAGAATTCAGAAGTAGGAGTGTCAGAGCAGGCACCGCAATCAGAGGTGGCTCATAGCACTCTACCTCTGATCCTGGCACAAAGCTTCAAATAAAAATCAAAGCAAGACATCTCTTTGCAAAACAAGGACAGAGTAAAACAAGAGTTAAAAACCCCAAAGAAATGAATAAAATATCTCATTCTTTGAGTACCTTTGATTCCTGGCTGGTAGTTGATGCTGGAGAGGGGGGCTGCTCTGTGCTCTCCACTTCGTTCTCTTTCTCCACGCTATCCACGCTGACTTCAGCCGTGCTGCTTGGAGGAATCATTTTGCCTCTAAACCACTGCTACTATCAGGAAAAAAAGCTACAGACCTATCTGGCTTCTTTTTTTCATTCACCGTCCTCTTTCTTCTCTGCTTTTCTGGAGCAAATGAACTCCCACCACTCGGTTTCACTACATTTGCAAGGCTAGAATTCTCTGGATTTTCTTCTTTTTTTTTCTTCGGTCTTCCTCCTCCTCCCCCTCTTTCTCCTCGCCCTCCCTCCCTCCCCCTATGTGATTCTGCTGTGAGGGCAGTAAGTTATCGATGGCTCCGTGGGTCAGCTGTGTGCCTGCTGCTGCTGTGTTTTTCCCCAATCCTTCTTCCCCTCCGCGGGAAGCCCGGAGGTGTGGAGCAGAGTCGTGACCGCCAGCCCCGCTATCAGAGGGGAGTGAGCCAAGGCAGAAAGCTCCAGCCAGGCACACACAGACACACAGACACACACACACGGGGCACCGGAGGGAGGAGTTGTATTTCTGAGGCTGTGAATAGCTTTGGGGGAGCATGGGCTGTCATAGTAGTGAAAGAAAGTAACGCGCGCATGCACACACAGGCAGGCACGCAGGGAGGCAAGGCAGAGTGTGTGAGGTTTGGAAGCTTTTTACCTTTTAACTGGAGGCTGGGAAAAAAGCAGAGCTTGAAGCTTTCTAGTCTTACAAGTCTTATCCTGAAGGAGTCTGGAAACAGAAGAGAAAACTGAGTCTTCCCTTATAGAATTGTCTAGGTTAGGAGGGACCTTTCAGACAACCTATTCCAAGCATCATCTGATAAAAAACATCCCTAAACCATGTGTCTGAGCACAATGACAACCTGTTTGTTAAATCCCTTCAGGGATGGGGCCTCAACCCCTGCCCTGGGCAGCCCACTCCAAGGCTTCAGAACTCTTTCCCTGGAAATATTTTTCCTAATCTCCAATCTGAACCCCCTCTGGCACAACTTGATCCAACGATTAAAAGTCCTAGCTGCCCAGCGCCTCTACAGCTCCCACCTTGCCTTACATCCCAAACTTGCAGGTGAGTGACAGGACAGAGTCAGGGGAGAGTCACCTGTGGATCCATCCACATGTTCCTCGCTCCCCTCCTGCGCAGGGAAGCCCTGCTCTGAGCCACGCACACGCCATCAGGGTCAGCTGGAGCTCCCGCTGCTGCACACATCCTGTACCTGTAGGTTGTCATAGTGATAACTCTCCATCAGGCAGCAGCACAGCAGACACAGCCATCCAGGAGGGGCTGCTGGCTTCCCCCTCTCCCTCCCTGCTGTCATTCCTGAGGATGTGGCACCTGAAGTCATGCTTGGGGCTGCAGCGGTAGCAGCAGAAGGTCAGCACGACTTTGCTGCCTGGCTCAGATTGCTCTATACTTGCTCAAGTGGGGTTTTTTGATTTGCCTCTGATTTAAATCTGCTGCAAAGGTGCCTGTCAGCACACTTCGCTGCTGAGTTAAGGTCCGTATTGGGAAAGGTTTGAATGGAAGCTCTCCCCACCAGATCTATGCTTTTGCAGAGCAGAAGCCACTCCATATGGTTGGTGGAGATGCCTCTTTCATTTAAAGAAAACAGAAAAAAAAAAAAAAAAAAAAAAGCAAAGCAAACGTGTTTCCAACAAGCAATACTTACATCCTGGAAAGCGAGAAGAAGAAAAAAAAAACTAAAAAATCTTGTTGCTTAGTTTATCTGTGCTGGAGGTAGAGGGGTTTGGAGGTGATTTGCTGAGGTCTCAGTCAGAGAGGAGCTTCAGTATCTTGTAGCTCTGGGAGAGGGTACCAGATTCCATTTCAGCACCGTCCTTTAGAAACACAACTGTTACCTGAGGCTGCCTTAGGGGTCCCCTCCACCTCAAATAATCCACGCCTGAAAGTAAAGACAAATCTTCAAGATAGTAAGGGTTATACAGATGAAAACCAGAGCAGAAATTGCCCTGCGGCCTCTGTATTCTTAATAACTATGCAGAAGATAGGAAAAAACCTAGTTTTTCTTCGAATCTCTGGTGATTTTTCAGGACTGGTAGTTAGACGGGGGAAAAAAGAACTTCATTTCTTTGAAAGAGAACATATGAGATCCTGAAATCTTTAGCAGGCGATAAACATGAAATGCTGCAATGCTATTTGCACAGCTACTTCAGAGGAAAAATGAGCCTTAGGAAGCTGCCAGTAGGACCTATTATTTGGCCTGCAGTCACTAACACCATTACAGAGATCAAAAAGAGAACACTGGTTGCCATTGCAGTAGTGTCAGTGACAACTGAGATTGAAGCAAGGAAATACAGAGCTCAGAGGGGACAGATTCGACAGGTAAGTTAAAGAATTTATTTCCAAGGTTCTGGTTTCTACAATACAGAAGCATCTTAGATGGTTCTCTTCAGAGCTGGAGGAATTCTCCAGGTGCAAAGCTCCTGTCTTCCACTCAGCAAGTGAGATTTGGGTTTTGCTGTAAAATCAGCCTCTTAGATTCACAGAACTGTGTAGACTGGAAGGGATCTTTCAGATGATCTAGTTCAACCATCAGACAAACTGATAAAAAACATGTCTCTAAGCACTAGGTCAACCTGGCTTTTAAATCCCTCCAGGGACAGGGCCTCAACCCCTGCCCTGGGCAGCCCATTCCAAGGCTTCAGAACCCTTTCCGTGTCAAGACTTTCCCCAATATCCAATCTGAACCTCTCCTGGGGCAACTGGAGGCCATTTCCTCTTGTCCCATGGCCTGTGACTTGGGAGAAGAGACTGAACCCCCCGGCTACACTCTCCTTTCAGGGAGTTGGAGAGAGCCAGAAGGTCTCCCTTCAGCCTCCTCCAGGCTGAACACCTCCATGTCCCTCAGCCTCTCCTCATAAGACGTAGTCTCCAGACCCTTCACCAACTTCATTGCCCTTCTGGAATGAGCAATGAGGGCAAATGTATGGAGTCACAGTTCGGGAGAATCAGGGCAGCTGCGGGCAATGGAGATCTATTGGAACAGGTCCAGCTGAGGGCCACAAAGATGATCAGAGGGATGGAGCACCTCTCCTATGAAGACAGGCTGAGAGACCTGCGGCTGTTCAGCCTGGAGAAGAGAAGGCTCCAGGGAGACCTTAGAGCAGCCTTCCAGGATCTGAAGGGAGCTCCAGGAGAGCTGGAGAGGGACTCTTTGTCAGGGAGTGGAGTGACAGGACAAGGGGTAATGGTTTTAAATTGGAAAAGGGGAGATTTACATGAGATACTAGGGAGAAATCCTTTGCTGTGAGGGTGGTGAGGCACTGGAACAGGTTGCCCAGAGAAGCTGCGGCTGCCCCATCCCTGGAGGGGGTAAAGGCCTGGCTGGATGGGGCTTGGAGCAACCTGCTCTGTGGGAGGTGTCCCTGCCCAGGGCGGGGGGCTTGGATCTGGATGATCTTTAAGGTCCCTTCCAACTCTAACCATTCTATGATTCTATGAACTTGGTAGGGAGCCAGTGATGGAATGCTCCAGCTCTGGCACCAGTACCTTTCCCTAATAGTCACAGCCAAGTCAGTGCCAGGATATGGGACTGTTCTGTGAACCCAGCAAGGTGACAACTGAGAATCATGAAAGTAGTTTTTGTCCTGTTCCCCAACAGTGTTGTAAACTGGTCTTTCCTGTTAAGAAGCTCAAAACCATCTTGTTAAGTTGCAGGTCACCTTTGACATGGACTTGGAGTGGCTGGTTAATAGTTAATGCTCCAAGCATTGTAAAATCCTGCATGCATTTTGCATGAAAAGCTTGTAACGTCATGACTGTGTAAGTGACTGTCATACCACTCACTACTCTTTTTTTGATGTTGTTGTTGTTGTTTTACCAAATTAGTACTGACACCTGCTGCACTCCCTCTTTTCTTCCAATTACTCACTTGTCAACCACGACTGATCTGTCAGTTTCTTGACAATTAGCCTGGGAAAGATGAGTCAAACCTAAAATCTTACCAAAAAAGCAAAAAAGGGGAAAGAAACTGGATTTCTTATAATTTTATTTCCTTCCACGGGAGGTGGCTATTGAAAACTCAAATATTCAGTGTAACAAAACAGACTGATCTCTCCCACGCTTCATTCTTGAGAAGTTAGACTTGTGATTACTGCTGATCAGTCTCTAAGTGAAGGTACTCGGCGGAAATATGAGCCACTGCAGCACATTGCTAAACAAGAGGAAATTGAACAGATTCTCTAGTGAAGAGATGAGTGTAGATTTCTGGAGTGGGGAAAGGCAATTTGGATGAATAATACATGAGAGCTGATTTTCAGCCCCCAGTTGAAGTTCTTGCACCATGTAACGGCACTTGAATGTTGCCTGGAGTCACCACCAAGCCTTCCACTGCTGAGTGGTGTGAGGCTGCTTGTGTGGGTGCTATGTCTCCTCCATCTTCCCTCCCTCCCATTCTCTGGCCACACACACAAAGATACTGGGGTGTGATGTGGAGGAATAACCCCCTGCACCAGGACAGGTTGGGGCTGACCTGCTGGAGAGCAGCTCTGAGGAAAAAGACCTGGGAGTCCTGGTGGACAATAAGATACCCGTGAGCCAGCAATGGGCCCTTGGGGCCAAGAAGGCCAATGACATCCTTGGGGGCATCAAGTAGACTTTGACCAGCAGGTCCAGGGAGGCCATCCTCTCCCTCTACTCTGCCCTGGGGACGCCCCATTTGGAGCACTGGGTCCAGTTCTGGGCTCCTCAGTTCAAAAAGGATAGGGAATAGATGGAGAGGGTACAGCAGAGGACCACAAAGACGATGAGGGGCCTGGAGTGTCTCTCTGATGAGGAAAGCCTGAGGGACTTGGGTCTTGTTAGTCTGGAGAAGAGAAGACTGAGGAGGGGGGATCTGATCAACACCTATAAATACTTCAAGGGTGGGTGTCAGGAGGATGAGGCCAGTCTTGTTTCAGCGCCCAGTGACAGGATAAGAGGGAACAGGCACAAACTTGAATATAAGAAGTTCCATATAAACATGAAGAGGAACGTTTTCCCCTTTGAGGGTGGCAGAGCCCTGGCAGAGGCCACCCAGAGAGGTGGTGGAGTCTCTGCCTCTGGAGACATTCCAAACTCGCCTGGCCAAGTTCCTGTGCAACCTGCTCTAGGAGAGAGGTTGGACTACATGATCTCCAGAGATCCCTTCCAACCCCATATCATCCTGTGATTCTGTGATGCAGGACACTCCTCTGCACCCAAAGTCCTGTGGTTCTTCCTAAGCTCTAGCTGCAGCCAGCACGATAACAGCATCCCAGAGGAATATATGCACACTGCTGTACTGTCAAGTCCTACCTGCCGTCTAGCTCCATAGCAGCAAGATTAGGCTCATATGGGGGGGTTTGGCCCATTCCATCTTATTTGGCCTTCTTTTTCTGGTACAGACATTCCCTCCCCTGAAGTATTTGAGCACCTTTCTGCAAAAGAAGTACCTGAGTAGAGCTGGATTTCACTAAATGGAAGATCTGAAATCTGTACTTATCAAAAGATGCTATTCCTGTTTAGACCCCTAAGTGTTTACTAGAGAAAAAAAAGAAGTAAAAAGGAGAGAGGGAGCTATAAATGTCATTACTTACCGCCTGGTGCATAAACCATCCCACACTCATGAGGAAAGATGGTATAAGGGAGTATCTAGAGATGACACTGTTTCAACCACTATGTACCTCTCTGTAGAAACATCCAAAGCAGCGAGGAATCAGTCTGGTTGCCACCAAAGCAGAGCCCTTGAAGGAAAGAGAAATTAAGCCTACTGAGAGCCCAGCTTCCAAGAGGATACAGATTGAGCCCCACAGAAAACTATTAGACCCAAGAAAAAAAAAAAAATTAAAAAAAGGCTGTAGTTCTGGCACTTGCAGTGAAGCTTGATCAGCCTCTCCCAAAGTCCCTCAGCCCAATTTGTGAGTGTTCCAGGTGAGAAACAGTGGCTTCATTTCCCAGTCAGTTCAATTTTGCCTTTGTGGACACTGGCGACAAGATACCCCTCTAGCACCATTTGCAATGGGAGTTTCACTCCTGGCATGGTGTTATTTGGCCAGCTGTACCAGTGGACCTCTTCACTAGGCTCTCCTCTCAAACACCCACAGCTGGCTACTAGACACCAAAGACCAGACCATTGCTCTAGTGGAGTCTCTGCCTCTGTTTCCAAGTACACAGGCTTGTGGGCACTTCTCGCCAGCAAACATTGTACCCACAGAGAAAACAATATGAAAATAGTATCAGGTGGCCAGGTTTGGGATTTTTTTTGTTTGTAGTCACCCTCCCCTTTTGTCTGCTTTCAGTACAGCCTTAGCAGTTCATTGAGCAGCTCATAAAGTAACAACCCCTCCCGGATTCTGCTCATCAAGGGCTACAAACACCAGCTTCTCAGGATGGAAGCACAAGCTGGTCAATGCCCTGAAAGTATCCCCAGTACTAAGGGGGTACCAGTGGTTTGCATTTTGACTAAATGATCTCAAAGTACTTTTTTAGAGTTAAAGTGTTAAGCCTCCCACTGCTCCAGGGAGCGATTATACCATGGCAAACGAGTAAGGGTGGAGGAAACCAAACCAAAAGATTTGTGCTTGTACTTAAGCAGGGAAAAAATGGAACCTCTGTCGGAGTATTCACTTCAAACCCCTCTTTCTCTCCATCCACAGCAATGCCACAGGGAGTGACGCAGAGATCACGCTGCAACTTGGGCAATCTGAATCTGTCTTTCTGAGAGATCACAATGAGATTGAAACACTGCTACCCAGACATCTAGACCAGGAGAGAAAGAAGAATACCGCACATCCCCTGGTGACAGCAAGAAATGTTTGAGAAGGGGAGAAGAGGATGTAATTATAAAAGCCGGAATTTGGCCAAGATACAGCATGTAATATGTTCAGTCTTACAAAATGCACTGCAATACCTTTAAATAACCAGCGACAGTCCCGACCTGATTTTACATCTCTGCTGGCAATATGATTCTCCTTCTCACTTTTTATAGGGAATGCGATATAAAAAGAAAAGGCCGGTGGAATCAGCAGCACCATTTCCTGCAACTTGCAGATGCTCCTCGAAATTCCTGCCATTTAGTAACCAGCTACTGACTCACTCCAGTATGACTGTAGCAGGAATGCCCTGAATCAATTCAACGGGTTCCTGCTGTGGGGATTTAGCCATGTACTAAATTCTTTCAGGGTAGCCACGCTCCAAATATTTAAAGAGATAAGAAAGATAAGATAATTAACATCATCTCCTCCACTCATTCTCGACTCTGTTGTAACCTCGCTTCTCTTTCACTGGAGAGTCATTAAGATTCTTCCTGATGGCACTCAGAAGGGTCTCACACAATCACACCACCTCTGCCAGCTCCATCTACCTCTCTATCTTTCCTCAGCCTTTTCCAAAGTTGGGGGCGGTGAGGAACCCCCAACAGGGTCACCACCCTGGATCTTGGGAATGTGTTTTTTTCTTTCTGAAAGGCTTTTGGTGGGAGGCAGCTTTCAATCACCTCTTTCTTTCCTAGACCTTCCTTGACCTGCATTGTTCCTTAAATTCCTTTGTCCGGTTGCTAGCCGGGTATTACAGCTTGCAGGGCTCTACTGGATTTATCTCAGGTTCCTGTTCTGTCTATTCACTCTGGTATTGAATACCATCATCGTGACCTATTTCTTAACTAATGTCAGTGAAAACGCATTTGAGAGCTACGTTTTGCTCAGGCTGTAAATAGAACCCAAAATAAGACCTGGCAAACATTCCCAGCAGAGCTGGTGGTGAACATAAGGATATGTAGATGCATTTTTATTTTTATTTTTAATACGGATATCTTAAGGTTATGCACCAAATTTTAAAAGGCTGTGCATGCACAGCATTTCCTGTCTTAGGTTGTTACAGCATGCCTACCACTGTAATATTTAGGCACAAACATGCACGCTGAATGCAAAACAAACCTCACTGTCAACCACAAACCTGCAACAGTTGTGCTATCATATTTTACTTTGGAAGAATATAAAAAAGGGGGATTTCTCAGTGTGCCAATGACCTTTGTCAGGGAAGCAAGGCTTTTCTGCAGGGTGTGGAAGAGCTCCAATACGCACAGCAAATCTTTCAAAATGCCTTTGAACAGTGTAGAATGAAAAGCTTTGTAGAACTATCAGAAATTATCATTATCCAGATTAACATTCTACTCTATCAGATTAGTGCGTGTGTAAACTGGAAGTGTGGATGATGAGGGTTGCCCACAATTATGTAACTTAGAATGATCTATTACAGCTTTCAAACAAGAATAGAGACAATAAGTGTTCAGCCTGTTATAAATCTGATTATAGCCCAAATATATATTGGTTTTGTTCCTTGAATCTTGATAAGAATCAAAATTTGGAAGTTATTGATGCTAGCTGGGTTATTACCTCTCTACAGAGTTACCAGTTCAAAATAAAAATGGAAAGTCAAATTTGAATTAAGCAAAAAATAAAGATACACCTTTAAAACACTGCAAGAGGTTCAATCTAATGATTTACATTATTGTATTTAAAGCAATAAAAAGTCTTAGAGTCCAGTGCAAAATGACTATAGAAGCATAAGTTTGTCTTCTTGGTAAAGACAGGACTATCACTGTTCCTATGAGCCTATCAAATACAATCAATACCTTTTCAAAGGTATTTTTTACATAGAAAAAAAATCAAATCTCACTACAAGTAGTGATGAACCTTTCAGCATTGTAGTTAAGAACCCTTCTACCCAGATTTCTTTACAGAAATAGCATTCATTTTTTAAAGTGCTCCAGTGCATACAATTGTTGTATTTTGTTGCTTAAAGCAATAGAAAAGAATGCACTTACTTCCATTTGAAATCTCAACACAGAACATTCTGGAGTCACTGCTTCTTTTGATAAGTACATATTACTGCCTCTTATTTATTCAAAGGGGTCAAGCTCGGCTGCAAGAGCAAATGATTTCACTAGCAAAACCAGCCAAGTTTTATGGAAGTACAAATATCGAAAAAGAAGAGAAATAAAAACGAGGGGAAAATTGCCCAAAGTATGAGTGCCTTTACCTTCCACATTCCTAACTATTTCTATTCTTCACTGGATTTAAGAGAAAAATCACTTAAGGTTTCCTTATGTTTGTTAGTCATACCACTCCATAGCTGTCAATCTAATGGCTCAGAGTGCTCAGGCAGAAAGGGATTGCACACAGGACCCAGTAAGAGCTGGACCTCGCCTGCTGTTTCCAGGGTTATCTCAAATTCAAATGCCTAATAACCAAGCTCTGTGGTTTCAGATTTTGAGTAAAAAGGGTTCCGGAGTGTGTTGTAGATTTATCCATATAATTGGTCAAATTGATTTTGAGAACTGAGACATTTATAGGTACATGAATGATGATTTAGCCAATATATCTCTTTACGATTTCAGAATTCTATTTTCATCTTGTAGTCTGTAATAATTCTGTGTCTCATTAGTCTCTTTTACTGGACCTTGAGGAAAGAAAAGACTACTGGGCAACGAGCATCAGGCTGGCCGAAATCTGGAGGAAGAGCAAGTTACTACAAATTCCCAGCGAGGGTTAATATTTGGGATGCTTTAATTTAGCTAAAAGCAGAAGTAAAAGAACTGAGCACAAGTGGCTGGACATGTATAAATTCAGAGGAGAAACAATTAAAGAAACTGGCAGGTTTTGGCAGAAGGGATGGCCACCACCTCATAACGTCAGGAATTATTTCACACTGGGGCATTCCACTGGAATCCCCGACACGAGGAAATTCAGCATACTTGGTAGTACACATGACCAGAGCATCTAAGAGATGCGGATTCAGGAAGATATAACTTCAGTCAGAAAAAACCCTCTTGATTCATGAGAAAATATGAGAAGGAAAATATTAGTAATCAAGCTGGAATACAAAAGATGAGACTGTATTCCGATGGGGATGTGACCAGCCCGCGTATATTAACTCCTGCAAATGCAGGATATTTACATCTAAATTACAACCTCTTCAAGCTAGGTATTGTCCTTCTATTTTGAGTTTGTTCAGCACCTAGCAGCTAGTTTTGCTTTCTATCTGGCCTTGGGTACTACAGTAAAACAAAGAGGGTTGTGAGACACTGGAACAGGTTGCCCAGAGAAGCTGTGGCTGCTCCAACCCTGGAGGGGTCCAAGGCCAGGCTGGATGGGGCTTGGAGCAACCTAGTCTGCTGGGAGGTGTCCCTGCCCATGGCAGGGGCGTTGGAATTCAATGATCGACCATCCAAATAATATTAATAATAAAAATAACAATAAAACAATAATAAATACTGTCCAAGGCACTGAGAGCTGCAATTGGCGCTCTGGATTTGAGAAATGGGATGAACGGATGGATTGGTGTGTGTGGTGGTCCCTTCCAACTCTAACCATTCTATGATTCTATGAAATAAATAAAAATTTTAAAAAGTGGGCATGTGTCTACTCAATTCCAGTGGTCCCACAAATCTAACGTGTGCAATATGTGGCCACGTTCAAAGATTTTATCACCAACATTTTCCCTTTGCTTTCCCCTCTTCTTCCCCTCCCCCTAATTCTGCTACGGTAACCTTTTGTTTCAAAAACCTACATGATTATTTTCAAGACTGGAAGCTCAAAGACAGCCATTGAAACAAAACAGTACTTATAAATACACACACACATATATGTTCATATGCTACATACTTTGCCACCAAGATGATTAGAGGGATGGAGCACCTCTCCTATGAGGATAGGTTGAGAGAGCTGGGACTGTTCAGCCTGGAGAAGAGAAGGCTCCGGGGAGAANCTGGAACAGGTTGCCCAGGGAAGTTGTTGATGCCCCATCCCTGGAAGTGTTTAAGGTCAGGCTGGATGGGGCTTGGAGCAACTTGCTGTAGGGAGAGGTGTCCCTGCCCATGGCAGGGGGGTTGGAACTGGATGATCTTTTTCCAACTCTAACCATTCTACCATTCTATGATACTTAGCACAGTAATGGCTTCACAGATTGCAAACATGTTGAACAACAGACAGTAACAGCCAGGAATGCTCAGGGAAGACAGGGGAAAGCCCACTGCAGTAAGGACTCCATACATCAAAAGAAGTAGTGTAGAGAATGATCTGATTTAGAAAAGAAAAAGAAAAAAAAGTCTGCTGTGTATTTGTGTGACCCCCTAATGAGAGCTTTGTGCAGGAAATCTATTTTTATCTTCCACACAGAAAAGCAGAGCATGTGCAGTGCTGCGAACAACACGCTTTAACTGCAGGTAGTTGGTAAAGGTTTTGACTTCTTTGGGATATTTTTTTAATCCCATTGCACCCAATCAAGTTGTAAGGCTGCTCACAACATGTCTTAAAAGCCATTCCTCCATGAACTGAAATTCACTGTGCTTAAATCCTCATGAGATTTTTCCAAAATACTTTATGGACCTTTCTCCTCTTTCAGATGTGAAAGGTGCCTTCCATTGACCTGCGCAGAAAAGCTGGACCATAACCAAGCATTTAGCTGAAAATCCTAACTCTGCTTTGATCCAAAACATTTTAGGTTTATTTTCCTTGTTATTACTATTTCTTTTTATTATCAGGCGGCTAAAAATTACTCCTGGACCCCATTCTCAAAACCAAAAGTAATCTCATGCTGCCTTCACTCACCTCATAACCATATTTTTACTCCTTAAAAAGTCAAGATTGAAAACTTTATTCTACTGAACCAAAACTTTATCTGATCTAAATACAAAAAATAAGTTGTAAGTAGTATAAAATACATGGTAACAAGCTGCTGCAACCAGTTTTTTCCCAGTCCTTTATTGCTAGGTGTTGTTTGCTTAGCAGCTGGCAAACAGACTATTAAAAAAGACTTAGGGACAATTTTCCGAGAGACATGAGTGACACCAGAGTCCTGAACTGTGGTTAACAAAAGACAGAGAAAACTAATTTTTAGTTAAAAGAGAACACGTCTCCCTCCCACCCAGAGAGATACATTTTGAAAATTACAGTAAAAGCTTCAGTGCCAATTCCAAAAAATCATCTTCCCCGAGCAACACAGCTTTGCACATGAAGTTTCAGTCCTATTATTCTGTTGACAAGGGGGAGTCATTCGTATCCAACTATCACAAGAATAAATATTTTGAAAGAGGATTATCTTAAAGGGAACTTTTAAGGGTGGATGCAAAATCCTGCAACCACTGAAACAAGTAAAAAGTCCCTTGATTTCACCCCTGCAAAGAAATCCAGGTGGTTCCAGTTAGGCATGATTACTGCTATCTGTGGGAATAAAATGCTTCCAAAAAACCAGGCCATAGCAGTTATCACACAAATGGATCAGACAGGCTATAACAGTCAGCATGAAAATAATTTTCCCTGTTAATTATATGCATCTAATGTCAGAGATCTAATTATCCACGAAAAACGTAAATTTTCTAGAAGAGAACAGAACAGAAAAAAATGGAATGCAGCCAAAGTTCCCTGAAGTTTTCATTCATGATGTCAGCCTGAGAGATCAGCATCAGTTTTGACCACATGGGTTTTTTTTTCTAAGTGGCACAAAAACAGGAAAAAAATAATAATCCTGGGGTATATTACTTTCAAACACTTACCTCTTTCCAACACTTCTTGTACCACCTGACTGTATCAACTTACCCTGGTTATTTTTCATTCACTGTGAGAGAAACATCCCTGGAATCATAGAATGGTTAGAATTAGAAGGAACCTTCAAGATCATCCAGTTCCAACCCCCCTGCCACGGGCAGGGACACCTCCNAGATCATACAAAATTATTTGGTGAAATAAATTTTTTACATGTACATTCAATTTCACACCTGAGAAAACCACTCAAAAATTACTAGACCCATGAAGAATATCAATAACTGCTCTGTTAAATATTCAAGTCAATCTACTGTGATCAATACCTAAACCAGAAATCAGGTGAAATTCCTACCTGAAAACCTAAAATTCCTCTGCATAAGTGAATGAAACAGCTGAGTTAGGAGACCTTCTGATGAACAGAATTCTAGGTTCCTTTCCATCTTCTGCACAGAGGCTCCCTGGATTGAGAACTAGCTATTTCCCCAGGCCTCCTGGGAAGCATTGAACAAGTCAAGAGAAAGTTTGCATTTGGCAACTTTGTCCTGAGGTTTCCTACTGAAATATCTTGTTATTCTCACAAGTCAAGGAGCTATGGGACCATGCTTCTGAGTTAAACAGCCATAGCACAACTGAATTTAGAGAGCTGTGCTAATTTATGCAAATCATAGAATGGTCTAGGTTGGAAGGGACCTTTGAGATCATCTAGTCCAAGCACCAACCTAACTCTGATTAGAAAACAACAGCCCATTACTAAGCACTATTTCATCTCATCTTTTAAATACCTCTAGGAAATGGGTTTAGAAGCATGAAGTAGGATTGGAAAGCAGGTGAGCCAGAACCTAACGAGCATCTGAAGACACATGTGGATATTTCATTTTGATAGCTCCTATAATTATTATTTTTTTTTTCAGATGAAGCCTAAAGTCTTCGTTCTCAACTTATAACTTCTCTGCTGCCAGAGGGTATAACATGAGCTGAGGGCAAATTTATGGAAGAATGCAGCAAAAGGAGGAATAAGTATTAACTTGACATTACAGAAACTCTATTAACTACATCACCTGGGACCACAGGAGAGACACAAATTAATGGAATCATTGCTCTCGTTTTGTAAGAGTCTACCCACGAGGGAGCAACTTGACAAAATATCAGCTACTATTTTAAACGACAAAGCCAAGCCAATTTGTTTTAGCTGTCACACATTACTACTCAGAAAGGACAATCTCTGTTTTTAGCACACACACATTCCTATTTTCTGTATTTTCCTGTATATTCTGTCTCACAAGGAAGTGTAACTATTCCAATGCATTTCAGCACAGTTCAAAAGCCATGTCCCTGTTTCAGCCTCAGGTGTTCCTATTAATTCCCTTCAAATATGACATGTTAGTTGAGGAAAGAAGGATCTTCTCCTTTAATTAGTCACCTTAGTTATCAGCTCATATTCCACTACCAGTCCTGGACATGTAAATGATTTGTACATTCCCCATAAGGCTAGCTTTGATATTGGGAACCTTATCTAACAGTTTGTCAGGGCTCTCCAACAAATTTAACCTACTATTTTTTTGACTCAGAGGAGACTACTACACTATAATCTCCATAGGGATTTACTGGCAGATGTAGAGAAGCATGTTTGTCAGCTCCGGCAGTATTGGAACCAGCTGAATAGGCTTTCCCAAGGTGGAGGATGCAAACTGCTGTTCAGTGGGAGCGCTGCTGGTGTCTTGGCCTTTATTAAAGAATCATTGCAGACCTGGTAGAGAGCCATTAACATCAAGGCTTCTTGGAGGACAGGTTCTGGACGTATATAAGCATGTCCCTTTGAGTGTGGCCAGAGGATCCTCCTTTCTTGCCCAGGTAGGGAAAGAAAGAGCACGGAGTTACAGAACGATCTGTGTACACAAAACCTGTATGCCACACCATGTGGATTCATGAGTGGATTGCAGGCAGGTTTCAGAACATGCTCAGGAGAAAGCTAGGAAGCTAGGGTTTGGTCATTGATTAGCTGCCTCTTTAGATGGAGGTGAGAGGAATAACTGCTTCCTCTTTATTAGAAATGAACACCTACAGGCCATAGACTCGTTGGCCTTTCGGGCTTGGTGCTAGCACGGAGGTCTGTCATTCAAACTGAAGAGGAAGAGGTAGGTTTTTTTACTCCTTGAAATTCTAAATGAACAAAGTATCATATCAGTGACTGCTGAGTCTTTCCTAAGCCTAGCTTTTCAGTCATAACACCTTAGTCACGTTGGATAACACACTCTGAAGGCTCATACCTATATCTGCTTACTGAACCACCAAACGTAACTCCCAATTCCCTCACCCTTAGACCAGTGCAAACTACTCCCTCCCACCCACTCTGTACCTTGGTCTTTGACTGGAATACTTGTGTGTAATTTATCTCATCTCTTCAGACGAATCTCTCCAGTGTTTATCATTTAGGATGTCGACAAAGCCTGTCAAACCTGTGAGTTACTAGAGCTTGGTCAAGGCATGTGAGCTCATGAAAGGAGAAAGGAGTGTGCCTGTCTGTGGGAATGCTTTGCTTTCTTATCTGGTGTGTGTTCTGAAGTAAGCCTTTTTCTAGGCAACTGCTCATAAGCAGTGGCCTTTCTATAAAAGGAGGGAATGCACTGGCTATACCATGTTCAAATGAGCTTTTAATTCTGAATATAAAATTCTTCCTGGATGCTGGCTGTACATAACAACGCAGGTCTGAAATGCAAAAACGGATCAAACGTTGCTCAGTGCTGCAGCTGTACCAGCTTCCTTGCCTTCCAAAATAGAACAACTCGATTATATTTTTTCCTTTTTAACCCATTAAGAATAAATAAGGCTAAACCAGCAGAACATTCAAGAACTCAGACCTTGACAAGGAATGGGGGATTTGAGTTTAGTTTTGCTGGGTCGTAACATGGATGGTGGAGTTCACTGCAGTGCTTTGAAAGCTAATGGCAGCACTCTAAATTTGCACAGCAGAATATTGGATTATGAAACACTCACTCTCACATGCAATCAAATGAAACTGCAAAATGCATCTGTGATTTTGATGTAAATCTGTCAGGTGGTTCAACTGCTTCAGAAGAATGTGATTTCTGCAGATTTCGATGCACTTGACATTAACCACTACTTAACCGTAACAGAACTTGAACCCAGAAGAGCACCTGGTAGTTTTAGGTTTCCAGACATTTAGAGCTATTTTCCTTACAAGGGGTCAACAAAAAAAGAACATCTGCCCACAGTAAATTAAATGTTATCACAGCAGCCCTGTGTCTGCTTTTCAAAGTCAGTGAATAATTTAAAGGTGTAATGCAAGAGCTACATTTCCTTTGTGAGCAGGGCAATCCCACATTCAGGAAAGAGTTTTTATATATATATATGTGAATGCTACAAATGCTTTTCTGAGCATGGTGTGCTGGACTAGTTGTTTTGATTACAAGAGTTACAGCCAGCAGCAGAGAATTAGCTTCTATTGCTACCACTATGGAGTGAATAAATCTCACGAATCTAACCATCTCAAAGTTTGGGATTCAAAAGACAAACCAGCATCTGAATTCTGCTTCACACCATACAGCCTCCTCCCTCTCCCCACTTCTCTCTTGATTTTGCAGCCCAGAAGTTAGATAGCTCATTCCAGGCACAACCCTACCCCATCCTTCTTGTCGTTCCAAGGTAACTTATTAAGCATACCCTCCTCTTGTGTTTTCATGCTGCCACTACTACAAAAATCTATTTCTTACGCAACACTGGAATCTGCACTTCTGAGGTCAATGGTCCTAAGCAAATGTCTCAGTCCCTGAGGAGAACTGAGTTGAATGGGATCACTGAATTATGAAAGGATGGCAAGAACAGGGTCTCAAAACTACATCTGCTGTAGCCTCACAGCCTTGGAAAAAAGCAGCTCTCTCCAGTCTTCTGTTCATGCCTTCTACAATTTAAAGCAACCCGGAAAGGCCAAATGATGTTTAAATGGAAAATGAGATTAATCAATATTAATCTCTGCGTACAGATAATTGTTATGTGAAGGGACTTTCAAGTCCATAACCTGCTAACCCCACCCCCTCCCACCCATTTCTTCACAACTTAGAACTAAGACCTCACTGTATTTGTAGCATGGGCTTACCCACAGCACGACAGGTTTTACTTCCGCAGAATTGCATCAGTCATGCCTCTTTGCTTCTAGCTGGAAGAGCAGCCCATGGAAAGCCTCAGCAAAGGTTCATTCAACACAGCCATAGAAACACAGAACAGCTGGAGTTGGAAGGGACCTGAAAGATGATGGAATTCCAAGCCCACTACCATGGGCAGGGACACCTCCCACCAGACCAGGGTGCTCCAAGCCCCATCCAGCCTGGCCTTGAACCCCTCCAGGGATGGGGCAGTTACACAATGCAAGGCGAACGCCGTTAGAAATGCAGACACTGAGCCAAGAACACCTCTCCATCAGGTTGGCTCGGTGCTGTGAACCAATCAGCCTAATTAGACAGATGTGATGAGGAGCTACTGTCCTCTCTAGAAACACCCAGCTGTGCCTCGAGCTGGCAACAGTAATCAGCCTTTCATCAGAGACAAGAAGCAAAACAGTAGCACTGCAATTACCACCGAATGACACTCAGGTGCCTGAGCCTTCTGTATCTGTGTGTCTGGCACTGGGAAACGTTTAGATTGTCATGAAACCCTGCCCTTGTAGCTAAGCTTACAGAGAAAGGAGAAAAAGAAGAATGAAGGGTGGATGCAAGTTCCAGCAGAATTAATTGAAAACTGTCCAAGCTCTGAGTTGTTGAAAAATAAGAGGCTCTAAAAAGGCAATTATATTCCTGAGGCTTTATGAAGTTTTTCCTGCTTTATATACAAAAAGAATTGAACCAAACTTCTTATTTTGAAATGTCGAAGTAAGAGACAGAATTTCTTTTCATGCTGTCGTATCTGCACACTTTTATGAAGAACTGTAGTTTCTAGTCCTTATGATTACAACCATAATTCAGAAAACACTAATTAGAATATTATACAGAGTAGAGGTGTCTGCAGTCACTGTCTGAAACAATAGCTTAGATAGATACAAATTGCTTCATCCACTTCAGCGTGTATTAACTCAGAAGATTGATAACAATACTGTTATCATTTCACCACTATTCATTTCATTTGAAACACCTGGTTAAAGCACATCTCTCAAAAACTTATGTCCTTTCTAAGCATAAAAAAAATCCCCCCGACTATATTTTGGGTAATCAAGTATAAAGAGATATTCTCCTTCCAACGCGAGTTTCTTTGGCAGAAATGTTGTCTTCTGCCAAATGGTTTCTTTCTGTTCCTCAAAAAGGATCCATTTCCAATGAAACATGAATGTTCAATAAAATAAAACCATTTTTTCTGAAGCTAACGTTAGCAGCCTTTCAGTATCTAAAGGGGGCCTACAGGAAGGCTGGGGAGGGACTGTTCAGAAAGGCCTGTTGTGACAGGACGAGGGGCAATGGATTTAAGTTGAAGAAGAGCAGATTTAGATTGGATATTAGGAATACGTTCTTTCCTCTGAGGGTGGTGGAACACTGGAACAGGTTGCCCAGGGAGGTGGTTGAGGCCCCTTCCCTGGAGATATTCAAGGTGAGGCCCGATGAAGCCCTGGGCAACCTGGTTTAGTTAGGGTTGTCCCTGTGACTGCGGAGAGGTCGGAGTAGATGACCTTTGGAGGTCCCTTCCAGCCTGGATGATTCTATGATTCTAAAGTTGACAAAATCTGAACTGGAAGAAGCCTTTCATATTTGGCTTTGTAATATTGTGCACTGAGTTTTCCTTGTGCCACGATGTTATCTCTCCCTATGGACTTTGTCTGAAACTCCAAGGACCCAGAAAACCAAGGATCATTTCTGCAAATTAGGTCCAACCTTAACAAACACTCAAGCTTAGCCTCAAATGGTCTTTAAGCTCCTTCAGGATCTGGTTAACCTAGTTACAAGCTGCACCACATTAGACAAAAGCCAGAAAACAGAAACCTGAAAATCTTTTTCAGCAGTCTGTTGTTTGTTGTTTTTTTTCCCCCCTCCACCTGAAATAAAGAACCAAAATGATTTTGTTTTCTCCCAGTATAATTCCTTTTACATTTCAGTGATGCTGTTGGCTTTTTTCCCTCCATACTTACACATTCTTTCAGATGAGGATCCGGAAAGTAGTTCCCTGTTTCTAAATTTGTGTCACAGAACAACGAGCCGGTAGGAAATGAAGGCAGTGGAATTCCACAGGCCCCCCACTGACTCCAATTAAAATGAGGGCCAGAAAGCAATTACTTTGTGAAAGTATATATATATCTGCAACCACCTGGGAGAGGTGGCATTAATGAAGAGTTTTAATGCTGTTGCCTAATTAGGAGGAGGAGAGCTAAGGTTAGCAGTTCTGCTTGTCACAGTGATTCAAAACATGACAAAGGAGAGTGAGAAATAGTACTTTTAAGGTAAGGGAAGCTTCACTTTCAAGCTCACAGCAGCTATGCCTTTATCTGATGACTGCATGACAGATGGAAGGAAAAAGAAACAGCCCTAGGAAGGCACACCAGAAAACAGTGTCACAGATTTTGGAAAACCGCATCGTCAAGAAAAATGAAATTCATTAACCATCGGTCCTATTAGGAAAAGAGCCATCTGAATTTACCTGTTTCTTTTAAATCTCACTGCCATCTCATTACACCCTGCCTCCCTCCCTCCTCGTGTTCCACATCTGGGCAAATGCCAACTCAAACTGCATGCCTCTTTGGGCTCTGGATGCTCTCCAAACTGCCTGGTGTTTTTGTTCCTTTCACCATGAAGTAGCAAGAAGCTCAGGGGCTGAAATATCTTTGTTAATGGTGTCTGGATCACTGTGAACTGATTTTAAATAGCTCATTACCCTACTCTTGATAATCAGGTCTCCCTCACTGCACTCACAAAGTGAAGTCTCTTGGTGACCTGCCTGGCAGGTGGGCTCCAGTCTCTTCCTCCTCCTCTCAATGACACCTGTATGAAAATCCAGATCCTCATCTCTTCTTATGGGGGCTGGAGGAGGGTTAGAAACCAACTAAATTCAACTAAATTCAACTAAAATTCAACTTGACAGATGGCCCCTTCCTGCTCCCAGAAGGACTTAGTGGGAAACTTCTACTAAGGGTGCTGCACTCCATCCTCTGCTGAATTAAACTGCCCTTTTCCACGTGACACGAGCAGGTCTGCTCCAATTTGCACAGGCAGTGTTCAGTTTGACTGGAAGGAGAACTTGAGATAGGAATTAATGTAATTATCCTCCCTAGGCTGGATAGGAAACTCCGCTCTAATGGCAAGGCACATGTGACTATGTTATGCCTGTTGCTCATCAGGGCCTTTGTTTTAAATGTTATTGCTCCGGCAGCATGCCAGCAGCCAGAGTATTCCCTACAGCTATTTGGATCGTTGGTGAGTTTGAGGAAGAAGCACAACTATTGAATCATCTCTGCCTGCATCCTTCCAGGTTTCCAGCCGCTTAGCAATCATCCTTAGCCAGATTATTAGAATTTATGAGGTCCTATGGAGTATATGTGCTTTCTAGACAGACAGACGCAATAGGTTTATATCGGATGAATTGGCACTGTGTGCTGTTTATTAACAAAATAACCTCTTCCCATGTGCTAATTATTTACTTTTCTACTGGAAAATATGCTATGAGAATGTCAACATAAAGCAGTCGGCGCGTATTATGCACAATTATGCTGAGCTTTGAGTCATCTCCAGTACTGTTGTAACATTTAAGAATGGGAATCTTAGAAACAACTACTCATCTATCTAGAGTATGAGCAGAACGAGCTCAATTGCTCCCAGATGCTAGAATCCCCTTATATAAGGTAAAAGTAAGTATTTATACATACTTCTTCCTCCTATGCCACACAATTAAAATAAGCAACTGTTTTCATCTATCAAGCAGAAAGAATGTATGTATACCATTGTGGTCTAAGCCAAATTTATCAAAATCAGATTGACAGATGGCCCCTTCCTGCTCCCAGAAAGAAAGGAGAGGATGGGATAAGGAGATCGATGAGTTTAAAATGAACTAAACTACTTTAATGAAGCATTAATACTAACGTTAAAATAAGAAGAAAATAATGAAATAGATACAGTATATACAAAATGGTATCGAGCTCCCAGGATAATGATCAAGTTACCGGCAGGCATCAGGAAAAGTCCCAGACTGGACTCAGTAATCGACAGGTGATTCCAGATCTGGAGTCAGGAATGCTCAGATCGGAGTCAGAGGCAGGTGAACAGATTGGGTCCTCCTTGGAAATCAACCATCAAAGAAATAGAGTTGACCCTTTGATCCCTCAGCTTTTATACTGAGCATGATGAAGATGGGATGGAATACCCCTGTTGATTAATTGTGGGTCACCTCTCCTGTCTGTTCCTCCCCACAGCTGTGACCCCTCGAGTCTTCTCCACTTCCCATCCTCCAACGGGGCAAATAAGGGAATTCCCTGCCCTTGGTTGTTCCAGCAACAAGTAAGTATAAGCAAGGGCCCCTCTGCACCATTCCTTGGTATAATCAGGTCTTATCACTGTGAGAGCAAACAGTTTCTGAACCATGTGCTGTTAATTTCAGAATTTAGTTAGTTAAAAGAGGCCCAGCTACAAAAATAAATTCGTAAAACAGAAAATTGGTTCGTTTTACCTCAGGACCTACACATCACAGAAAAATGGAACAAGTCTATCCCTATCTCCAGAGGTAGCTGGTGACGGTATTTTTAAAGATCATCCAGAAAGACACATGCTTGAGTTCTATTATGCCTCTATCCTGCCAGCTCAAAAGAGAAAAACAACCTCAGCTACCCTCGTGACATCTCTCAGTTGCAGACTTTTCTTCTCTGCAAGCAGTCGGTTGAGGGGGTCAGCCAACAAGAGCAATTGCTATATTTTAGGTCATCCAGAAATCACGACCACTTCCCTTCCCTCCCCTCCCCTATAATTCCTTTTCCTCCCCTCACACAAGTCCACACATGGGGCAAGGAGACCACTCCTAAGGGAGAGAAAATGACTGCCTGTGAGGAGGCAGAAAACGTGGCTCTGGCTTAACAGCCACCATCCAGCTCACAGGCTCCAAAGCGGAGCCACAGAGTCATGCCAGGATCTCTGCTGCTATGGAAAAGTCCTCTTATTAACTTCAGCTGAAGCTCAGCATGTTTCACTCTTGCTGCCCTGCTGGGCACTTTGACCAAAATTCTTGTCGCAATAGTTTTGGTTAAAAACAAATAGGAGTGAGAAAGAAGGCAGCAGAACTTCAACGTTAAAAAGAAAAAAAAATAAAAAAAAAATTGAAAATCCTGAAATCAGAAAGATAGTAAATGTACAGAACGTGGGTATATTAAATGATGAAACTGTTTCTCCCAGAATAAAGTTACCACAAGTCTGAATTTTCCTGGTATGATCTCTTGTCAACACTGGAACAGGTTGCCCAGGGAGGTGGTTGAGGCCCCTTCCGTTGAGATATTCAAGGTGAGGCTTGATGAGGCCCTGGGCAACCTGGGCTGGTTGGGGATGTCCCTGCACTGTGGGGAGGTTGGACTAGATGACCTTTGGAGGTCCTTTCTGGCCTGGGCAATTTTATGATTCTATGATAAGCCACGTGTTCATCACACAAGTATGGAGCCTGGACTCTCTGAGGGGGGCAGACTTGACCTGGGACAACTCTATATAACCCATGTCCCTCTGTCCACCGAATGTCCATCTAATAGACTAAATAAACTACAGTCAGAAACACGGGCGCATTCACTGTAGAATCAGCTTCCATATGAACAATCCAGCATGCATTGGATTTACTCTGAGTGACTTTATCTGTACGTGTACCTGGGGAGCCCTAGGCCAGGACGTGGTGCTAATCCACCATGAGAGAATAGAGAACAATAGTACTGAGTAGCTGCCGTCTTTTTACTACAACCCACAATGGAGTGTGGAAGATTTTATGACAAAATAGCAATGCTACATCTACCCAGCATGTGTCTGCACCAGGCAATTTCTTTAGTTTTAGTCTACCTGGCTTATTTTAGCTTGAGGCAAATGTTTTACCACAGCTTTGACTCCATTTTGAAATGCTTGCCTGCTGTGCTGTTCTCACTGCTGGATAATTCTCTCCTGAGCAGCAGACTTCTAAGAGCATTTGTGTGAGGATGTCTCTAGAGAAAGTTTCCTGAAAAATAGCTGTTAATACTACCTACAAGAACCAAAGGCGAGGATCCCGAATGCGGCACAGGCTAACAAAGAAACAGAACGAAGCGCATGTGAGAAGAACTGTATTATTTTGTGCTAGCATGAATACCTATTGGATTTTTTATCCCTTTTTCTGTTTTTTTTTTCTTTTTTTTTTTTCTTTTCTCTAAGCTGACAGTTAAATTCTAACTAGATTGACAAAGAAATTGTAGGATGAATGCTGCTATCAATTCTTTTTCTCACTCTTTATTAAGGTAGCCAAAACAGTGTATTTACGAGGACAAAAACACAAAAAGAAGAGTAAAGAAACAGAATTGCTATTACAGCAAATTTCATATCACTTCAGAACCAAGAACACTTCTCTAAAATAGCATTTCTTTTCATGAAGAATGCAGTAAAACACACGGAAGAATTAATTTGAACTCCCAGCAAAAAACAAAGTCTAACAATTCATGTTCTTCCCTACGGTTGATTCCTTTTGGAAGAGGTGTAGGAGAAGAGGTTATTTTTGCTTAAATGGAAGGAATTCACTAAAGATAGGCAGAATCTCAAATGACAGGAAGGTCAGGAATCAGTTATAGTAGGATGAGGCTGTTTGCATACTTCTCTGAATGTCTAACAGCTTTTTTTCAACCCCAGCTTTGACAAGTTCTCTGTGCCTAGTAAAATAGGTCATCCCATGAGTTTCTTAGACTCGTCCTTCTAGTTCCAGACATAAAAGCAAGACAGTAAGCTCTCCAGCTATTTTCTGAGCTCTGTGTGAAGGCAAAAGTCCATAGCTGGAGGAATAGTTAATTCAACACTCAAAACTTTTAAGCTATTTTTCAGCACAGCACCTGGAAAGACAGAACTGTGGAAATAACTGATTATGTGGGGTTAGTGACTAAAACCAGAAACCAGCCAGCAACAAACAAAACCCAATCCGGATGAGGTCCTCTGAACTGTAGTATTTCCTCCTCCAACTTCTCACTAGATTAAGAAAAGTAAAAGTATGTTTTAAAATTTAAAGCTGCACTTTTCTGTTGGCATTGGTTATCTCTTTCCTAAATTCTCATTCATGTGTGTCATAATCTAAAATGTGGATTTGAAAAGAGAAAATGTTTTTACTTTGAAAATGCTGCATGAAATATGAAAAAGAATGTTATGATAAGGTCCTCGATTCCCCCAAAGGAAATTTTCTTCTGAACTTTGTTCCCCACTGAGAGATTGTGTAGGTCATGCAGAAATTGATTTTTCAGCTAGTAAACAATGCGGATGAAAACCTCAACCTAAATCTAACATTACATCCGATTTTGTCAAAACCAGTTCAGCTATCATAACCTCATCTCACAGGTTATTTCCCAGATTTACTTAAAAAACATTTGCTTAAAACCTACCATCAGATATGTCAGTCAATCAAGTAGTAATTGCACGTTCAACTAAATCATATGTATTTCAGTAACCACACATTTACATGAAGTGTATTGAAAGCTTTGGCCTTTTCTGATTGCACATTTCCAAGAGTTTACTTAGCACCCACTAACAGGAATTAACACACTGGGCCCTCAGGTCCTCAAAAATGGAATATCACACCATATATGAAAAATGTGTAATCACAGAAGAAAAAAAACCCCATCCATCTCTCCACGCACAGTAATGTATTTATAAAATATGCTTACAGACAAATCCCCACATTTAGCATTCTGTGCACTTCAAAAAACATGGAGGTGCCATTTAGGGGCATGTCTGACAGGCATTTTAAGAAGGTCTACAGAATACCAGAACAGAAAGAAATCCACTCCTAAAGAAATACAATGCTGAAAAGACCTCAAAACAACCTGTAGGTAACAATGTACAAAGAAAACATAGCTGGTTAATAAGAGTCGGGAACAGGGAAGATAGTCCCGCCATGGCTGGGAGGAAATAAAAAAGCATTAGAAAGATAAAATGGATGATTAATATCTAAGTATATTTTCATTGATCTAAAGAAGAGGGCATAAAAAAGTATTATGAACCCCTACGCTCTACAGCAAGTACACCATAATGTGTTCCTCCTGAGAAAAACACATACATACATAAACCGATAATCATCGAGGATGACATTTACCTGCAATTCACTCATGAAGCTGAAGAACAGTAGCGTGTAGCAGAAATTTAAGCGTTCTGCCATGGCCTTGGGGCCTACTGAGCTTCTTTGGCATCAACTGTGGCAATTTCTGTAGCCAAGAGAGCAATTTTATTGTCCATTTGAAGATGTCAACCATCTCATTAAAACCGACACTACTAAGTTGTGGCTAATGTTACCAACTCATGGAGCTAGGGTAAAATAATCTTCTTTTGGAGATGCAACTTCTAATTTGCATTAACCAGTGCAAATCACATTCCAGGCAATGCTGGCAGGTAATGCCATGTTAGACCACACCTGAAACACACATCCAAGTCACTGTGATCACTGTTGTGACTGGTTGCATCTGCTGAGAATTGAACAAGCTCTGGAAGATCTGAATGTCTTCCAGAAGAGGTGAGTGTCCCATTTTTCGCCTGCTTAACAGTGGGTGGGAAAGGAGGTTGAAGACTTGCATCTCCCAAGAGCAGCACAGGAGAGCTTTGCAGTTCAACCCCCTGAAGCACAAGCTGATGCAGCTTGACAAGAAACTGCTCAGAGGCAGCTGTTGTACTTGCTCTCCATCTTGGGTTGAGAGTATTTCACCAAATTAGAATCTTGTTTCTCCAAGCCTTGAGGTTTATAGGTTTTTAGTCATAAATTTAACTACGACTGATTGGGGCTATTGTTCTCCCCTGGTAGCACATCTCAGTGATTCAGAGTCTGAAATGACTCATTGAAAAACTCAGGGACATTCATAAGGGCTTATTTTTGGAAATGGCCAAAGCACCCAGCCCTTGCAATAGCATCCTGAGGAATCATTATACAAAGTCAGAGGAGATGGCTGGCTGAGGGATCATAAGCAGCTGAACCTAGGGCTCTCCTGTTAGCCAGTGTGAGGAAATGTTCCTCTGCGTATGTCCGTTTGGCTGCTAACAAGAAACTGGAAAAGACGATAAGCAAAGCAGTGCTATGACTCATTAGGGCCATCACATTATTTTCTTCACAATCTCAACATTTCCCCTTTAGCTTTTCAGCATTATTTTTTTATTTTACGACCAAAAAAAGAAGACTAGAGAACAGACAGCTTTTTGGTTTGGAAGGATTTTTAAATGAGTTTCCCTCTAGGTAAATAGTTAGAATCACAGAATGGTTCAAGTTGGAAGGGACCTTAAAGATCATCCAGTTCCACCCCCCCTGCCATGGACAAGGACACCTCCCACCAGACCAGGTTGCTCCAAGCCCCATCCAGCCTGGCCTTAAACACTTCCAGGGACGGGGAATTCTTTCTAACTGTTTCCTAACTAACAGCTCACACCAAACCTGCTAGCACTCCACACTGTTGGATTTGGAAAAAAACCAAACAACCCTACCCTAGAAGTAGAGAGGGAACAAGAATTTTATTTCAAAGGTGTATGACTCAACAGCCCTCCCTCAGCGCAACGGATCAGTGCAGTGGGGTACATTCAAAGCAGCTTCACCACCCTGCTCAGCCCCGGGCAGACAAATTCTGCATTTAATGGGAGGAACAAGAACTTCTCACCGGATTCCCCACAGTATGAACAAATGAATGGGGACAGCAAGAAGTGTAGGAGCAGTCCCGGTTTCTCTCACTTGTCAATAGAAGAGAAATAGCTGTTGGCAGCATGAAAGGGAAGACCACTAGGGTGTGAAGTAACCACCCTCCCCCTAGACTGAAAGGGAGTTTCTCACACTCATCACTTCTGATTTTATGGCCATCTGTGTAGTTTTCTCTGGGTATGAAGTTGTGCAAAGCTACAGTACATCTACCTTCTTCACTGGCAGCTGTGCAATCTTCACAATCAAAAGGCCAATGCCTTCCCACAAAGATCTCTGGAGAAACCTACCCAAGCTTTACTAGAACGTTCAGTGTGAATTTAATAGCATCCAAAGGGAAGAAGGAGGGAAGATAACTTCATGCAGGCTAATGCTTACTCTGAAGAAGAGAAGGAGAAAAATAAGATGAATTTGCTCCATGCTTCCTGGTGCTGGAAGGAGGAAGGTCAGACTAAAAGCCTAAAAGGCTCTGGAATACAATCTAGCTTTCTGTAGAAAGACAACTTCAGAATGGAGTGGTGTTTGTTTACACTCAGTTTCTGCAGCTAATCCTTTGAAACCCAAGTCCTCAAAAAAAGTTGCACATTCTCATCATCTCTTTTCTGTAGAAAAGGTAGGTTTTCCTTCTGTGCATCAATTCCATTCTCACAAGACAGGACACATCCTTCTCCCTATGTTAAGAGCTTTCATCAGTGAATAATGAGACTTTCTGAAAAAGCTGGCTCCTTTCTTTCTTTCTGGCACGGGTCAGGACTCTTTCCACATTACACAAACAGCAATTTTACACTCATTGTAATTAGAATTCTCTCACATGGGGTTTAGGAGTTTGTGGCTGTTATGCAGTCTGTCCATCTCTATATTTAGATACACAGAACTAACATTCTTCGCTCAGAAAATATCACGTGCTCTCACACTCAGATCTGTCCTCTCATCCTCTGAAGATTTCACAATATTGCCATAGTATAAACAAGACAGAAAGGCTTAGTTTTCCAGTATATTTAGTCATGGGACACTATCATAGTCTGACTTGTCTTCCTAAGAATTATAACCTGCATTAAGCAGCTTTGCCCCCGATCTCACTGGAAACTTTGCTGCTGATTTCAGTACAGGAAAACAATTCAACTTAAATTCAATTTAAATTTCATCTGATATGAATTATCTTTAGGATACCACAATGATGTTCCCTCTATTATGTTTTTTCCACCACTGGTCAGCAGGTTGATATAAAGAATAGCAAAACATATATATAATATGGACTAGCCTGTCTCATGCAAAATATCTAAGATACTAGACTTTTCTTAGCTACTAGATTTTACACACTTGATGACATTGAATTTTGTTTAATGCAACTGAGTATACTTCTTATGAGCCTAGATGGAACACCAATAGTACACAACACTATCTTGCAGTGATGAGACTATATTTGCATTGTGGAAAAGAATGCAGGATTACTCACTACTAATTGTTTCCTGGGTTGCACATGCACTTGCTAAAAGCTTTGTTCAAAATCTAATAGAATTATCAGACAGGGTTAAGCAAGAGTACAGATAATTAGCTACAGCACTTCTTTTCCTGTTTTTAAGAAGCAGTGTGTCTGGTGGTAGTATATTTTTCATCAGGTTGGCTGCTTAGCATATGACAAAACATGGAATGTATTATCTGGAAACAAGATACAAAGGCAATGACAAGAAGGGAAAGCCAGGCAATCTCAGCTACAATGTACCTACAGGTATCTATACATTGTGCCTGGGAGAGAAAGCTTATCTTACAAAAAAGGTAATAAAGATAATAAAATGCAAAAGATATTTAACCTGGAAGTTACCCAGTAAAATCAAGGCATAGGATAATATCTAAGACATGGATTGCAAAAGCTACATGCAAAAGAGAGAGATGTGTGCACTGCACAAGGGATCCTTCTTAATCAAATGAGAAGGTTATTTATGGATGACTTCAGTGCATAATTTAAATACCTAATCTATTTTTACACACACAGAGCTGGAAAAGTACCTGCAGAGAAATGAGCATAAGCTTTCTGCTCATCATGTACTTTATGTGACACAAGTAGTTCTTCCAAGTCCAATATTTAATGGGAACAGCACATGCCAACCACTCAAGTCTACACTCAAATAGTCTTCTGTGACTTGGGAGAGGTATGATAGAGCTCAGTGAACATTCACACATTGCAAATCTCAATTCCCAGAAGTGACAATACTCTAATTACCTGTTTATGGCCCCATAGAGTAAGATTACTATTTTAAATGGATAAGAGTTCACAAGAGAAAAGGCAAGGGTGGAGAGTAGAGGTGAGATACTGAAGAGGAAAAGGTTTCTGAGAAAAGTGGTACATAAAAAGTTCCAACATTACAACCTTACCTCTACAAAAACCAAATTCAAACAAAATTTTCAATCCATGCCCAGCTGTGATCTTTTACATCCCTCTGCACGTCTGGAAAATGACCATATCCAGAGGGATACATTCAAATGGTTTTACCTTTGTTGGTTGGAAGAGTTGCATTGCTATGCGGTGCACTTGCTGAGAACATTCTGATCTACTGTTACTACAGCAAAAAGCCCATAAACCCCAACACCTGTAGCAACTGAGAAATTGCAAAATGTGTTTTTAGCAATTGTTAAGTGGGTCTTAGCAGTTGGCAGCAATGTAAAATCACAAAGAAAATAAGTAAGTTTAAGTTGACAACCGTGGCCTCATAAACACAGCAGCAGAGAAACAAGAATTACTAGAGAGGATGTCTTTGAAAACTGTGAGCTACATTTGTTTGGTATTTTTCTCAGTGTTTGATCTAAAATATAAGGACACACACACACAAAAGAGTTATAATAAAAGCAGCAAAACATGGACTGGTAATTGCTTTGTCAACACCTCACCTAACAACACCTGATTTCCCACAAATCTGAATCTGAAGTATGAGAAGCTGCACAGACACTGCTAACACAGAGCAAGGTCACCACCTCTCCCAGAGTGACACAAGCTTGGGTTCCCCTCTCCCACCCAGCTTGTTGCCACAAAAAGAAGTTCTATGCTTCTGGCAAGTTTGGTTAAGATTTGCTAACAGTAATAAAGTTACCAGGAGGAGATTTGCAGCCAGACTTTGTGGTCATCAACACTTTGTTGTTCTAGGAAATGCAGCAAAATCCCCTGAAAAATTAGTCTCCAATACCATTTGATAGAGACAGCATTAATTTTAGCATCATTGAGTGTATGTTTGTCCTTTGGTTCAAAGGGACAGGGGAGAAAAGCCTGTTACAGCTCCAAATAAGGATGAAATCATGTCACAAGCCATTAGAGATCTTGGTTCAATTCCTGCTCACTTAGCCAACATGGCAACTGTCAGACTCATAAATTATGTTAAAAGATATCTTAGGAGCAGTTCTGAAAACTTCCTCTACTACTTCACTCCCAACTCTCTATTTGGTAAGTGGCAATATCTGTCAAGTAAGTACTAGTTGAGAAAATAGGTCAGAAAGTGTAGGAACTAGGCAAATGCAAATTAAAGAAAGTGTGATTTTGTCTTCAGAGAAGAATTAGGAAGAGGGCATCCAGAGAGTAGCGACAGCATACTTGCAGAAGTGTTCTGCAAGTATGTGTAAGACATCACCATCAACTTTAATTAAAGTTCTTCTTCTAAACACTGTGTCATGCAATTTGACCGATCAGAAGAAACCAGACATAAGAAAAGAAGACATGTTTTTTTCTGGAATAGTGTAAATGTGAGCAAGGAAAAAAAATCCTAACATTTATAGATATTTTCATGGCCTTACAGGTGCAAATATAACAAAATAGAAGAATTCAAACCCCAAGTGCCTTCCCATACACCAGCACTTACGCAGCATTTCTGACTTCTTACAAAATTATTTGGTAAATTCTCAATTAAAATGCAGATCATTAAACTGTAATTACATAAATTTATTTCCATATTTTCCCTGTGCTTTCGTGCAGGAAGATGTAAACAAATATTTATAAAACATACTGTGGCTGTAATTAAAGCGATCACAGTGTTGGTAGAGAGAGGGCTGAATGGATTTACATCAAAGTCTTCCTCTTGAATCCTCTATTAATTTAAGATGCTAAGTCAATCGTCTTTTTCTTTTTTTTTCCCAAGCTTTTGAGCAAATCTGAAAGGGTTAGGAAATAAGAGAAAAGCTCTTTCTTCCCCCTAAGCCTAAAATGTTGTAAATGTCAAAGATTTGAATAGTTCTGCTAACAACCAGTGTTAGTTCTGTTAACCATCAATGTTTCCCATCAAGGCTTTAGGTGAAAAGAGTCCCCATCCCTTTACCTTTGATACCAACCTGTGTATTGGTTCTCTAAGTGTTGTCCAAAATTTGGGAACTTCTTTGCTGCTTAAGAGATTGAAAAGCTGCCTAAAGAAACCTCACTGTTTTCAGGCTCTGGTAGAAAGCCTCTAAAATGAAGTTTGATCTTGGTGAAAGAAAGAAAATTCTTGCCATGATGCAAAACGGTCATCCCTTCTCTACAGTACAAAGGGCAAAAAGGATCAGCAGGACCCATGCTGCAATGGAGCTGTGCCAATCCCATATTTTCCTAAGGAATGAAGATGAAAAGTAGAGCAAAGGGTTTCTTGCATGACACGTAGCAATCTTTCAATGCAGGAAAATTCTGCTCTATAACTGTATTGGCTACTTGAACGCAATAAATTAGACTAATCCTCTCACTGGCTTCACAGACTAAACGTCCCATTCCAGGCTCCCTTGCCTTTGAAATCTGTAAGAGAAAATGTCCCTCACTGAGAGAGCAAATGAACTGAAAATTCATGGAATAACATCACACACGCGTGCACACACACCCCCCTGATAAAAAATACCCACTTAAAATACCCACATGGACAGAGTTTTCAGCTTCAAGCAACTGTGTTGCATGTTGTAAAGACGAGGAGGACTGCCTTAAAACCCCCAGGGCGCATCCATCCAGCACAGCAAGGATGCCAAGGGAAGCGTTGGCCCTGGATTTGTTTTGGAGACAAGCTGAGGTCAGAAATCTGCAGGTGAACTGCAGGAGTTGCTTCCCAGAGCTGAGAGCTCAACCTGGTGGCATTTTAAATCCAGATTAGAGGAAGACAATTTTCTGTTTTCCATCTCCTTGGTGTGCTTTCTGTGGAGAAGGGAGCTGGGCAGCCTACGGAACACCAGCCCCTCTCACTGAGTCATAGAATGATACAGGGTTGGAGACCATCTAGTCCAAGCCCCCTGCCAAAGCAGGTCTACCCAGAGCAGATTGCACAGGAAGGTGTCCAGGTGGGTTTTGGATGCCTCCAGAGAGAGAGACTCCACCACCCCTCTGGGCAGCCTCTGCCAGGGCTCTGCCACCCTCAAAGTGAAGAAATTCCTCCTTGTGTTTAGATGGAACTTCACACCGCAGGCTAACCACTGGTTCTTCCTCTTCTGTATCCCATTCAACCGCAATCCCTTGCCTTGGTATAGCTGAGCTACAGCTGCAGAAATGTGGTAGGCAAGTGAAATGAGAAATTGCTTTAATATTCCCTTTTCATGGGCTCTTTTAAATACTAAGGTCTCATTTTCTCAGTCTCGGGAAGTACGCAGCTTGGCTTTGTGTTTTTGAGGCACAATATTAGATCGTATCCACACGTGAGAACACGACTGGTCTTTCCTTCTTGGTTCTTATTTCCCTTAACGTGACACCAAAAACTTAACAAAACAAAACATTTTGAGTAACGTATTTGTGGTTTGCTCTTTTCTGCCTGCCATAAACAATGTTGTAACGAGTTCATTTTAGTTCATTCCCATTTTAGGGGTATTAGGAATTGTAGCACTGTCTTTGCACTTAAAGTGGAGCACACTTTCTGGATCTGGCAAAGGCTCCACTAACATCAGAATCTTAATTTCATGTGTCCACTATATTTTATATTTAGATTACTTAATTGGAAAGAGTGGGGAACTCTTTATTGGAACAACTTCTTGACAGAAAGTGCAGATTTGGGAGTGGAGGGGTGGATCAAAAGTTTTTCAATAAGAAGAAACTGATGCCACTCAAAGGAAAGTAAATATTGTTGTTTGTGCCTCCTCAACCCAAAATATTTAAATTTATCCCCTTCATCCACAAGCATTAACTGCATATCAGTTTGATAAAATATTATACTGAAGTGTCCCTCATATCACAGCATAGACTTGAGAAAAAAAGAGTTCAGGGTCTGATTTTCCCCCCTCATGTATTGCATTTCCCAGAAGTGTAGTTCTTTCAGGGTGAGATTTTACAGTACTCTTCCCTCTATGGCAAAAGTGAGAAAAGATGTTCCAGCACCTGCCCGTTCCTGTTCTCCACCTCCCATGCCATCTGCCAAGAGACTGTGCTCTAACCTGGATCACTGGGCTGATCCAGCCTATGACAACAACTGCACTGGGAGCCTGTTTTTAACCTGGTTGACACTGTGGCTCCCAAAATCTGCATCAGCACAGGGGGGTGGAAAGAGGAGCTGGGGACCAGAGCATCTCTGTCTGGCTTTAGCCATAAGTGCAGCACACATTCAGATTGTCCCCTTGTAATGCCCCCTGCAGCCACCCATCTCACTCCATTGATTCCCTGTACCCAAGGGATGAGAGTTTTATGGGACATGCATACCATAGGATGGATGCTCCGTCTGGATGGAGACACAGAAGGACTTGCATTTCTAAATTTATCTTTTTTAAATTCATCCTTATGAGACAATCTACTGTAATAAGTTACCTCAATGTAGTGTGTAATTTCAAAGGAATCCGTCTTCGAGAATTTTAATTGGAACTGCTGAAACATTTCTAAAATGGATGTCTTCTGAGAATTTTTACTTCACAGCTATTCCAATTTTTCCACTTTTGCCAATAGACAAAATATCCTATAGCTTCATATAAGACAGAAATCCTCTGGGTTTTTATTTCAATATCACTAGAAATCATGTATGTTCTCAACCTTTGTGTAGTGCTTTCAAGTTACTCAAGGAGTATAATAAGCTGCAACAGAAATAATTTAACAAAGCTATTTAACATATTCAAGGGATGGATTTAGCACTTCAGTTCTGTTTGGGGTAATTTGACTTTTCCACCCTTCCTTTAGCTTTCAGGGTAAAGGAAGTTCCCTAGTGTGCAGAGAAATCTAAAAAAAAATAAATAATCAAACCCCCAGGTTTCATCAAAGTTGATTATTTTCAACATGCTATTCACAGCTAAATATACTTAGACATATCAGGTATTATCAGTCTGCAAATGCCACTGAAAGAAGCATCAAACAAAATATTACAGTCCCTTTTGCTTTTCTAAGCAGTTCAGCAAAAGACACAGATTTGAAAAATGAATTTGGTCAAGTCAAACCTACAATTTCTGGGTGTAAAAACCAAAAACATCTAAAAAAATTGTTGCCCTTTTCTATTCCAGTTGCTATTTGGTGATCAGTGCACATGGCTGATAATATCCACTCCTGAGCACAGATGTTGATGATCAACCAGAATAAATGAAAGATGGAAACAGAAAACACCCATCACCTTCAGTGGCTGTGGCCAAATGTCTACAGTTAATCATAGAATCATAGAATGGTTGGAGTTGGAAGGGACCTTAAAGATCATCAAGTTCCAACCCCCCTGCCCTGGGCAGGGACACCTCTCCCTAGAGCAGGTTGCTCCAAGCCCCATCCAGCCTGGCCTTGAACACTTCCAGGGATGGGGCATCAACAACTTCCCTGGGCAACCTGTTCCAGTGCCTCACCACCCTCACAGCAAAGAACTTCTTCCTAAGATCTCATCTAAATCTCCCCTCTTCCAATTTAAAACCATTACCCCTCGTCCTGTCACTAGACTTCCTGACAAAGAGTCCCTCCCCAGCTCTCCTGTAGGCTCCCTTCAGATACTGGAAGGCTGCTATCAGGTCTCCCCGGAGCCTTCTCTTCTCCAGGCTGAACAGCCCCAGCTCTCTCAGCCTGTCCTCACAGCAGAGGTGCTCCATCCCTCTAATCATCTTGGTGGCCCTGCGCTGGACCTGTTCCAACAGTTCGATGTCCTTTCTATGTTGAAGACTCCAGAACTGGACACAGGACTCCAGGTGGGGTCTCACAAGCACAGAGTAGAGGGGAAGAATCACCTCCCTGACCCTGCTGCTCACACTTCTTTTGATGCAACCCAGGATGGGGTTGGTTTCTGGGCTGCCAGCGCGCACTGCCGGCTCCTGTTGAGCTTCTCATCCATGAGCACTCCCAAGTCCTTCTCCTCAGGGCTGCTCTCCAGCCATTCTCTGCCCAACCTGGATTTGTGCCTGGGATTGCCACGTCCCAGGTGTAGGACTCTGCACTTGGCTTGGTTGAACTTCATGCCAGTTCATAGCATTAAAGAAATTAACCTTATAATAGAAGAACAGGGTGGGTTTTCTGCTGGGGATGTCACAAAGATCATTGTTCCAGTCCTTCCTTTCCTCACTGTGGTGTTATAGAAGGATGAGCTTGACTATAAAACACCTTTTGCATACATAAGCTTATAGCACTCACAAGGTTTAGACATAACACGTCCCTAGGCGACAAAAGAAAATTTCAGAAAGGATTGACTATATTGCATTAGGAAAACTAATTACCAAAAGTACAATCTAATTAAGAGAGGGCATTTAGGGGACAGGATCCCAAAGCTAGAATCGTTAGGGGACTGTAAGTAAAGCAGCAAACAGAGAGTTTTTAATGTATGGTATCATATCTCCTCTATACCCCACATTTTGCAACAATACCCTTGAGAAATAATTTCCCTGCATGTGGCCCTCTATGCTGTGCAATTTCATTGTAGAACATAATCACTCTAAAATATGTATATTAAGTATAATATACGGGTTTCAATTTCTAAATCCTGAAGACCTATGTCTTTTTATTAAAGGTAATATAAGCCAGACATAAACACGCATATAATACAAATAGTCTGTAGAAAGTCAGCCTGAGGATGTAAACAATGACACTCTGCAATTACTCTTTAATAGCCTCCACAGAACTACCTCAAGGTATCTTGGAAAAAAACCAAGAATGAGCTATTTTATGTGCTTAATCTGCAACACTTTCCACTGAGCTTGGTCCTTCAGCTTCTCCAAAACCAACCGCCCTCAACAGTCTCCAGCCAGGCACCCACGTCATCAGAAATCTCAATCTTCATAAATACCCATGCATCAAAACCGTGCTTCAGATAAATGAAAGAAGCAGGCAATTAAATTCCTCACTTTTTTTTTTTTTTTNACAAGACATCAGATAACTTGTCTAAAATCTCAAAGAAAGTTTCTGGAAAGTGGAATTTCTCACTGATTTCTAGACTATGCCTTCAGCCACGGGGCTGCCCCTTCCAGTGGCCTCAATGGAGGAGAGAAAAGCATGCAAGGCTTGTCACCAGGTTGTGGCCTCTCAGTGCATAAATAACTTAAAATAAATAGCAGAAAATGAAACATTTAACTGAAAAGGGTTAAGGGCAGGTATTCTAGCACTTGCAAGAATATATACTTGAATTTATGTTATTGAATAAATTATTAAGAGATGTGTTTTCTCTTAATGACTAAACCAAGATATGACCCAAGCATGTAACCAACAATGTAACTTAGAGTTTAGCCTGGAGAAAAAAAAAAGAAATGAGGCCAGAAATGTTGAAAGAAAAGAAAAAAAGTAAAGTAGTCATAAAGCAGTGACTCAATAAGGCGTTATCAGAAGAATCATCCTGGTACTCCCAAAGTTTGCTGGTTTGATTATATATATTCTTTGAAATTGATTTACTCTATCTCTAGACTTGCAATACGTTGGGCACAGACAGACGGGTGTGGTGGGAAAACAGCACATGTCCCCATCAAACGTTTTTAATGCAAATTTTGGACAAACAGTTTTAGAGAAGTCTTGAAGTTGGCCTATTCTGTGCAAGGTCAGTCTCCAGCCAAGTAGAGAATCACAGAGCTGTCAACAATTCCTCTGTTGCTTTCGTTTTCGTTGACAGAGGAGATTTGGGTCATGCCAGAGAAACTGGCTCAAACAGTTATAACAAAAAAAGGAGGGGAGGGAGGGGAGCATGGGAATGAGAAACTAAAGGAAACGGAAAAAGCTGTCTCTGGAGACTGGTTTTAATATTTAAACATGTCTATAGATTTAAACATCTATTATGCATCAGATACTTAAGCTGTCAGACTGAAATACAAGTCAGACTGCAGAGGTTACTTAAATAATGGTGTACAATAATAGAAAACCAAAAATATTTCAGACTCATTTCATCAATCCAGAATAAGGCCTAGCAGTCAATGAGAACACTCCAAATAGTAATTTTTTTTAACGTAATTGTCCTAATGTAGCTGATACATTCCCCAGACCTGGTTCCTAGGTACTCCTGCTCCCTAGGGATACACGCAGTGCTTCATGTAACTACTTTAATTGTCTTTCGAAATCTTACTGCTCGCTGTTAAGTGCCATTCTTCAAAACTGCAGCTTGTTCTTGCACATAAACACATTATAAGCACTGGAGGAATTACAGCAAATGAGCTCTGAATGCCTATCCATGTATTGGAAGTCATTATGCTTTCCGTAGAAATACAGAATATTAATGACATTTTGCATGCTAATGAAAATTTGCTGAAGTTCTAAGTCTACTGAGATATAAGACTTATTATTCAAGATGACCTAGCAGCTACTGAGTTTCCATGCTGTTTTTTTAAGCAGGCTGAACTGAAAATTTTGTGTGTAAGCAACACAGTCTGCTTTTAGAAACTAACAAATTAAATTGAAAACAAAACGTTATTATAGGGTACAACAACAACAACTTTTTTCTACCTCAAATTAAGCATACCTGGAGTAACTGACAATTCAGAATGAAACTCCTGCTGCCAGAACAAAGCCCCCCAAATCATGATCAGTTAAATTTGCAATTCAAATAGCCGTATCTCTTGCCCAGAGAAGGACTTGATGGGTTCCTAATGAGAATATCAAAAGACAGAATCTTTTTCTATCCTATTTTAGCATGCTACCCTCCCTTATCCTACTGATACTTCATACTTTAAGGTTTGGTCTTGTAACGAGTAGAAAAATCATTCACACTGAACCACAGAATGACATAGGGATTGGAAGGGACCTCTGGAGATCACCTAGTCCAACACCCCTGTCAGGGCAGGTTCACACAGAACAGGTTGCACAGCAACTTGTCCAGGTGAGTTTGGAATGTCTCCGGAGAAGGAGACTCCACCACCCATCTGGAAAGCCTCTTCCAGGGCTCTGCCACCCTCAAGGTTTAGATGGAACTTCTTACGTTCTAGTTTGTGCCTGTTGCCTCTTGTCCTGTCACTGGGCACCACTGAAGGAAGACTGGCCCCATCCTAGGATCCCCCCCTCAGTCTTCTCATCTCCAGACTGAAAGACCCAAGTTCCTCAGCCTTTCCTTGTAAGAGAAATGTTCCAGGCCCCTCATAATCTTTGTAGCCCTCTGCTGTCCCCTCTCCAGCAGTTCCCTGTCCTTCTTGAACTGGGGAGCCCAGAACTGGACACAGTACTTCAGATGGGGCCTCCCCAGGGCCCATCAGGACTCAGAGACTTGAGGATATCCACTTTACTTAACCAGTAACTTTACTTACCAGTATTTTTCAGAGGAGCTCATCATGGTAGACACTGAACGAATCTAAAAATGTGGTTTTATTCTTTTGAAAGCCTTGCTGTGTACACCTTAAAACATCTTTTGTTTAAGATTGTGCCTGTGGGCACATTCTCAAAAGATGGGCCTTTGGTACAGTGCTGCTTCAGCTAACCCAGACTTCTGTTTCTCTGGATACAGAATGAGAATAATACTAGCAGAACAGTGAAAAATCACCAAATACACAGGCAAGACACAAAGGCTGTTCTTTCTAAATGCTTATTACTATCCACAATAATGCTACAACATTATTCCAGCATCACTAAGGGATCAAACATAAGACAGTGAAACAGAGAAGTTTAAGTTTCCCTTAAAATAAGTGTTGCTATTAGCAAAAGTGGCTAGGAAAAAATAAAAAGAAAAAGAAAAGAAAGCGGTACAAAGTAATCCTAAACTGATAAAACTCTATTTCTTATGAGCTGTAAGGTGTCCTTAAAGCTGCTGTAAGAATGCACTGAAATCATGAACCCACGATCAAGAACTTTTAAAAATTTCTGTTTCTGTGGAGAGCCAATTTTGGAAGCATACCTATCAAAATCCTTTAAACATTTTGTGTAATACCCCTGTAAGTTAAGGGGAGCACAGCAGTAACTAAAGGGCAGATTTTTACTAACATTCAGCTTCACACACAAGTACAAGTGAAAGACTTAATACTTTTGCGATAGCTACAACATGAAGGTTACTGGAGCAGCAGGGTCCTGGGGGAAGGATCCAAACACGCAGAAAGGGCAGAGAAGATAAGATACAAGAGGAAGAATTACCTCTCTTACACCTGGAATGGAATTGAGAGAAAGAGAATGGGGGTAGCTCAGCCCAGAGAAATACCCAAAGTAATACGTGCCTTTGAAAGTTTCCAGAAAGCTGCTCTTGTACTCCCCAGGAGCTGTGCAAGGACCAACCTGATTATCAGCTATGGCTCTTCTGCTCTTCTGGTACTCGAGAATAACGTTGCTACATCTTCAAAATTGAAGGCTGTAGCATGTTCTAACTGTTTATATGGCAAAATAAATACTGGACAAGTTTCCTTGAAGGACCCCACTTCCGACTTAAAAATCCCCTGGTTTCTTCATCTAAAGATAGCAGCATGGTGGCCATCAAAACAAACTAGCAATTAAATCAGTATGCAATCAAAAGGCCTAAAAGGCATTGCAAAGTGCTAATTGTTTGTATACATTAAGCAGCAGCAGCAGGAAATGATCTAAGACGGGATGTGATTTGAATTGGCAGACTGAATGAACGGCAACAGACATAAATGTTTTGTGTGTCAACTATTTGTCATGTCATTCATTACCCTAATTAACGTTTTCCACGGGGCATATTTTACCCTGTCTGCAAAATCCCTTGGATTTATGAAAAGAAATAGATCAGGATTACAAACAACAGAATATCATCAATTTCGTGGGGATTCTTTTGCTTTTATTGTTGCAACCGCTGTAACAAAAGCCCATTAAAACACCTCCAATTTCCTCATGGAAGGTGGATGATAATTTTTCCCCAACTCACAAGGTTTCACGCCAACATTTCACACCTCATCTCCAGAAAGAGGTTGCCTATCTACCAGGATGTTTAAGGATAGCATTGCTCTGTTGGCAATATCCATTTGCATTTTGAAAGCTTTGAGAAATTGTCTCTATGGTCTAAGTCATGTTCTAGCAACAAAAAAACCCAGAGCCCCAGCTCGCTGGATCAAATGGAACAAGGAGGAAACTACTGGTGTGTTCTCGAAATCATATCAAAATAAACAAATGTAATCCTTTGTCCCAGTAAAGATGGACAAATATTTAAACACTTGACTGACCATTGTTCAACGTGTAGGTTCAAAGAATCAAATTATCATATTATCAAATTACCGTACTATATAGTATCTTTTGCATGTACTCAATACCAATTTTTTAAGAGTATTTGCACAGTAAGACAAGAAGATCATAAAAATCCAACACTATGAGACACGAATACAGCAACGTTAGTTTTAAGTTTACCTTTTTCATTTAAGTGGTTCAAAAGCTTCCTGGTGGACAGCTGAATTCTCACCTAGATCTCATATGAATCAATGGAAAGATGCCCACTACCAATAACTTGTTCTAGATCAGAATAATCTATGTAAACTACATGAATTTTCAGTCCTAGACCACCTTTTCTTCTTTACTTCCCAGTGGTTGTGAAAAGGAGACAGAAAGTACTCTAGGCAAAATGGTGACAAGACACAGTTCTAAATTAAAACACAGCAGCTAAAAACAACCTCTTTTGCTTATAGTTGCTATCATTTCAGCCCTGCCAAAAATACTTAAAAATTCTCCAGTGGAAGCCACAATTGTATAATTCCTTGCACCCAGCACAGGTACTGGCAGCTCAGTTCTACCACCGCCCCTCTGGACACAGGAGAATCTTTCTTTGGCAATACTGCATAGGCTCCTCTCAAGTTATTTTCCATCTATCCGCAACAGAGGTGAAGCTTTTGCCTTTTATTAATTGTAAAGGGGCAAGAATCCTTAATGAGATAAATGCAGTGTTTCTCAGAGAGCAGAACAGTTTAATCTTCATGCGATGACTCTAATTGCATGGCAGTACTTTATTAGGGCTGAGTTTTGTCACTGTGAGTCAGGAAATGGATTGCTGGAATGCCTAGCACAAGATTTTAGATGCTGTGGCTTTCTTACTTTGATACCTTAAAGAAAAATTAGACTTACTGTATTTTTACTTTCATTTCTTTCCCCATGAACTGATGGACTGGATACAGGGTAGCCTCAAAATCAAGAAAAGTGTCATCATTACCAACATTGCAAATTACTCTGGTTCTGTACACAAGCCCATAAGCAAAACAGGGCCAGTTGGACCCTATTTCTCCATTTATTATCTTTCAAACAAACTGGGAAATCTTTTCCAGTTTTAATCCTGGGTTCAAAGCATGGAGCTGAGGAAGGGTTCAGCTGTGGAAGAGGTCTGGAAGCACCGCAGGGGAAAACTGGATGTACAGGGAAGGCATGTCAGAGCATCCCTCTGCTCTTCCCACTGGAGGAAGAACATGCACTGGGCCTGTGTCAGGCTTGAGAGTGCAGAGGAATTCCTCATCTATGGAAGCACCAAGATCAAGTGGGACTATGTCTCTACAGTGTGAATTAGTTCAGCCTAGAAGCAGCTCTGACCCCTCCAGGAGCCAGGACTGGCTTTGAGATTTGAAACAACTTTCCAAGAACTTCTCTCTCTTGCTCCTCTCTCCCCTAAGCCAGGGAGGGAACGGTGATGGCATCCATGGTTTTCCTGGGCTGCTGGTTTAATTCAGCAGTACTAAAAGTTTAAGCTGCAAGGAGGAATTGCAAAGCTGCACGATAAAAAGGAGCCATCAAAGTGCACATGAGCCATAACTCAGAGTCTTCTACATCTAACTAGGGAGAGGAATATAAAGCAAGTGACTGAGGTCTAAAGTTAGAGAGGCTGCCACCTTGACCTGCAATAGAGTGCTCTTTTCTATTTTTTCTTTGTCCTCCATTTAAAATTGGCACAAGAAGCCAGCGGTAAAATTATTAAGGGATTACTTCCGAGTTTCAGGCTTCAGAGGATTTTTTCTTAATAAATACCATGGGTGGTAGGATAGAGTAATGCGAAGAGACTTTAACAATTAATAGAAACCTTAGCAAGCACGCGCTATTTTGAGATCTCTGCTGGTATCACTCTGGATGCTTGTGCACAAATGCGATGTTTTGTCAAATAAGGTGCTATGTACTGCAGACTCCAGTTATCAAATAAAAATAGCAAAGATAATTTCAGCTCCATCCACAACACTGGGAGCTGGGGAGGGGAGGAAAGTGGAGGTGGAAAGGAGTATTTGTAGAGTGGAAAAATTCAGAATTATCCGGTGGTGAGAAAAGAGAAGAGATTTACACAAAAGCTCCGCAGAAAATGCTAAAAAAGAACAACAGTGAAACCAGGCCTGGTCTGTATGCAGGTTTTGTGAGAGTCTTTACATACAATGGTGTGTATGTCGGCTACTGTATAGTATCAAAACAGCTCAGCTGGGAACATGCTTACTTTGAAACGTTTGTACGTACACAGTGAATAAATAATGTAATTAGTAGGTCTTAATTTAGGCTTTAAAGAGACTAGAAAGCAATTGGACAGAGAGCTCAGCCAGCAGAACTATGAGGTGTATCACCAGCAGCTATGGATTCAATATGATGCAAACAAATGGCACAACTTCCCAGATGGGGAAAAAATATCTTAGACACTAGAGTTAATCCATGTTGGGATAGTCAAGAAACTTAGTCTGGAATGTGTTTTAATGTTGATTAGATACACAGCCTTAAAACCCATAGGTAAACACTTAACTCAGTATAAGAGTAGCCAGAATTCAGCTTCCTTTAAAAAGGTGATAAATTGAAACAAGCTTAACTTCTGCTGTTTTGTTCATCAAAGAAAGTTCCACAAAAAGGTATAATACAGTTCAGATACAATAGAGTTACAACCTGTCTGAATTCTCTGTAACAGAAATAGGCAAGCCAAAGAGATAAACCTAGAGGTAGCCAAAAATCTCATACAAGAGAAATTCTTTCTCAAACATACAAGGATATATATGGGCCCTCCATGCTGACAGTGTAAGAGCAATTTCCTCTCTTCAAATGAAAGTCTGTGACAAAATAACATATGCTGAATTATTACAAATTCTGAGCAAAGCAGATTTTCCTACACTCGATATTCATAAATCCGATGAGGCAAATCTTTGTATCACACAATCTGTGTTTTCAGCAGAATCATCTTCAAGGCAGCCAAATGTGTCAATTTGTGGGGTTTAAAAAGTCTTGGTTATAAATAGCACATACACATTGCAAGGGACTTTTGCCATTATCAAAAGATTTCTCACCATTCTTGAGCCACTAGTGCCCTGCTTGGGATGTTACCTCAGAATTCAGTATTTCCTTCAGCAACGAGGCGATGCCACCCCAGTGGCCTAAGTTAACATGTACTTTATTGAGTGATATAGAGTTTTTGGCTCATGACGGTTGTTTGAATGCCACAGTCATGAGGAGAAGGACTTGGGAGTGCTCATGGATGAGAAGCTCAACAGGAGCCGGCAGTGCGCGCTGGCAGCCCAGAAA
>VXBW01006906.1:178081-190079 GCA_013400375.1 Thinocorus orbignyianus
TCCCTTCCAACTCTAACCATTCTATGATTCTATGTCTCAGGTAGGAGCAAAAGAACTGGGCAAAATCAAGAGACTGAGAAGACCAAGTCTGTCTGCCCCTCTCTACATCACATAGAATCTTCTAATTTTCGTAAAAAAAAGCAATATTAACATCACACTTTCATCTGCTGAGGTTTCATGTACACTTACACCCTCGCATTTGCCCCCTGCTACGCATTTGTTGTCCCATGTACACTGGGTCTCTTCCTCCACAGCCATCATCAATCTTAGGCCCAAAGGCGTCAGACAGGACAACCGAATTTCTGTGAGGTTGAAGTTAATGCTTTTAAGCATCTTATCGGCTGCTTATCTGCTCTCAGGAAGAGTCTGACCCTGAACAACTGTCATGCCCAAGAACTACCTTCTTATGAACAACACTGACTACCCTAAATGCAAAAGAACAGAAGGTAGTCCCTGCTTACCTCCTAGATGTCTTTGTAACGCAACTGTCTCCACAGCACCACTCTCACAGAATCACAATATTGTAGGGATTGGAAGAGAGATCATTCAGAGATCATCAACCCCCTGCCAAAGCAGGTTCACCCACAGCAGACTGGACAGGAACGTATCCAGGCAGGTTTTGAATATCTCCAGAGAAGGAGACTCCACACCTTCTCCGGGCAGCCTGTTCCAGGGCTCTGCCACCCTCAAAGGAAATAATTTTTTCCTGTTGAAATTCAATTTCCTGTGTTCCAGCTTGTGGCCGCTGCCCCCTGTCCTGTCACTGGGCACCACTGAGAAGAGTCTGACTCCATTCTCTTGACATCTGCAATTAATTATTGATAAACAGTGACGACATCCCCTCTCAGTCTTCTCCAGGCTATACAGACCCAGGTCTCTCAAAACTTCCCTCATAAGAGAGGTGTTCTGGTTCCTTGATCATCTTTGTAGCCTCCACTGGACTCTCTCCAGTAGTTCCCTGTCCTCCTTGAACTGGAGGGCCCAGAATCAGACACAGTACTGCAGACATGACCTCAGGGCAGAGCAGAGGAGGAGGATGACCTCCCTTATCCTGCTGCTACTCTCCTCCAGTAGCAATAACTAAAAAGAAAGACAGCTGGTTCTGGAAAAAGATGTGGCAAAGTGAGTGTAAATAGAGCATCACCCTACAACCTTATATTTTCGTAATTCCCTTTCAGACTCTATTCTCCAGTTACTTAAATCAACCAACTTTGTACCAAAGCTGAACAAGCCCACTCCTTTAGCTCCCCAAACAAAGCCCTCCAAGACGGCTGCCCAGACACTCCACAGAGGCTTTCTGTGATGCTTCCCACCGTGGGCTTTGTTCAAGGACTGTGTAAGATTACTCTGCCTGCTTTAAGGCTGCATGATCACAGCTGTCACTGGCTGAATTAAATGAAGCAGTGACTCATACTACATCCTTGATATTGAAAAAGGTGTGGGTAGTATTTCATAGTTCTCAAAAAGCTATGATTTCACATTATGTTTAAATAAAGAACAGCAATGACTTCAGAACATACAAACCCTGGATGATAGATGATGTACCATGTATTAAAATTTTTTGGTGATATTTTACACGGTTCTGTCATCATCCGTCAGAGCACAAGGATCACAAGCAGAAGAGAAGTTCAGATAAACTTTCAGAAGAAAAAGTATACATTACAGGAAAAGAAAACAAGGAATTAGAAACACAAAGCACTGCTCTATTCGCTCCACAGGTCGGATTTTCTTTGGTAGGGTAGGAAGGAAAAGACCTGCAGAGGGCACAGCCTATATTTGTCTTCCTCTAACACAGTCACATTTGTACAAAGTGGACCCTAAGCAGCCACTGTGCAAGAGCAGTGGATTCTCATGTTTGCCCTCTAAAATAGAGAGCACTAGGTCCTGGCAATGAAGAATTGTAGGCAAGCGGGATTAGAGACACTTAAATTCTGCTTCTCCCTGTTCTTTTCTTTTCTTCTCTTCTGTTATTTACCCCAGATGGGTACTTTTGAAAGTATTTTCTGCTTGGACACCTACAAACAAAACTAATCTCAAAGCAAAAATAGTAGACACCAGAAGGACACTGCACGATTTATAAAGCACGGCCTGTGGCTGGAAATACCTTAATCTCAGTGCCCCAAGACACTTTTTGAAGTTATATCCTTCAAGACACACGATTCCTTCCTAGGAAGAATGTTATGTAGTAGACATTTTGAAACCAACATCTAGGCAAAAGAAAAATTCCGTTTATGGAAAATATTGATGCTAGTAACTTTTTCCTCCTTAGCTCCTGCGGGAAATAAAAGTAAGGAAGACAAGTTGTACTTTCTAGGAATAACATAAGATGTACATAGGGTACACAGTGACCAGTTTTCCTGTTGAGAAGCAAGGCAGAAGACACAGTGGTCGCTGGAAGCCATTGGAAAGCTTGTTGAACATTTTCCTTTTCAGATTTTCAAACTGCAATCTAGCTGAGAGTCATCTTGATTCTTAACACTGTCCCTTTGCTGTTGCTGTTGATTCCCAATCAGCATTACTCATTTCAGATACGATGCCAACGGAGAGGCAGGCTGAGGTAATCTGGGAAGTCTTAGCCAGCTGATACTCAGCAGCCGTTTCAAGGACTAGATTCAAATACTTCTCAGCATGATTTTGAACACTTGTAAAGTCCCACTTCTTCCTAGTAGCCAATAAAAGAGTGAGTCAACCAAGACAGTTTTATTTTATTACGTGTACTTTGCACCTGCCTTTCAAGCTCCCACGATATCTCAGCGATTGGCTGTCCTGCTTCAGCCCCTGCCCCTCTGCTTTGCTGTTTCTTCAAGTACTAATGGAAGTTTTAAGCTCCCTAGGATGTGATAATACACTGAATAACTAATAAGCTTTTTACAATATTTCCCCCATATTTCCTTTGTCTTCATCATGGCTCATTAAATCTAATTATATCCACTGGAATGTCCCCCCCAGCTACCCTCCATCTATCAGAGCAACTAACGGTACATTCTAGAGAAACCTGCTCAAAAGTTTGCTCGTAATTCAGGTCCCACACACTCAAAGACACAGCGACAGAGTTACTTCTTTCTCTGACAGGCATATCAGTTCACAAAAAGGGTCAGGGAGAAGAAAACACCTAATCCAAGTTGCCTGTGTGCTTGCCTGACCCTTTGCCCAGTATGGGAATTGCATGAAGACCTAGAATAAATGGCTATCAGACATGTTAAAAAACAACCTGCTTTCCCTAGAATCTTGTCCTTGACAAGGTATAACACAACTCCAAAAACCCCTAAATTCTGGACTTAAGATTCCTTCTTAAGATTTACATATCATGCCCCTTGGTCCTTGGAAAAACTCTAGGTATCCAAAATTATTGGCTAAGCATTCATTTTTTGCAGTAACATAAAGTAAAAAGAATAAGGAAATACCTACTTTCCACTACTAAAGAGTGTAAAACCGTATGAAATCTGTCCTTCTGCCTTACAGTTTCCCCATTCCATGCAAAAGGGAGCTTGGAGACAGAAAGTGCCATTGCAAAGCAACTCTGGCAAAAAAAATGTAAGGAAGGGGTTTGTAAAGAAGCCGCTTCATAGTCCCAAAGCTTTTTTCTATTCCCCTTTTCCTTCTCCTAAACATTTTAACGCAATTCTAGTAAGATTCTCCGCTTGACACACAACCTATTGGCAGGGTATCAGCTCTCTGCTCCTAGCAATACACTTGCAGCCCTTGGAGATACCTGTGTTGTAATAAATGGAAGTTGTTCTGCAGCACAAGGAAGAAGTTTGGGGCAGTCTTGCTTGTAGTTCAGACTGCAGTCAGACTTCTAGCACTCACTGTTATGGATTTACAGTGTATATATGTCCTAAGCTAGCCAAGATATGAGCAAAGCGTTTTAAGTAACTAAAACCTGTCCTACCTCCAGTCTGTTAAATGATTAGTGTAAAGGAGTGAAATTACAAAATTTCTAAATCACCATTTTAATATGGATGTCACAGGTGCTCTGGGAGAAAAGGTCAGACTCCAGCTATCCAATGCGATCGGTCAGTATATCCTATAGGATGCTAGAGGAAAAAGAGAGCAGAAGAAAGCCATGCTTCAAGTCTCCAAGTTTAAAAAGAAATGAAGATTGTTAGTCTTAGGACAGAACCTGCAGTTATTAACACCAAATTGGTCAAAACAGCTGCAGGCTTCCACCGGCAGGCACTTAGGGAGCACAAGGCAATAAATATCAGTATGCCAAACGGGCATAAACAGTGGTTTGCATGTCACAAATCTCTGAGACAACAGCTATCTAGGCTGGAAAACGTGGCTTGGAGAAAGACATGGCAGGTTAAAGACAGGCTGACACTGCAATCCTTCTCAGGCTTGGATTCTGGTCATAACAGTGCACAACGGAGACTGTTGCTATGGCACTAACCCTTTTATTTCAGCACCGAAGAAAGACTGTATGACAGTAGAGAAATACAAATAATTTAGGAAATAAGGAAGCTCATAATGTTTGGGGTTTTTTTTTTTTTAAATATTTAGCTACTTAAAGGTGCAGATAATTACTTTCCTTGTAGGTGTTGTACTGCATCTTCAAGTGCCAATACTCAGAATGTCCACATAGGTCTGACCTATGTGGGAGATGGAAAAGATTCATCAATATCTTTTCTTACTTATGCTCTGCAAGAAGAATAACTGAGAGGGTGCTTCTTTTCCACATTGATCAAAAAACACTCTCATGATTTTCTCTCAAGATTTGACACCATCTTCAGTGCTCCAACTACCAGATACATAATATTTGCAAAAAAAACCCTTTAGTCTTACAGAAAACAGGATTTCTACATAGCACATGGGGAAAAATTTGACTACTTGAAGTTCGAAGACCAACCAAAAAGCCATGCTCTGTCTTTTATTTATCTATTAAGTTTTGGGGATATATAGGCTACACTCAAGCAAAATTCATAAGAGCGATGAGTAATAGACAACTGAAAGAACAGAAAATATGTATTTCTTTTTCCCTCTGGAAGCTCTAAGATTAGAAGAGGTCTGTTTTCATCTTCACTGTTTAGCTCACTCTAACTGTGAAGAAAGGAAAAGAGCACTTCCTGCTCTGCTTCTAAACTAAAATAAAGCAGCACACTTGTTTGGTAGAGACTTTTTATTGGTAAAAAAGTAACCTCAGTTTTATAAACTGTATTACAGCTTATTGCCACAATACTAGAGTTTTGCTTTGTTCTCCAAAGTCCTCTGGGATGATTTCATAGGATGAGGAGCTCTATAAATATGCATGAGGAGGCAGTGTGCCTTGTGTTTCTAAATTAAATGTTTATGTCATTCAGATCTCTGAACGCTTCAGCTAATACAGATCCCGAAAGCATGATATGGAAAGCCCGATGACATATGCTGTACAGTGAAAAGTACCAGAGAAACCCATTTTCTCCTGCTGTTTTGAAAAGCTATTAGAAGAAAAAAATAAATATGTCTTGAATTAGACCTATGGAAGACTCATAGAAAACTTCATTAAGAGTTTTAAAGTGAGTTTCCCAAGAGGATGAAATCTTGCCTTCTCCAGGAACAGTGTTCTCAGTCTCAGCAGGTCACAGGAAGTAGTAACACATTCCCATCATCATCCTTTTGGGTCTCTACATTAATTGTTTCTGATACCTTGTGATAGGAGGGTAAAATAAACACCATAACAAAATCATTCCTTCTAAAGGAAAGAAGAGGAAAGACACAGTCACTGGGATATTCAGCTATAATGAAAAGCAGCGAAGATACTGACCTTGGGATGTATGAAATTACAGTGCCAAGTAAACACAGAAAATCTGAGGAATGTCCTTAGAAAAAGCATACCTTGGAATGCCAAAATGAGTGCTACCTTCTTCTCCACACCTACAGATAGACCACATGTGTATTACATTAGACTCTGGAGCTCTTCCTTGAAAACTCAGTCCCATTGCAACGTATTACTAGCTATAAGAAACATAAGCCATGTGACCCCCTGACATTTAGCAGAACAGTTTTGCAAATTCTGATACTTTACATTTGTCTGACAAACATCCATTCACACCAGATGGTTGTCAAGCCCACTGAGGACCAGTATAACCTGGAAAGCTTTAGAGCACTCCAATTCCCCGTCAAGAGTTAAATGGGGCTAATGGGGCCCCAACAGAGGTCCTAATCCATTGGATATCTCCACATCACCAAGTTGGTTAGCTTCTCCAAAGCTCCCTACAAGCACCTGGATTCATCTGGCACTAATTGTAAGATGCTGAATTTTCTAATAGTGAAAAAATGTCACAGTGAGAAGTTGCTACAGCTCTATTTCATTGATAGGTCTCAAAGCACCATACATTCCTTAATTATGAAGCAATCAAATCTGCTTGAGAACCCACCCGGAACAAAACCAGAATAGCTTGCATAAACTTAAACTCCAAGTGGATAACTTAATGTTTTATGTCAAAGATATTCTCGTAGCTCACAGACAGAGTCTTTTTGCAGCGTTACTAACTTTAGCAACCACTCCAAGGAAAGAAGGCATTAAACTGTTAATCAATTGAAATACATGATTTACACAGCAGCGTTCACAGAACATGACTCAGAGTGCTTTCTGAAAAACAGAACACAAACGCTTAAGTGCTTGAACACCAGAAACTAAGAGAAAATTCTGGAAAAACCCCACAAGGATAAAGAAACATAGAAGATAGTAGTTTACTACATTATTTTATGCTTAAATTGGCCTGGGCATTGGGATAGCTTCAGCCTCAACAGAGCTACTAATCCATTGGATATCTCCACATTACCAAGTTGATTAGCTTCACCAAAGCTCCCTAACAAACACCTGGACCCATCTGGTATGTACAACAGAAAGCATGCTGTGAAACACAAAGCATGGTGTTAAGCTTCCCAGTTCACCAAAAACCAAAATAAGTCACCCAACAATTCCTTTTTAACACTGCAACTGGAAGAGGGTTATCTGAGCAGAGGATCATTTCATGTTTTTCCACGGATAAAACAGTACAAGAACCCTGGACATGGGAAAAACTGAGCCCACCACATAATCTTGATTGGTGTAGTTGGTTATGCAAGGTTGATAAAAGTGGGTGCAACATAACATCATTTTGAAGAAAAACTTAAAAACCTACCTCAATAAAACCCCACAAGCCTTCCCTATACACCATACAGATCTAATCACGTTTATCACTACAGCATCCCTAGCATTAGAAGAAGACTGGGATCTTCCACATCCCTGGAAGAAGTGTTCAAGGCCAGGCTGGAAGCGGCTTTGAGCAACCTGATGTTGGGAGGTTAGTGGGATGTTAGTGGAAGGTGTCCCTGCCCATGGCAGGGGGTTGGAACGTGATGATCCTGAAGGTCCCTTCCAACTCCAACCACTCTGTGATTAGGATATAAGGTTACAAAATTTTTATTTGTGTACAATTACAAGCCTGCCTGTATGTATATGACCAGGCCACCAAAATGCAGAGAAAGATGTTTCTGCATAACGACCTCCTGAGGACAGCTTTTTTGCAAATCCCACTACTAAGAGCAGGGCAAAAGTTTCATTGGATCACCAAAGAGCCTTGAACAGCCAAACGGTTCCTGGGAAAACCTAGTATGAGATCCACAGCACAGTCTGTAGCAGAGCCCAAGGAGGAATTTAGAGTAGAAGCACTGTGAAGAGTGAAATGAAATATTATTCTATCAACGCGAGTGTAGTTTTCTAAGTGTCTCATAACTAATTATGAATTGCAAGTTTATATTCCTCCTGGCTCTGGCAGAATACAAATTAACTGCTAGCTTGTACCTGCTGCTGTAACCCCAGGTACCTCAGGTTTCTAAGCAAAAAAATGAAAGGAAGGAAGGAAGGACGGACGGAAAGTAAACCCACAACAATTCCTGCACTTAATATATAAAAATATATATATATACACAGGTAGTTAAAAGGAGAAAAAGGCAGAGGTGGTTTCACCATGCAGAAAATTCATGCTAACTCCTCTCAAGTTATTATCAAACATTATGCATATCCGTATGGTTACACACACAGACTGCATTTTATTCTTTCAGGCTGTACTAGGGCTTACTGGGTTGCAATTAAAACATTTCTAAGCACATTATTTCAGTCAGAGTTTGGTGCAGCTCGAAACAAGTAAGTAGCAAACCCTGTTTAGGCTCAGAGTAGCTTATCTCCCTCGGTCCCATCAGACCTACAATATCACCCAGGAAGAACTCAGAAGTGCCATCTTTGCCTTGAAAGGATCTTTACTTATGTTAAGAGAAAGACACAATGGCTAAGGGACAACTCAACTTAATGCACTGATTTATTATCAAGTCAGTATTGCAGACAAAGAAGGTAGGGATACTGCAAAATACACCCTTGCACAAATGCTCCACTCCTCTGCCCGTGAAGGAGTCAAATCCTTTGGCCTGTGAGAAAACCAAGGCAATAGTAGCTCACTAGCAGAGCCCAGAAGAACTCAAGAGAGATGATAAATTGTGTAGGCAAACTAAGGATATTGTATGTATAGCACCTCAAATACCAGTTCGTTTTGGTGTTAGAGTAGGAACAATCCATGACAGTTACTGGTTTCTCCCAACAAATCATGCCCACTTCAATTTCGGGATAGCACATTTCAGACAACTCTGTTCATCTTCCTCCGAAGTGCTACTGAACTAGTGCAAGATCTCAAAGGACATGGACCTGTTGGAATTGGTCCAGTGGAGGGCAACGAAGATGATTAGAGGGATAGAGCACCTCTGCTACGAAGACAGACTGAGGGAGCTGGGACTGTTCAGCCTGGAGAAGAGAAGGCTTCAGGGAGACCTTAGAGCAGCCTTCCAGGATCTGAAGGAAGCTCCAGGAGAGCTGGAGAGGGACTCTTTGGCAGGAAGTGGAGTGCTGGGACAAGGAGTAGTGGTTTTAAATTAGAAGAGGGGAGATTTAGATTAGATATTGGGAAGAAATTCCTTGCTGTGAGAGTGGTGAGACACTGAAACAGGCTGCCCCATCCCTGGAGGGGTTCAAGGCCAGGCTGGATGGGGCTTGGAGCAAACTGCTCTAGTGTCAGGTGTCCCTGCCCATGGCAGGGGGGTTGGAACTGGATGATTTTGAAGGTCCCTTCCAACTCAAACCATTCCATGATTCTAGGATATTTTTGGCAAATGTTGTTGTAGGATAGGGGGACAAGTATGCCTTCAGTGGCATTCAGACTCCCATGTGTAGCAATAATTTAAGCTATGTTTTGGTAACATCTACTCAGAAATGAGGCATCTAACACCAGAGTTCAGCAACTTTCTTAACTCTGCATCATTTTTACTGACAGCTGAATTCTACCAGGTGCAGCAGTAACTATGAAAATTTTTCTGAGGGCCGAAGGCAGGGAAGACATGGATCACAACACGAACACATATGCAGAGAAAAGTAAAGTTAAATTCTCCTGTTACAGACTCAGAGGTTTCGGGGCATAAAATCATTTTAATGGACAATAAAACCGAGAAATTGTTGGTATGAGGCAAAGTCTCCTCTCCAAGGTCTCTTTATAGCAGTTGTATTAGGATTCAAAGTACTTCCATGAATCAGAGTCATTAAAGACTGTTAATGCTTATTTTTCTAGCGGTAGAAGAAACCCCTGAATATTCCCCATGGCACTGCATCACGACTACAAGACAACATCCCTGGGCCAATGGTCTACAAAAACTCTAACGGAAGTATTTCTGCTTTTACCCAGTATTTAAGGTTATGAGGGAACTACTGCTATCTATCTACCTACCAAAGTTCTTTCCACCTCAACAAAGATTTTAGCACATGCTAAAGTCTGTAGGTAACCCTGGCTCTCATGCTTGGCCACTCTATAAATGGTGGTATTTCATTTGTGTCTTTCTACTTGACTTTACCCATTCACAGTTATTTAGATTAGGGTTTATATTCACTTTCCTAGAGACACACAGAAGTAAAGTGAACTGAACGTTTGAGCTGAAAGCATTGATCTCTGTGTGGCATCACCAATTCCCTCTAACCAGCCCCAAATACATTTCATTGCTGCAGCAACAGAAACTCAAGCTTGCAACAAGTCTGCATTACTTACAACTTGACATAAGGCAAAAGTATCAGCCTCACCTACCTCTCCAGTTTGGCATCCTAAGTCCACCCTTAAGAAGCATCCGCCTCACTCAAAGTCCACCCTGGGGTCAGGAGCTACCAGCATGGGCAAGGCCTGCAAGCAGCAGCACTCAAGACAAGGGTGATAATTAACTTGCACCTGATTAAACATACCTGGGCATGCTTAGTTTGGAGAAAAGGAGGCTGAGGGGAGACCTCCTTGCCCTCTACAGCTTCCTGAAAGGAGGTTATAGAGGGGTGGGTGTTGGTCTCTTCTCCCAAGGGAATAATGATTCTATTAAAAGCTTCTGCTCAGGTTCAAGGCAGGGATTGTACCAGGAAAAAAATATGTTCCTAGTCTTTAGTAAGCAACCCCATAGTGTATACCTATTGCATAACCAACTGAAATTAAAGACCAAAACTGGGACAGATTAGTAGGATTACTTTAAATATATATATATTATATATTTATATGTCATATATATATAATGCATATGTAAGTAAATGTATATACTATAGCACTCCATCGACCTATTCAAGTGCAGACATTTCAACCCTAGAAAGAACGTTTATAGACGTTTTTAACATGATAACCAAAGGCAGTTAAAGCTGGGCACTAGGAGTTCAGAGCCCAGTGGATTTCGAGAAGTTCTTTGTGAGGGGTGGCATGGTGAGAAAACACTGGAGGAGGGCAGTATCTTGTGCCTATGATCTCAGCTTGATTAGGCTGGCTGGCTGCCGGTCCACCCACCTGGCATCTATGACTAGTCCTTAGCTTTTCTGTCTTCTTCACACTACCTGTAAACACGCCTCTTTATAATAAAAGAAATGATGGTTGCTGTCTTTTGAACAGTGTAAGCATCAAAGGAGAAAGGTGAAACTGTTACAGGTTTTATTGAGCAGAGTATTAAAGCCTGACCTAGGGGAAAGCAAACAAACAACATCCGGATCCAAATTCTTGCAAAATAGGTGCCTGGGGTTTTGAACTAAGCATCCATGCAATGTGTCAGCCAGCCTGAATGTGTTACGGAACAGTCTATTGTACTGAAGCAGCTCAGCTAAAAGAAATCCCAGTGAGGGTCACTGATACCTTTCTGCACCACCACGATTTAATTTACTAGTCTCTCAATGGAATAGCATGTGTGTGCATACGCATGGCTCAGCTTAGCTGGGCGAAAATAACTATTTGCACAGTTAGATCAAATTTCAGAACCCAGATTAAGCTAATTCAGTCTAAATCGGGTCACCAATAAACGAGGTTGCAAAGAGCAAATATTAAAATACCAGTGCTTAGTAACAGAGAGGAGAGAGCAATGCAATAACTCAGTGGAAAGAAAACCTTTGGCTGGAAGGTGATTAATGTTTACAAGTCCATGTGCAATTTGGCAATTCCCCCTGCTACAGGTGCAAGCTTTGGAGTTAAAATGACAGCTCTCAGCTAACAAGGTTTCATAGTTAGGAAGCAGATTAACCTTTCAGAGAGAACTTTCTTGGTGATGTCACCATCTGTCTCCATCACATTTGCAGTGAAAGATCAGGAAGGTTACTCTCATTAAGACAACTGAGCAAATAATTTGCAACAAATAAAGTATTGGATGCAAGTAAACCTAAGCAGTCAAAGAAGCACCTATAATCTTCCCTCTAGTTTTGAAAGCTGGGTTTTAAGTATCAAAGCTTTGGTTTTTAGAGGCATGCAGCATTGCAGCAAAACCCAAACCAAACAGAAAAACCCAGCCCACAACACAGTGATCCAGGCAACAACGGTCACAGGTTGAATAACTATTAACAGGCATCACCTCAAAGTCCAGAGAACATTAAGAAAAATAACCCCAAAATAAATTAATCAACATCTGACCTGTGTTTCTTTCTGCTCAGGTAACAGCCTGGACTAAATGCACATCTGAAAATATCAATTAATTACCAGATTATCCTTTTTTC
>VXBW01006906.1:190111-222633 GCA_013400375.1 Thinocorus orbignyianus
TTAGTTTGGAGAAAAGGAGGCTGAGGGGAGACCTCCCTGCCCTCTACAGCTTCCTGAAAGGAGGTTATAGAGGGGTGGGTGTTGGTCTCTTCTCCCAAGGGAATAATGATTCTATTAAAAGCTTCTGCTCAGGTTCAAGGCAGGGATTGTACCAGAAAAAAATATGTTCCTAGTCTTTAGTAAGCAACCCCATAGTGTATACCTATTGCATAACCAACTGAAATTAAAGACCAAAACTGGGACAGATTAGTAGGATTACTTTAAATATATATATATTATATATTTATATGTCATATATATATAATGCATATGTAAGTAAATGTATATACTATAGCACTCCATCGACCTATTCAAGTGCAGACATTTCAACCCTAGAAAGAACGTTTATAGACGTTTTTAACATGATAACCAAAGGCAGTTAAAGCTGGGCACTAGGAGTTCAGAGCCCAGTGGATTTCGAGAAGTTCTTTGTGAGGGGTGGCATGGTGAGAAAACACTGGAGGAGGGCAGTATCTTGTGCCTATGATCTCAGCTTGATTAGGCTGGCTGGCTGCCGGTCCACCCACCTGGCATCTATGACTAGTCCTTAGCTTTTCTGTCTTCTTCACACTACCTGTAAACACGCCTCTTTATAATAAAAGAAATGATGGTTGCTGTCTTTTGAACAGTGTAAGCGTCAAAGGAGAAAGGTGAAACTGTTACAGGTTTTATTGAGCAGAGTACTAAAGCCTGACCTAGGGGAAAGCAAACAAACAACATCCGGATCCAAATTCTTGCAAAATAGGTGCCTGGGGTTTTGAACTAAGCATCCATGCAATGTGTCAGCCAGCCTGAATGTGTTACGGAACAGTCTATTGTACTGAAGCAGCTCAGCTAAAAGAAATCCCAGTGAGGGTCATTGATACCTTTCTGCACCACCACGATTTAATTTACTAGTCTCTCAATGGAATAGCATGTGTGTGCATACGCATGGCTCAGCTTAGCTGGGCGAAAATAACTATTTGCACAGTTAGATCAAATTTCAGAACCCAGATTAAGCTAATTCAGTCTAAATCGGGTCACCAATAAACGAGGTTGCAAAGAGCAAATATTAAAATACCAGTGCTTAGTAACAGAGAGGAGAGAGCAATGCAATAACTCAGTGGAAAGAAAACCTTTGGCTGGAAGGTGATTAATGTTTACAAGTCCATGTGCAATTTGGCAATTCCCCCTGCTACAGGTGCAAGCTTTGGAGTTAAAATGACAGCTCTCAGCTAACAAGGTTTCATAGTTAGGAAGCAGATTAACCTTTCAGAGAGAACTTTCTTGGTGATGTCACCATCTGTCTCCATCACATTTGCAGTGAAAGATCAGGAAGGTTACTCTCATTAAGACAACTGAGCAAATAATTTGCAACAAATAAAGTATTGGATGCAAGTAAACCTAAGCAGTCAAAGAAGCACCTATAATCTTCCCTCTAGTTTTGAAAGCTGGGTTTTAAGTACCAAAGCTTTGGTTTTTAGAGGCATGCAGCATTGCAGCAAAACCCAAACCAAACAGAAAAACCCAGCCCACAACACAGTGATCCAGGCAACAACGGTCACAGGTTGAATAACTATTAACAGGCATCATCTCAAAGTCCAGAGAACATTAAGAAAAATAACCCCAAAATAAATTAATCAACATCTGACCTGTGTTTCTTTCTGCTCAGGTAACAGCCTGGACTAAATGCACATCTGAAAATATCAATTAATTACCAGATTATCCTTTTTTCGCCGAAAGCTTCCATTCTTCCCGATTTCCAAAATTCTTCTATTGTTGCTATTCTTCGCTTGCTTCCAGTTTTTCAGATAGGATGTATAATTTGTTAATAGGCTAATTTTTCATGCCTTTCCACAACCAGAACTAATTTATAAGTTCAAAGTTGGGTCTTGTGAGCGTGCATTTACAGAATTTAAGCTAGAAATTTCAAGGCACAGCTACAAGTGATAACTTCCTTAGCCCCGACATCCTTGCAACTTTTTTCTGTGTGTAAGGAGAGGGAAATGGAATTGGGTGTCCAAAACCAGCATGGCCTAGGGAAGTGGTACTTTTTGAATGTTTCTAGTGGTCTGCATGGACTGTCACTCCCACAGGGCTCATCCAGACAGGCTGATACTGAGCATCCCCAGCACAGAGCAGCACCTACATGACACAGGGTAGCTCAAAGTGCTTTGTTGCAGCTTAAGTAAATAGAATATTAATCTGTATTTTAAGGAGACAGAACGCAGGACCCTGCTCATAATAAATTCAAAGTTATCTTTGGACAGCAGTTGAGGCTGATGATACATTATCAATGCACGTACAGCACAACTGTACGTATTTTCCAAGTAGCTTCTGGGTATTTGAACACCACAATGGTGACACAGATGATTTCTCAGCAGGTGGTCTTCGGATATCTTCAAAATACCTTAACATTTTGGAAAAGATAACCAACACCACAATCTGTGCTTAAAAAAGTCAGGACTGTGCCTTGATGGCTCTATCCTGCCTCCTTCATTTTGCCCCCTCCCTCCAGCACCAAGCTTATGTTTAACCAATTTTCAAGCTTCTTGCTGTTTCACAGCTTGCACACATACAGCTCTTGTACTTATAGAGACTTCCATTCCTCAGGTTAATTTATATATTTTTCCATGACAGAACAACTAGCAGTTAATGTGCATCTTTCTTGGTTTGTAGTAGACAGGAGAGCCTTAATTGAAAATATGCTAATTTTGAGATGAAATGTTATTTTTAGAATTGCCAATGCATTTAGACCAGCCACTTTATTACAACAAATTACATGAGTTCTCAGAGATAAGGTCTGCTGGCAAGAAAGGGAGGCTGACATCATCTTTATTGGTTTCATCTGAAACACAGGCTTTTCAGGGCTGCCTGGGAGTCATCTTCCCTCTATGCTGCACAGCTGGCAAAGGAGCAAATGTAATTATAGAATCACAGAATAGTGGAGGTTGAACAGGACCTGTGAACAGGACAGCCAACCTCCTGTTCTCAAATCAGCATTGCAGCTTGCCCTGGGTCTTGTCTACTCGGGTTTTTAAAATCTCCATGGATGGAGTCACCACAGCCTAACTGGGTAATATCACCTTCTAACCCTTCCTGCCCTTCCTTTTTCTATTTTTTTTTTTAATAAACAAAAATTGACAAACTTCATAGGGAAACCCATAAATATTGTGGAAAAGTTCCCAGTTTCCATTAAACTAGGATCTTCGATAAGAAGAGGTTGTTCAGGATTTACAGTAGGAGGATGTTCTAGTTCTACAATAGCTATACTAATAACTAGTGAGGCAGATTAATTTATGTATTTGAAGAAACATTTATCTCACCCACTCTGCACCATCATACTTTGCATGCCTTTTCTCTTTGTATTCTTAATTTGGTACCTGTTCTTCAAAGAAAATCATCCTCCTTTAAGCTCCCAGTTTGCAATGAGAAGAAGAATTCCCTTTTTGCCAGGCCATAAACGGACACCTGAAAATTAATGAAGTCACAATCCCAAAATAACAAAATACTAACTTGTGCCCACCAGCATCTTTGTTTCCATGTTGTTCTAAAGTCAGGAATTTGCAAAAGATCCCAATATCTGTGACACGGCACAGGGTTGCTTCAGATGAAAGGTGCTGGGAGTGAAGTTCTTCCTCTCTGGGCAATTAGCAACTGAGGAAGGGCAGACAGACCTGCTGTGTGGTCTTTCCTTCTCACCTCCAACATGAGAAACTTCCTCCCTAGGGAAATAAGAATTGGACACTGACAATATTTCAAACTGCTTCTCATCAACAGTGAAATACTAATCTTTATAATTAAGAAGCAAGCAAGCAACTAACTCACCCTTTTCACACCAATGGTAAATATTACAAGGGACTGCTAGAAAAAAGCACAGGGCAACCAGAACACTGCAGTTCTCTTTTTGTTGTTTCCTGAATGGCATGATCTCCTTCAGCTAAATCCCAATGGATATCTCTGTTTTCTCTCAAACAGGGGCAAACAGATATTGGCTAGGAAAAACAGAGAATCTAAACAATTCATCTGGTGCTCTTCCACACATCTTGATTTTTTTTTTTAAATTCTGTGGAGTCTGCAGATCATAGAATCATAGAAGGGTTAGAGTTGGAAGGGACCTTCAAGATCATCAAGTTCCAACCCCCCTGCCCTGGGCAGGGACACCTCTCCCTAGAGCAGGTTGCTCCAAGCCCCATCCAGCCTGGCCTTAAACACTTCCAGGGATGGGGCATCAACTACTTCCCTGGGCAACCTGTTCCAGTGCCTCACCCCCCTCAGAGCAAAGGATTTCTTCCAAATATCTCATCTAAATCTCCCCTCTTCCAATTTAAAACCACTACCCCTCGTCCTGGCACTAGACTTCCTGACAAATCCACCAGCGACAGCAGAAAGAATTTGGGTTGGATTAGCCATCCTGTCTACACTGTGTTCCTGTGAGTTCAATTCAGGATTCAACGCTATGACATGTTGAATAGGAAAATAGGAACCTCTTTTTAATGCCCATACAGATACAACAAATTGTAAATATGGCTTAATGGTTTTCACGGAACTATAAAAACTCACCAGTTTAAAACATGGAATGTTTTTCTTTTTCATTATAACAAATCCCAAAGGAGGTGAAAGGTTAAAGTAATTAGTCTACTAGCTCTACCCACAGATTTATCACTTGATTTAGCCTAATAAATGTCAAAGGAGAAAGCAGAAATGCCAAGACATTTTCAATAATTCTTGACTGGTGTGAGTAAAAGAACTAGTAATGTCATTGCAAGGTTGGACACTGGAAAAAGCAAGGATCAAAACATGCACTTCTGTTTATTTTTTCTGCAAAGAATTTGATCTCAAATTCTACGCCCTGACATCAGCAACCTACTAATACGAAGTAGTTTCGGATTAAAGTGGAAAATAGGAACAGAATTAGAGAAACAAATTAGATATTAAAACCGAACCAGAAATGTAAACACGTTCAGAGAAAGACAACCTGAAGAAAAAAATAGTATAGATAATATAAACTTCAAGACATTCTGCCCAAGAGAAGACATTCAGCCCAAGAAGGCTGAGAGAGCTGGGACTGTTCAGCCTGGAGAAGGCTCCGGGGAGACCTGATAGCAGCCTTCCAGGATCTGAAGGGAGCTACAGGAGAGCTGGGAAGGGACTCTTTGTCAGGAAGTCTAGTGACAGGACGAGGGGGAATGGTTTTAAATTGGAAGAGGGGAGATTTAGATGAGATATTAGGAAGAAATTCTTTGCTGTGAGGGTGGTGAGGCACTGGAACAGGTTGCCCAGGGAAGTTGTTGATGCCCCATCCCTGGAAGTGTTTAAGGCCAGGCTGGATGGGGCTTGGAGCAACCTGCTCTAGGGAGAGGTGTCCCTGCCCATGGCAGGGGGTTGGAACTTGATGATCTTGAAGGTCCCTTCCAACTCTAACCATTCTATGATTCTAAGATTCTATGATTTTTCTTATCCAACCATCTCGTAACTTCCAGTGATTCTGGTGCTGGGACTGAATCTGCTGTGGTTGTACAGCAGATCTGTACCAGCCAAGTAAGGTATCCATGGAATTCCCTGGTAACATTTCAGCCATCGAGCTTTTCTTGTGGCCCCCTCTCTCTTGCAGTAATTTCACTCAACACAACTTAGTGCAGAGTAAGTTCTGATTCCAACTTTTAATTAAAATTTCATACAGCCAAGTTCGGCTTAATTTTCCTTTGGTTTATGACCAAAGGAAACTGTCTCTGGATATTTGACTCACCCTGCCCTCCACAAAGAAGCTTCTGTTTTACACCTGGTGGCCAACATGATTCATGACTCTATCATTGATGCTTCTTCCCAACTCAGATCCTGAATTCTCACCAGCTATTCAAATTAAAGAGTTAGTAATTTGTTTATAATCACTTCCCCACGGTACTCATTATTTCCCTTGAAGGCTGAGAGAACCAGCAGGTTGTTTAAGCACTAGATCCTGCCTGGTTTTCCTGTTGGCTAAAGCAGGACACACACAAATCATAATGGGAGAGGAAGGTTGTCAGTCCCTACATGGAAGCATCAGACACGGACAGTATTTATTTGGTTATATGCAGCCAGCAGGTAAAGGCCAATGGAGCAAAAATGTTTTCCTTGCTTAAATAACACCAGCCATTTGCTTCCTACTTCGCTCTTCTTTCCCCTTATTACTTGCAGATTTGTGCTGGCACCAATTCGGAATGGCTGATGAGTTGGTATAAGTTTTCCAACGATAGCTGAGATTTCAGCAGAAGATGGCTGATATGGAAATTTGTTTCACTAAGCCTGTACTTCAACTAATAACGGAGGAAGAGGGAGGAAGGGAAGAAGTGAAGCATTCCTGGAACTAATAGGAGATTACCATTATGACCGAGAAGCTCAAGATGCAACAAGTTTATTAGACACAACATTACTACCAAATGGATATGTTTTCCTGATCCCCATTCTAATTTAGCATGAGCAAAAAAGCAGCTGCGCCATTAAGTGTAGAGAAAAAGCCAATGAGATGCAAATATGCAAGAGACTAATTACCAGGTGGGCAAAAGAGCTTCTGTTTTGGGTCTGTTGAACTGGGGATTAATTTCTCGTAATGGAAGTGAAATCTGCCAGAGCAGGCTGCTGTATAACCCGTTGCCTTCAGGTTCTCACCAAAGCACCCTGAGCACCCTGTGTCAGAGGCTTTCATCCACACACAGCAGTCCCCAGCAGTCTCCTACAACACCTGATTAAAAAAAAAAGGCATATTTCTGGGGGGCTGGAACTGGGTAGTCCCTTGATAGGTTGTTTGAACTACACTCTAAAAAAGAAGAAAAGAAAGGAACCGCCTCTGAAGTGTGTATTTTCCCCACATTAAAGGTAACCAACATTCATTTAACTCAAGTTCTTAATCTATTCAGCAATAATCACTTGATGTTAAAGCGATGCACATCCATAGATCCGAGAAGGGGAACAAAAAAATTGTTCATCTTCTCCTACATCAAAGAACTATCTTAATTTCAGAGGAGTTTCATTGTAATTTTGCTGTCACACTGAATGGCTGATGGAGTAATAGACTCTAATACACTAGATTTATAAAGTTTTCTTAACTGCACTTACTACTAGATGTATGAACTGTACTGGTTCTAATCCTCATTCCAAGCACTCTGGCTATTTAAAGTTATGTATAATATTTCTATTGTTTTATTCTCTACAAAGTCAATTAATTTGGAGAAATCAGCTCACTAAGTAAAACAGGAAACATTGCAACTATCTAATCAGAATTCTGAAGTTCTAGGTAAGTGGAAAACATCATTGTGTTGAATCTGAATTGCTTCATCTGGAACCACTACAATTAAGATTTTGCCCAGTTTTAATGAAAACTTTTGGATTTGCAGATTTCTCTGTTCTTTCCCAACAGCTTCTGAGGCGCCAGCTTAACCTTTAAGCAAGCCGGGGTCAGGCTACTGGGGCTGCATTTCACCACATCCATTGGGCATTCCCCTGCCTTTCTGGCTGGATGCATACCTTCAACACCTCTCAAGTTTGTGTTAATACAAACATGACCGAGGAAATAATAGAGTCATGGAATGGCCTGGGTTGGAAGGGACCTTTCAGATCATCGAGTCCAACCATCAACCCAACTCTGATAAAAACCATCACTAAATCATGTCTCTAAGCACTAGTTCAACCCAGCTTTTAAATCCCTCAACCCTGGGCAGCCCATTCCAAGGCTTAAGAACCCTTCCCCATGCCAAGGGAACTGATGGGACACAGTAGTTTATAAAGAAAAATTTTCAGGGCAGTATAACAACCTGGACTGTATCAGAGATGTAAACCATTTGGAGGAATAACAAGGTAGTAAAGCTTGTGATCTGCACAGAAATATTCCACTTCAAATATGGATGACTTCTAGAGAACAGCAAGTATCCAGAGCAAGAGAGAAGACAAATTTCTGCTTTAAGAACTCAGATTCAAACACAGGGAAAAAGCAATTTGTATTGCTCACACGCGATTCATCTGTCATCTGGAACCACTCAAAGAGAAGACCTGAGCATCAGAGCGGGCAGTTAAACAAGTCAACACAAAGTGGCAGCAAGAACAAAGCAAGATTTTCACCTACAAAAATGAAATTTAAAATACCAGTGGGTGTTAGCACTGAAACTAGTCTTTCTTGCTAGTAAGAAGCCAGTACCCTGCCCCTGCCCTGATTAATGCACGTAATTTGCCAAGCCTGTTTGAAAAAGACCAGCACAATATGTAAAGATAAAGGAAAGAAAGATGGGAAGACTTCCAGCAAAGGGAAAAATCAAATTAATAGGCCTATTTAAGCTGGAAGCAGGGGACAAGTAGTGGAGAATTTCAGAGTTATTTGTGGCCTTAAATGCCAAGTCAACCAGCCATCATCACCTACTGCTGTCAGGATACAGAAAGGGAACACTGCGTAAAATTAAAAAATGAATAATAACTAATGTTTAGCCAAAGTATTTCATAAGACAAAGCATTCTTGAGATGAAGGAAAAAAAAAGAAAAAGTAGGCAGGCTTAGAGATAAAGAGATCAAAACATTCTGAATTATGTCAAATTCCACTCTCTCCTGCCAAGAAAATTACTTCACTCTTTAACATAGTTGAATCAAAACTTTTAAACACTGTCCTCTGAAGCATAGTTTACTGTCTTGAGATACCACTAGATCAGACACTTGTGCTATTTTCCCTGATACACACATTTGCAATCTTCTGTGCTAGATACAGAGAATTTATTTCCTGTGAGCACTGATCTGATGGCAACGCTGACCGCTGTGTCAAAGATGTGTCTCTCAAATTCACAAGAGAAGAACTTTTAGAAATGTATGTCCCAAGACTAAAACAACCCTCAGGAGTCCCTGACATGAACATTTTCCCAACGAGCAGTGACTCAGACCTTCCCAATAGCTTGAGGGCTTTTCTTTTCACATCACAACAGTAATGACTGGTCTTAATGTGTTTTGGTTTTATTTATAGAATCACAGAAACATTCAGGTTGGAAAAGACCCTTGGGATCATTGAGCCAAATCATCTACCCCACTCTACAAAGTTCTCCCCTACACCATATCCCCCAACACCAGATCTCAATAACTCTTCAACACATTCAGGGATGGGGACTCAACCACCTCCCTGGGCAGCCTATTCCAGTGTCTGACCACTCTTTCCATAAAAAATTCTTTCTTAATCCTGTGAGAAGAGACCAGCACCAACCTCTCCACAACATCCTTTCAAGTAGTTGTAGAGAGTGATGAGGTCTTCCCTCAGCCTCCTCTTGTCACTTGGTTTTGGTTTTTTTAACCCCTTTCTTTTTCAGTTTCTTACAACAGTTAACATTTTCACCCACAAAAAGAAACTAGAGGCATGAAAAAAGAAAACATCCATTGAAGTAAATATTGCAAATATCAGGAATGATAATAACAGGATAAGTCAACCTTAAAAATCTTGGGAGGAAAAACAGGGAGTTTGAATCTTCTTTTTTATTCATAAAACAGAGAAAACCTTTTATTCCATGTTAAAAGCTAAAGCTACACAAAAGAATGAGTGAGTATTTTACTAGCAGATGCCTCCCAAATGAGATTGAACAAACACGTTCTTACTAGAGAACATATAATCAGGCAGTGATGCCACACTCCGGAGCAGCGACCTGTTTGCAGGGAATCTGAAACTGAATTCAGTCCCCATCCCTGAATGTGTTTCAGAGTCATTTAGATGTGGTGTTAGGGGATATGGTGTAGGGGAGAACTTTGTAAAGTGGGTTGATGGTTGGACTCGATAATCCCAAGGGTCTTTTCCAAGCTGAATGATTCTATGGTTCTATGAATCTAACTGGCCTTTTCCCATAAGAGTTCCTGTAATTTCGTCCCACAGCTATTCGCTTGTTCACTTTTTGTTCTCACTCGTGGTTAAAGTATCCAAGGACTTCCTTGTGAAACAGTGTGTGCTAGACCATACGGCTTGCAGGTTGCTCTTTTTAGGGATCATTGGAAGCTGAGGGGGTGGCGGGTTGTGTGCATTTGACACACAAACCACTACTTGTTTTGGAGAGTTGTGCTAGGAAGGACAAACAGGTCACTGAGTGTGGTCTCTCCTCCTGTTGCAGCCAAACCATAGCACCATCCTTTCCCCAAAAAGGGTCAGCAGGGTGCCCTCTCACACCACTGCCCCCAAAATACTCTCATATTCTACCTTTTAGTTATAGCAGAAAGCCAAAGTTTAAAAAAAGTTGATTAATAAAATGCCATATGCAGAAAGCCAAAGACATCAAAGTCAGCGTCTCAACATCTTGCCATAGGAAGAAATGTGTTAGTCAGCATGCTCCACTGACCCCAGAAAGTAAATTCTGTTCCTCTCCCTCCTGCCCACCATTACAAAAACAGGCAAAAAAAACCTAATTAAGCTGGTATAAGATAGATTTGCTTCCTGCCACTAAATCTTGGGCTTGTGGTAGATTGGAGTTATGTGATAATAATAAACGTAATAATAACACTCTGCACACTACCTTCCTTCTACAGCAAGCCAAAAGCTGGACTGGGAAAGTCTGATAACTTTATAATTTTGTTTCATTGCATTTTGCTGCATTGAGGATGTGGAAAGTGAACACTCCAGAGATCCTTCAGATTTTTACCGAAGCCTGTTGTTCTGCAATTACTGCTTATCAATGTGTCTTACGCCCTTAGAGACAACAACCTTTTGCAGTACTTAACATAATCAAGGCCATTTTCCTGTTGCTGTAGGAAATAATACACCTTTATCAGCTTACTATTTTTTCTGAATACAAGTTGACACGACTGACTTATGCAAAAGTTAAACACGTCAAGGGTAAGGACTGAAATGACTACTCAAATCTTCAAAACTTTAGCAAAGCCACGGCAAGCTCCTACTTCTTCAGAACAGAGAGAGCATGAAGTGCTGGCAACAGAAGCAGGAAGAAACCTAAAATAACACTTAAACCACAGGCAGTTAACTAAGAATGTCCTTAGTTAAGGACACCAAGTTGAGCAATACACCAAAAAGCGGGAAGGGGAATGAAGAAGAAAGATTCCTGTGCAGAGGATTCTTACTCTTCCAACATCTATTTTCATGTTTCTATTGATACTTGTCTTATCAGTCTTCCTTTGCTCAACCTGAGGAACACGACCGGGTTTCCTATCAAGCAAGGCTGAAAGGAAATTCTATCATGACCTCATTTCTACAAAGGCCTACGAGAATCTCTGGTCATCCATGTTTTGACAGCAGAAATCTTAAGCTAAAATATTTCATCTATGATCTTCAGAAAATAAATCATGGCTATGGGCAACTAAGAGTCTCCAGGATGAAAACTGTTTGTAATTGGACACTGTGCTATGTGGGCAGTTTGCACCATGCAGTACTGGACAGTCAGGCACCCAATGAACCCAAACTCTTCCAGGCAGCTTGGCTCATGTGATCATTGAAGAATGCCAGAGACCTGGAGTCAAACAAACTGGAATATTCTTAGAGGTCAGACAAAGCATCTAAGTGGCCCACCAGACACGCAGAAGCACTCCTAGTTTCAAGGACACAGCAAAAAAACCATCCCACCCTTGAGAGCAAAAGGGATTGCATTTCCAGTTAGAAATATGCAATAGGAAAATCCACACCAAGGGAGTATCACTGTTCACAAATACAAGCTCTGGAGCATTGGGAAAATGGGATTGATAGAATTTCTGTTGCCTTTTTCATTTAGAAACTAACAAACACATGCCTGTTCTCAAATTGTACATGACTTATGACTGCCAGAGCCTCTACTGAGGAGCTGAGTATGAGGAACTTAATTCCTTCTGTAAGCACAGGGTGATCAGGAAAGCAAATGCCTCGGCAGCATTATCAATTTAAAAAGCAGTTCTAGGGCCTAAGGAGGATTTTGTTTAATGCCAAAGGAATGTTGACTCCTTAGATGTTACAGAGGAGCATGTTATGAAGTATACAGAGGTTATTTTTAGGCCTAGGAAAAGGGCCAAATATATTTTATATGAGTCCTCAGACGAACAGAAATACTGAGGAAACTGTTAAGGCTGTCACGTATGACAAAACCAGAGGTCAAGTCAAGCAAAAGCACCCATTTCGGTACCACAGGAAAAACTGGAAAACCCCACAGGACTTTTTTGGCAGAGGGTGCAAGCAAATCTATTAACAACAGATAGTATGATTGTAAGAAGTCACTGGATTTTTTACTTACTCATTCTCACCAGACATCATCTACCTAATGGGCCTCAGTTTGTCTAGCATATGTTTAAGCAGTTGTCAGCCACATTATTATATGAATTTTTCTGGGATTGCTATTAATATGATTATTTATATTAATTCAGTATAGCTACCCAGGGAAGCACAGATGGTTACCTGCTGACAATCTCATTCAACAGAAAACAGAGACCAAAACGTTATCAGTAAGTGAGGCCACAGGATCTCAGACCTCTTATTTTCATGAAAAGAGAGGAAAACTGATCAAACTTTTATGGTTTGGGGACCCACGGTCTGCTAGCTTTTCCCTGACAATGAATTTTTACAACCAGAAGCAAGCAGCAGTATCATGGGAGACTGTCCCAGTGAAGTGGATGCTTCGTGGGGAAAAGGCAACAGGTTCAGAGCTCCTTAGGAGAAGGGAGGCAAGAAGCACGGACCTGACTGCTAGGCTCTGGGATCACACCAACTCTCCTCACCACAACCACATGGAAATGGCTGTTGTCCTGTCCAGAGGCTGTAGCTGCACAAAAGCAAACAGTATAATGTGTGTTTTTAACAAAGCTGACCTTAGCCAGAGAGTTTGGCTCAGGGTGATGACCAAACCACACAAAATATTCATTTTTAGGTTGTTTGCTTGTGAAACTATGCTCTTTATTTTTCTTTCATTTCCTAGATTGTATACAGCTGCTCTGAAATGGGACCTAAACTTTCAAAACACTTACAACACTGATGGTTTAACAGGGGGGTCAGGAATATCATGGGAAGAGGTACTCAGGCAACCTGACTGCTTCTCCAAACGTTATAGTCTGAACTTTCAGGAATAAAAAGGAAACACTTCCTGACAACATGAGAGAAGTTAAAAATACCCCCAAGAAGGAAGAACAGGAGATGCAATACCCAGCCCGCAGTTAAACAGTCACTTTGAACCAGCAGATTTTGTCTTGTCTAAATTTAAAGAGCCACCCACAAGAAGGCCAAGTGAGAAAGAGGACTTGCAAAAACAGAAAAAAACCCACTAAACTCCACCCAGCCCCTCTAAATGTGGGAGCATTAACAGCAATCAGAGCAATCTCAACACAATCCTCTCCTGGGACTGCTTCTGTGTCCTGGATAGGAGAGCTCTGAATCAGCATACCTATGGTTAAGCAGCTGGAGCACATCCAAAGACCACAGTAAACTGCAGATTGATTTTGTAAATAAATAAATAAATAAAGATCAAAGCTGAAGTTTCTGCCACTCTCTCTGGCTGTGCATTGATCAGGGTCCCAAGAGACAAGCGATGAAGCAGGCACAGCACTGACACAACTTCAAGAATTGGCATGAGTAGGCAATGCTTCCCAAATAATGATGCATCCAGGAGTCCCATTACCAGAAGAACTATGAGGGAACAGTTTCAAAAGTGACTTCAGAAGGTAATTGTGTGTCACTTGGACACCAAAACTACTTGGAAAATGTTACTTCACATCCGTTTGTTTCTGCAGGGGGGTTTGACAGCGCCTCTTCCCAGTGCCAGCAACGATCTGCTTTCAGAAGCAGAAAAACCATCCATGGTGCCAGCTTTCTGGAAACTACTTCCCTACATAAAAGGACACAAGACTTACTCAGGTGCTCTCTGTGCATGCCAGGGCTGTGTTGAGCCTGCTGTACTTCCCTCCTAGCTGATGTACCAAGCTGTCCATGTCACAAAAGCAAAGTCTTGCAATAGAAAAGGGAGAGTACGCACTCGTATCTCAGGATACTGTGGATGCAGGCATGGGAGAAGTCAGACACTTGAATCTCAGGACCTGGGAAAGTCCTCCAAGGTCTCCCTGTAAAAAATACTATGCAACCACCTATGGTGTGCAGCCAGAGAGAGACAGTCGTGCCTTCCTCCTGGTCTGTGCTAGGTCAACTTGGTGGCCTGGCTGTTACAGGTAGGGCTGTAGCTTCACTCTGATCCCCCTCACCATGGCCACTGGAAACCCCTTGGTCTTCTTCATGGAAGTAGGTAAAAAAGAGACAGGGGATGGGGAAGAGTTTCATATCTGTGTCCATTGCCACAAGTTGGCTGCTTCACCAGGGGCTCTCTCTTTTTATCTCCTTGGAGGAGTAGCACACCCACAAAGCACGCTCAGAAGCCATCACACACTTCAGCCATCCATAGCTTTGTGTGTGTTTTTACCACTGCTGAGTTAGTGTCACACAAACCAGCACCAGCTATCCCACAACCACAGGATCCTCACTTGCATGAGGATCTCCATCCTTTGGCCAATGCAGCCAGGGATAAAGACTAAGGGAAAAAACAAAACCACCACAGCTTTAGCTAAGGAACTCGTCCTCCTTTCTGCATGAACTCGGGAAGGGGAACAATCCAGGCCACACTGCCACAGAAGAAGAAAAGTTTTGGGGCTAACTAACTTTACAGACCTCTGGAGACCCTTTCTGTTCAGGGTTTCAAGAGGCTTGTTGCTCAGGCATAACTAACCAAAGTATCACTACCACTCTTTCCAGCCTCACAACAGCCCTATGGTCTTGTTCTCCCCACACCTTGTAAAACAAAAAAGCAGGCTTTAATTCTCTTCTAAATATCAAGACAAGGATTAGAGCTTTTAAACATACCAGAGCAGTAAAGACTGTTTTCACTGTGTAGAGAATTTTGTGATATGATTCTCACCCTTACACAAAAGGAGTTTCTGACAGGTATTTCTGCAAAGAACTCTCTATCGACTTAGTGAATTTGGGGACCAGAATCACTTAGTTGTTGAGGCATCTTACCTACATAAGTATCAATTTAAAATAGGAATAAAATCCAGGGTAAGTCAAAAGAAGGCAAGAATATGAATTTCTCTTCTACAGTTCCAGGACATTCCCATTTCTAGAATTGCATTACTGTCAGCATTTTATTTGCTATAAATCCATTATTGCAGTTTCTCAATTATTGTAGTTACTTGGAATTGAAATAACCAAGACCGTGAAAGAAAAGGGAAAGCGGCAAAGTAATTGTTTAGCATGGGACTGGTGTAAATGATTGCCAACTAATTAGCAGTAAGAAGGATGGAAAACAACAACTGCCTAAACACGCAACGTGCATGTGTAACTACCCACTGTATATACTGTAACCCCACAGATACCACAAAGACCCTTTACACTGCAAACAGTTGAACCAGTTGGGTTTCTTGTCCTTCTGTTTTACAGATGTGTTTGTAAAGGGGATGTTTTTCTTAATTACATATTATTTTTTTGTGTGTCCTTAATTACAAAATACTCCTTTCCAACAACTTTTACTTACTCATTCATGAGTGCATTATACCACAACACAGTAGCTGTAGAAAGAAACTTGCTGCTCATCCTTCAGAAACACAGCTTGTGTTATTTCCACGAGAGATGCAAATCAGTCAGGTAATACTACTGGCCAAAGCAGGCAGTAGAGAGCACCGTAAGAGAGCTGAGGCAGGCTGTGGTTTGCATGCCATGAAGAAATAAAAAGGAAAACTGGGAGATTCCTCTCCTTTCTGCTTAAGGGCTCCTGGATTGAAGGAATACATCACTCGGGCACAGCTAATACATCAGGAGGCTTCATAGCTAAAGCAGTGCACTGAGCAGTAACACCCCACTGGGTGTGCGACTGGTGACACTGAGTGAAATTCAAAAGCAAATTTCTGAGATTTGTGAAAATGACAATGCATTTCACATGGCTTGCCTAGAGTTTACAGGAGCTATTGACAACGTCCTCAACGTATCTCTCCTATGAGGACAGGCTGAGAGAGCTGCTGCTGTTCAGCCTGGAGAAGAGAAGGCTCTGGGGAGACCTGATAGCAGCCTTCCAGGATCTGAAGGGAGCTCCAGGAGAGCTGGAGAGGGACTCTTTGTCAGGAAGTCTAGTGACAGGATGAGGGGTAGTGGTTTTAAATTGGAAGAGGGGAGATTTACATGAGATATTAGGAAGAAGTTCTTTACTGTGAGGGTGGTGAGGCACTGGAACAGGTTGCCCAGGGAAGTTGTTGATGCCCCATCCCTGGAAGTGTTTAAGGCCAGGCTGGATGGGGCTTGGAGCAACCTGCTCTAGGGAGAGGTGTCCCTGCCCATGGCAGGGGGGTTGGAACTGGATGATCTTTAAGGTCCCTTCCAACTCTAACCATTCTATGATTCTATGATTAATTTCAGGTGACCTGGATTTTATGGAGAGAAGCTTTGCCACAATGGCAAGGCTTTTTAAATTGCCATTACTGAGAAAAAGCTTAGAGAATACATGTCAGCCTCAATTTCTAAAGGCAGATTAGGAGATTTACACTCACCGAAAACACTTTTTTCCATTGCCACAGATTGCACAATACACTTATCGAGGCTAATTTCATTTTGCAGTATTGTTTTGCCTGTTTGTGTTTGTTAGAATAATAGCACTAACATGACAATTAGTGTCTGAAAGAACTGTAACACACAATTATTTTCTGAATAATAGAGTCTAGGTCACTTATTAGTCATTTCTGTAATGGAATTTTCATGCATTCCTGACCCTCTCTCTCTTAAAAAAAGAAACCAAACCAAAACTCTAGGGAGTTGTGCAGCTGCTCTAAGCATAGACTTTTTTAATCTTTACTGGAAGCTTCATGTATAGATTTAAATTAGAACAGAATCACTAATTAATGATTTATAAGGCAACCCATCTTATATCCCTATCTCGCCTTTCTGAAAGGTCACAACTGTATCTACTGAAACAAACAGTGCTCAAATATACCCTTTGATATTTTGTATTATGCTCTAGCTTTTTAAAAATATTTTTGACCATATCTTGGTTCCCAGGAAAAACTAAAAGGCTAGTCTTGCCTTCCTGACAAACCAAGACAATGAACATCCTAGCACCTCTAAGAGTCTCTCTAACCAGGCTTCCTTCCATAACTAACCTGCATAACCTACTGAGCAAGCAAAACCAACAATTTTTTTCTTTTCAAATCTCCCATTTTCTCTTCTTAATACACTTTGAAATTAAACTGGAGGGGATAAAGCTATTTTCCTGTCTGACGTTCAAACCTTTCTCTTCAAAAGCTGCATTTTCAGCCCTGTCCCACTCCTTCTGGCATATGGCTCGGTATGTTTTCCAGCTGTAAATCACAGCGAGGGATGATTTTTGACAATTCTGTACCTTTACAGTTGACAAAGGAGGGCCAGCTGGTCCTCCAGGCTCTAAAAGGTTGCAAAAGTTCTCCTGCAGAGGTCAGCTCAACCTTTCGTGTTTGCAAAGAGGTAATTTGGTTTCTGTGCTCTTTATTCTTTCCACCGAGGATGCCAGGCACGGCAGAGAGTTTTCAGGAAAGGAAAGCACTAACTTTTGCTGTCGCTTTACAAATTGCCTTGCCTTCTTGCTGAAGGTCACAGCAGGCTCTGATACATGGATGGAGCCATGGGTCACTTCCTAGAGCTGTGCTTTTCTGCCACTTGACACAAGAAGAGAGTCACAAACTGGAGGGTGGCAAGGATGATGCACACATCACTGAGCAACAGCCCTCTCCAAAGAAAGGGACTGGGGAAAGGATAAGAATCTTTGGTTTTGCCCCTTTGAGAGCATGGATTCCTCTATATTTTAAAGTGAAGCAACTGGGGAAAAGCAGAGGAATAATAGAAGGAAGGCAAATGGGAAGGAGAAAAACAAATAACATCCGAAAAATCTTAGTGGTACATGATAACATTAGACAGAGTTTACATAAAACTTGAAAGAAAACCCTTATGTTTCTTCCAAATACTTTCAAGATGAATGTTTTTTTCCTCACAACAACCCTTATAGGCTGAAAATATTAATGATTATTTAAAAGAAATTGCTGGGTTTGTTTTGCCTTATTTATTTATTTGAAAATTGTATTGTTTCTAAATTAAATCTTTTGACATCTGCTCTGGAAAACTAGAAACCGAGTGGTGGGGTATTCCAGACTCCTCAGGACACTGCATTTCAGAATGTTTTTGTGAAATAATTTAGGGCTCAGTTCAGGGTTTCTTCCCAAAATGGGTTCAGCTTTAGAATCTGGCCAAATCCCCCACATCTGGGTTCCTTTTTAGTCTGCGTGCCAAACTCTTACAGAGGCTGGCTGGCAGGCTCCTGCTCCCGTTCTGATAGTGGGTCAGGGTGAGACAAGGGCAAGCTCCTGGACCCAGAAACCGAGTCCTGCTTTCAGATCCACCAGTTCAGATATATCAGTGTAATCTCAGAGGTATCTGGCTTGGATTTTCATGAGCTAAGTGGTATAAGGTGTTCAAGGCAGCAACACGATACATGCACCTAACTACAGATGTTAATGTCTTTCTTTTATTATAAATCTTCCAGTGCAAGACAGAGATCCTATGCCATTTCTATACTACCAGGCATAAAGAATAAAAGATAAGAGTAAATAAATAATATCAAATTTATTATATTGAATTTTTGTGCAGAAACACAGCTGAAGATTGTACATATATAAGATCTTATCCCAGCTGGGAGAACAGACGATGTTTTAAGGTCCTATTTTTATGACTTTGGAAAGACCATAGCTTTCATTAAAAATGGCAAACTAATAAACTTTGTTGCTCCAGGAGATTTTTTTTAATATTTTTTCTCTGCTGTGTTCATTCAGTCTCCAGTTTTTACATCTAAGAGTGATTTGGCAAAGTGCTTCTGAGCTCCCATTACTGAGAATCAATTTCGCTTCAGCAGCTCAGTAACTACAGCAACTGAACATTCTCACTTTGATATCTGCTTAGCCATGACTGTTGCCCTCAAAATTTGTAACTGGGGCAAATTTCAAACCTGGACACTGAAAAATATTTTTCTGTTAGGTGGCAGCTTTTCTTTATCTTTTCTTACTCCTTTATCCTTTCTTTATCCTTTCTATTCCCTTTCAAGAAGCATTAGTACAAGATAGTTTTACCGTTTTCTGCAGCAGAGGAAACAGACACCAGTGTGAACATTTGTGGACGGAAGAGTATTTTCTAGATTAAGATGTCTTTGCAGAAGTGGCACAGGACTCCCCAGATCTTTTCACAGTAGCCAGAACAGATAAAACCAATTACATCTTTTGGATGTAGGACGAGAAAAGCAATATGCAACGCTTCTGCGTCAAGAGAAAGTTTAGACTGAAACTAGGTACTGATCCAGTTCATTTTGCTTTAGTATTTCATGCAATTAATGTTTTTTTGGGCTGAAGGACTGCTTCTGGCAAGGTCTGCATACCCCAGAAAATCCAAACATGAACAAGTTCTAAGGTTTTCTAACCCCTTTCTACCACTGTCTCTCCCTGAGAGATTACATACTGCAGAGTCTTCTTTCCAATTGCAAATTTCAAAAGATACACTCACTTGAAAACCAAATAGAAATACCTCACCAGTTTCTTTGGCCTTCTGCTCAAAGTCTATATGATGAAGCCTTTCAGGAATTAATTTAAGTGGCTGATAATTAGATAATTTTTGGAAAGAAAAAAAAAAAAGAAAAAAGGAAAAAAGCAAAGCAAAACAAAATTAGAGGGGGCAACACACCCGTGAAAACTTCCCTACCTTCTTCTCACAGGTAATTAGTGATAGAACAACAGGGAATGGCTTCAAGCTGCAAGAGGTAGGTTTAGACTGGACATTAGGAAGGAAATTTTCACAGAAAGAGTGGTTGGACCTGGAATAAGCTTTCCAGGGAGGTGATCAAGTCCCCATCTCTGAATGTGTTAAGAGTCATTTAGATGTTGTGTTGGGGGTTATGGTGTAGGGGAGAGCTTTGTAAAGTGGAGTTGATGGTTGGGCTCACTGATCCCAAGGGTCTTTTCCAACCTGACTGATTCTGATTCAGCCCTTCTTTATCAGAACAAGGGACTTTCCATCACAAGATTTGCCATCTTTACATTAATTATTCTGATTCCTATGGCAAGACTGGTAGAAACTCCAGGTGTCTACAGTAAACAGAAATGAATACTTTTGACAAGGTTCAGGCAGCGCAGGGCTTCCACACGACAACAATTGCTTCTCAAACTTCCATCTCTCAGAACAAAAAAAGACTACCAACAGACTGGGTAGCCAGCCCCTGTGCCTAAACTGGTCTCTTCCCTTGGTGTCCTCCTTTAACAGTGAAGCAGCATATTTGCTGAGTGCAGTCTTTTACAGAACCATCGAAATGGAAGAGACTGGCTACTGGATCAGAAAGTGCAGGTTAATATTTAAGCATTCCCCAATTTTCCTGCAGGGCCCTGACTAAATGACTATTCACTTCAGTTTTCCCTGAGTTAAAAGAAAAAAGACAATAAAAACTTTTCCCTACCCACCCTTTGAGTATCTTGCCTGTACATTGTTGTCATTTTAGGTGTGAGAACAAATACAGTCTTGGTTATCGGTAAGTTTTCTACGTGGAACTGCAAACTCTACCACCCCCAGAATAAAAACATAAAGAGGTTGGTGCTGGTCTCTTCTTGCAGGGAATTAGTGATAGAACGAGAGGGAATGGCTTCAAGCTCCAACAGGGTAGGTTTAGACTGAACATTAGGAAAGAATTTTTCACAGAGAGTGGTCAGAATTGGAATAGAAGAGATTGGAAGAGGCTGCTCAGGGAGGTGGTTGAGTCCCCATCCCTGAATGTATTGAAGAGTCACTGAGATGTGGTGTCGGGGGATATGGTGTAGGAGAGAACTTTGTAGACCCCCTACAGATCCAAGTATTCCTGACTCCAGATCTGGAATCCAGCTCCTGTCGATCACCAAGTCTGGTCTGGGGCTTTTCCTGATGCCTGCTGGTGACGTGATTGTCATCCTGGGAGCTTGATACAGTTTTTTATATACTGTATAGTTGTTTTTTCCTCCTTTCTTTTTTTTTTTTTTTTTTAAAGGGGGGAGGGGGGGACATCATCTGCCTTTTCTGGTTGGTCAGAACCACGACAAGGATACATCCAGGGATTTAGCAATGCCATTTTGCCAAGGCTAAGTCTCCCAGAAACTCTTGCTTAGTGAGGGCATCAGCTAATGTATTCCATAATTTCATACAGACAGCCCCGGAGTCTCTTGCTGCTGAATTATTGATTAGGGAGACTAGTTGTTTGTCAAGGCAGATAATGGGGGAAACGTTCCCTGGGAAAAGAAAGATAATAGTCACGCTTTTTGTCTAAAAAAGAATCTCACTTTATATATTCAGTGATATTTTTCACTCTTTGAAGTTGAAAACATTTAATAGCTGCTCCTAATAGGTTAAAGAACACTTAGAAGTCCGAAAGATCACAAAAGATGTATTTAAACTGAGGAATATTCTGTTTTAGTAAAGAATTATGTGCCCTTGCAAACTTACCTAAGCACACTGTTTTCCTACAGAACTAATGATTTTGCAGGAAAGAATGTCTTCATGCCAAAATGTTCAGCTTTTGTTATTGATAGTAATAAAAAGGAGAAAAGGACAGTAGGCAGTTCAGTGAACTTGGTGACCTCAAAATTGTCCTCCTGGACAGTTCTATGATTCTGTGTTGGGATGTCTCTGAAAATGTGGGGAGGTCGGACCAGATGACTTTTGGAGGTAATTTCCAGCCTGGACAATTTTATGATTCTAAAATCTAAGGAAAAGAAACTCTAGTAAGGATTGATGCTGTTCATGGCCAGGCACTTCTGAAGCAACCTACCTTCCCCAGCAATTCCCTCGACAAAGTCTCACCACTTGCCCCAGTTAAAGCCCAAGATGGACAGCAAAACCCAGTGTTGCTTTAGATACATGCCTTTCACTGCACCACAGAGGGCATCCTGATATCACCCAGGGCAGGGTGCCAAATTGCAAACCCTGCCTAGGCAGAAATTCGCGTGCGTATTGATCAACGCCTGTGGTAACTCCCAGCTTATAAATGTAATTTATCATTTGTTCTCTAGTGGCCTGATCTGGTTTTGGATGAAGCCAGTGGAAAAACTCCTGCCAACTTCACTGGCAGCTAAATCAGGTCATAGATGGAAAGATACAGAATTTCAAACAAATTGGGAAACAAGTAGATAAAGACAAGATTATTTCTGTCAGTTACAACAAGCAGAAATACCCTTAAAAGCTACGTGTTTAATCAAAACTAAACTTCAAGCTTGAGTAGCATATATGACTTAGGTAATACATAAGAGAGAACTATTAGCTACATTATCTTTTAATTATGGCAAACATATACGTAGGATAGATCTGGGTCTGCACTGAACAACAGAATTGGCAAGGGTATTTTTGGCTTGCTTCTGTTTGTTGATATCACTCAAACGCAGTCACAGCAAGGTTGATAGTAAAAATCATCAATAACTTTCATCTGGGCTCAGGCATAACACACAAACAAAGCTCTAATGTTATAATGCAGATTTAGAAGAAAGCAATGTCTCCAAGTTAAAAATGGGATGGGTGCAGGAGGCAGAGAATGTCATCATCCTACATCTGCTTTATGGTTATCTCTTGGGCACAGGGAAATTTATCAGTTGCTGGAGGCAGGAGACCAGCAGACCACCAGAAACCAGTAGGTAATAATGGAGAATATTAGGTGGTGGTTCCTGCTGTGGGAGACAGGAGAGCTTGATAAGGATGAGGATCATGCAAATGGCATGAAGTTCAACCAAGCCAAGTGCAGGGTCCTGCACCTGGGACATGGCAATCCCAGGCACAAATACAGATTGGGAAGAGAATGGCTGGAGAGCAGCCCTGAGGAGAAGGACTTAGGAGTGCTCGTGGGTGAGAAGCTCAACGTGAGCCGGCAGATGCTCAGAAGGCTGGAGCACCTCTGCTGTGAGGACAGGCTGAGAGAGCTGGGGCTGTTCAGCCTGAAGAAGAGAAGGCTCCGGGGAGACCTTAGAGCAGCCTTCCAGGATCTGAAGGGAGCTCCAGGAGAGCTGGAGAGGAGCTCTTGGTCAGGAAGTGGAGTCACAGGACATGGGGTAACGATTTTAAATTGTAAGACGGGAGATTCGGATGAGATATTAGGAAGAAACTCTTTCCTGTGAGGGTGGTGAGACCCTGGAACAGGTTGCCCAGAGAAGCTGTGACTGCCCCATCCCTGGAGGGGTTCAAGGTCAGGCTGGATGGGGCTTGGAGCAACCTGGTCTGGTGGGAAGTGTCCTTGCCCATACCAGGGGGGTTGGAACTGGATGATCTTGAAGGTCCCTTCCAACTCCAACCATTCAATAATCTCTGGCTCTCCTCTAGGGCAGGAAATCAATCCTCTAGATATCCCTTCTTACTTCCCCTACTCCTTCTACCCCATGCTACTGAGAGGCTGCAGCCACCTCTGATGTATCCTTTACCCCGTGGCTAATAAGTGCCATGTTTAAGTGGAAAAAAGTCCAAATACATGCTGATCTTTAGACTAAGCAGCAGCCTTTGAACATACACATATACAATATCTAGAGTGTAATAACTGGAGACAAAGTGTAGCTGTTTAAAAAGGCTATAACAGAACAACCAATTTAGTTATTAATCTATTCTTGGAAATAGAGAAGTATCATCATAGCTTATGCTTTCCAGATGACTTCTCTAATCAGACTCTGTAAGTCAGGAAGAACTCGAATTTTCCCTATGATCTTTATAGTCTTCATTAAGCTGACAATCACCATGAATTAATCAACCCTTAATCTGTTCATTCTAGGAGAAAAAATACTTCATATAAAAGATTTTCTGGTTTCTCTAGAGTGTCTAATTTGTCCGTATTAGGCCTTGAGAGGTGGGGGAGCTGCACAGAGAGCTCTCTTCTCCCACTCACACAAATCCTCCCCAAACCCGACAGCTGCTTGCTGTGCCACATACAGTAAAGTTCAGCAAGGTCCTCAGTTTATGCTTTTCTTCAAGTCTATGAACTGTCTCATTACAGTCAGTGCTTCACCATAATCTGAGATGACTGACAGAATCCCTGCTTGGCTTTTTTCTCGTCACCCAGAAATCATAACGTCCTGATTTAGACAAGGAAGTCCCCGGCCACAGCCAGGAAGGAAGATAGTCAGGAAGGAAAGAAATGGGGCAGGTGTAGATTGCTTCTCTCCCTCCTGTAATCTTTCAGCCTCCGGCAACCAGGACTTTAGGGAATTCCTAAAACAAAGGCTGCATCCAGACCACCATGTTAAATAGGAACTGATAAAAACGTGGCCAACTCTGCAAGTCCCCTCTTATACAGATCACTATAAGCTATACCAAACACTATGTTCTCGAATTCAGCATGCCACTTCCAGCATTAACTACATATTTTGATATTTTTGGGCTCACTTTGCTCCCTTTTGACCGCACTTGCAAAATCTGCAAATGTTTGAAAGCAGCAGCCATTTGGATCTGGAAGCATCTACACATCATCCCCAATACCTGAAACTGAGACTTTGCCAACCCTAGGAAATATTATGACCATAGACGTTCCTTCAACTCTTATTTGCCCAAAACAGCAACGCCAACAGTACTGCAACTCACAAGACTTTCAGAGAAACCTTAAAAGCTTTGTGTAGCCTACTGGAGTGTGCTTGATGGAGCTGCAAAAACTCAGAGTGTTTTTCTAAAGCTTTTAGGGAATTACACTGCATAATAAACACGTAGCCCATTTGCAGAAGAGCCCTGCAAATACTAGCGCATACATCAAATTCCTCCCTTCCTACAGCTTGACACCATTTGTGTTCACATGATGGAGTTAGCCATCTCTGAAATAAACTCAAGGAACTGAAGAAGCGAGGTGTGGATTAAGATAAATTGCTTCCAGTTATGCTCTGTTTTGCCAATAGAGCCAGCTTTTCTTCTCAGGCAAAAATCTAAGGCATAGTTACAGAGCAGGTGGATTGCATTTGTTTCCCTGAGACCTGTGGGTGGGTGAATATTCCATAATGTTCAGCTTGTGCAGGCTGCTTTCATTAACCCAGTGTTCCACTTCCTTATCTGCTTAAAAATAGCCACCTGATTTGATTGTCAGATTTCCCAAAAGAAAAACACAGAGCAAGTCTTACAAGTGAGCCAGCTATTTTTCTTGCACTTACCTTTCAAAGATGTTGGCTGCCTCTGAGCCCAGCCTGTGTGAACATTTTTATGGATTGGTTTTATGGGGAAACAACCTGAGAATTGCAAGTGGCTCTGTAAGTTTTAGGGGAGTTGACATTTGAATCACTAGCAACCCCGCTCACAAAGCATCTTTAAGTCAGTGGATGTGTGGTGACATCTTTCTACGTGCCTTCCTCTAATGGGAAATCAGTGTTCCTTTTACAGCAGAAGGGCTGAAATGGTTTCAAACATGAAGAGCTATCATGATTCGCCCCACAATCACACAAATAATTAATACAATGCCTGATTTCTAACACCTTCCTGATCTACAGTCTTAACATAGCCAAAAATCAGCCATTGGGCAACTTAGAAGAGAAGGGGCCTTCCCAAGACCTTCTGAAGACATACGTGAAAAATAAAAGTGATTTTCAGCCAGAACCAGATTGTAACGTAGGCATGGGTGGGTGGTGTGCAGGGCAGGAGCAGGTAGGGAGTGAGGACTGAATCCCTGCCACTTATCCTTCACCTTGCACAGCCTGCACGAGGACCTTTTGGCATTCTACCTCCAGTACAGGTGTGGAGGAGTACAGATGAAGAAGGAAGGAAAGAAAGAGTTATATTATCTGTTTGTTACTCCTGAATACTATGGTATTTAGGAGCTTTCACGTGAAGGAACAAGCACCATCTATGCTTTTTAGAACTTGAAGTATAATCTATGCAGAATGACCTTTCTTTTTTTTTTTTTTTTTTTCAAAACTAAAGCACTTAAATTTTCAAGGACAGCCACCAACCGTTTTAAACTATTTAACAAAGATACCTTGTGAGCAAGCAGGTAACACAGCACCAGAGATACCCTTGGGCTGGCAGGTTCCATCATAGAAAGGGTCAGACACTCTGCTGGTGAGACGAAGAAAAGAAAAGTTCAGATGAAGAAAAGATACAGCTCTTTACTCCTATTTTACTCTTTCTATCAAGAATTTCCATCAATTACTGTGTTCAGTTCTGGGCCCCTCACTACAAGAAGGATATTGAAGTGCTACAGTGGGTCTCGAGGAGAGCTACCAAGTTGGTGAGGGGTCTGGAGAACAGGTCCTGTGAGGAGAGGCTGAGGGATCTGGGCATGTTGAGTCTGGAGAAGAGGAGAAGGAGATCTCCTTGCCCTCTACAACTCCCTGAAAGGAGACTGTAGAGAGGTGGGTGTTGGCCTGTTCTCCCAAGGGAATAATGACAGGAGCAGAGGAAATGGTCTGAAGTTACAGCAGGGGAGGTTCAGACTGTATATTAGGAAAAATTACTTCACTGAGAGGGTGCTCAGGCACCGGAACAACAGCCTTCCCAGGGAGGTGGTGGAGTCACCATCCCTGGAGGTATTTAAGGAACAAGTAGATGTGGCACTTCAGGGTACACTCTAGTGGCTGAGATTGTTGGGTTGGGTGATTTGTTTTGTGGGGTTCAGTTTTTTGTGGGTGTTTTTGGTTTTGGGGGGATTTGTGTGTGTGTGTGTACAGCTGGACTCAATGATCTCAGAGGTCCTTTCCAACCACTGAAAATTCTGTGACTTTGTGATCAAGGTCACCACCAGCTGTGCTGTATTGTTTAGTTTGTCAGACCTTAATTTGTTTTTTCTGTGTCCTCCTTAACACACAAACACACCCCAGCCCAATTCAACTTTCACTTTTTGCTTGGGGCTAATTTGAAGTCGTTATGCTGAAACAGACAACAATTAACTCCCACAGCATTTCTCTGTTTTCACTATTTCAATAGCCAGGTTAATTAGATAGAAACATCAGCTATGAAAAAAAAAAAAAAAAGACCCAAACTATTTATGCAGGTAAATGTACTCTTCACTCTCCCTGGATGTTTAGATTTTACTTCCTTTAGCTTTGCCTGAAGTTAGAGTTGCTCTATCAGCTGTTTAATCGCCATGAGAGACCATTTTCCCTTTTAGCCAACTGGCCCCATTCAGAGCTCTTACCATCCTTCTCTACCAGACTAAAATTCCCTGATTACTATCACTAGGAAGCTCCCAGTACACCTGCTTCTTTAAAAAGATAAGATAGCACAGATTTTGTGGTGTTTTGGTGGTTTTTTCCCCCCCCTTACTGTTTTTGCAGAAGTTGGGTAGGGTAGTGTGGGATGATTAGCATCAGATGATGACAGTCAACAAGGGGGTGATAAGGGGAAAGTGTTTCCAGGCTGGAGAGAAATACAGATTGTATGTACTAACTGCTACAGCTGAAGTCTAGGTTCACATCACAACAATGCTTGTGCAGGGGAACATTAGATTGCCAGTGATCACAGAATGCTCTGGGGTTGGAAGGGACCTCTGGGGATCACCTAGTCCAACACCCCTGTCAAAGCAGGTCCACCCAGAGCAGGTTGCACAAGAACTTGTCTAGGGGGGGTTGGAATGTCTCCAGAGATAGAGACTCCACCACCTCTCTGGGCAGTCTCTTCCAGAGCTGTTTATTTGAGGGTGGCAGAAGTTCCTCATGTTTAGGTGGAACTTCTTATGTTCAAGTTTGTGCCCACTACCTCTTATCCTGTCGCTGGGCACCACTGAAAAAAGACTGAGCTCCTTCCTTTTGATACCTTTCTTTTAAATATTTATAGTTGTTGATCAGATGCCCCCTCAGCTTTCTCTTCTCCAGACTATGAAGACCCAAGTCCCTCAGCTGTTCCTCATAAGAGACATGCTCCAGGCCTCTCATAACCTCTGTAGCCCTTTGCTGTACCCTCTTCAGCAGTTCTCTGTCCTTTATTGAACTGGGGAGCCCAGAACTGGACCCAGTGCTCCAGATGGGGCCTCCCCAGGGCAGAGCAGAGGGGCAGAATGACCTCCCTTGACCAGCTGGTCACACTCTTCTTGATGTAGAAGGATGCTGTTGGCCTTCTTGGCCACAAGGGCACATTGCCATCCTGCTGATCAGATGACAGTTCTGGCAGATGAGGCATTAACAAGCATGTGAATGCCCACGGTACCCAGTGAAACTGGGCTTCACCTTAAGTAAACCCCTCCCCAGAACGAGCTACTGTTAAATGCACGTAGTCTTTCAAGAGTTTGTGTTTGTTGGGGATGGAAATAAATGCATTTTTTTTTCTAGTAAGGAACTGCCGCCTTGAACAGCCTCGGGGATATCTGAGACATTTTATTTCTGATGGCTTATGTTAGAGCTATTTCTCATGTGGCAAGAGATTGAACTTGAGTAAAATCTATGAGCCTTATTCTCCAATATCATACACCAGTTCTATGCTAAAGCAGCAAAGCAATTTCACACCCGGCACAAAAACTGTGAATTAAGTCCTCATCATTAAACTCAGCTAAAGCTTCTTATTTTTGCTATTATACAGGCTTGTAACCCTGGTGATTCTTTTTATGTGAAAAGCTTTTCGCTCAAAAAATGAGTTTAATCTACATTCTCATACCCAGAAATGTACACAAACAGTTGTTAGCCAGTGCAGATTCTCCCACATTTTTTATACAGCTAAATCATTTCCACTGCAGAACGCATTATTCCTTCATTTCCCTCAATCTTCCAATACCTTTTTGTACCAGCTTTACATGTAGCTTAAAGACTCTAAGTGCTAAAAAGCTGAGGAAAGTGCTTCAGCATAAGATATTCCCCAATTCAACTTTGATCAAATTAAATATTAAATGAAGATATGCTCAAGACCCACCTCTACTTCTGTATAGACCAGTACTAAAGCCACAGAACGTGGGTATCATTTTTCTTTTACCACGGGAGGTACAGTTGTGTTACGAATCCAGGATTTCAAATCTCAAAAGCAAAAAGTCAATGGGAGAAATCAAGATGTGATATTAAAAAAAAATAGAAAAAGGTTATTTAATAAGTCACTTCACAAAAATAGCAGAGAGAAAATACTTAGAAAAGCAACCATTATTCCATAAAAACATCCTTATTGGTTTCACGGAAAGACTAGGTTACTTCTGATGAAAATTAGCCATGTCTCTCACATTCTATTCTTGCAAATATCTGTTTTAGCTTAATGAAAAGAGGAAATAAACATCAGAATGATAACTGGGTGGCACCAGCTCCCCTCTCCTCTGTAACTATTGAAGCAAAATTCTTATGTCCTGGAGATGTTTCATGGAGCATAGTGCATCCTGTTAAAGTGATGAACAACATCAGAAAAATACTTGAATAAAGACATAAAACATAGTAATCTTTACTTACTGTCCTGACTTCATCACGGATAGAATTAATTTTCTTACCAATAGCTGGTATAGTGCTGTGTTTTAGGTTCAGGATGAGAATAATATTGATAACACACTGATGGTTGAGTTGTTGGGCAATGCTTATACTGGTCAAGGACTTTTCAACTGCTCAGACTGCCCTGCCAGTGAGGAAGCTGGGGGTGCACAAGACGCTGGGAGGGGACACAGCCAAGACAGCTGACCCCAACCCACCAAAGGGATATTCATTACCGTAAGTTGTCATTCTGAACCAAAAAAGAGTTGGGGAAAGTTGGTGGGGGGGTGGTGGCCACCGCTCAGGGGCTGGCTGGACATTGGTCAGTGGGTGCTGAGCAATCACATTGTGCATCACTTATTTTTTATGTTCTTTTATCATCATTTTTTATTTTCCCTTCCTTTTCTGTCCTATTAAACTGTCTTTATCTCAGCTCACAAGTTTTACACCTTTCTTTCTCATTCTCTTCCCCATCCCACTGTGGAGGGGAGTGAGCGAATGTCTGCATGGTGTTTAGCTTAAACCCCAACACTTATAGTGAAGAATTAAATGCTTTGGAATAGCCTAATTGTTAATTTTTGGTCTCCTCTTACTGTTACAAGCCACTAGGCTACGACAAATACGAAGAGCAGCTGTGACATTTGCCAAATCATGGGATTGTTTAGAACCAGCAAACTCAGGAGAGATGTCAAATTATGCAGATGATGAAAACTTTAAACAAAGTGATTTATTTCAGTTGAGACTATTTCCAGGAAATTCAAATCAAGACATTTGTTTCCAGGAAATGGAAATAAATTAAGTGGCCCGGCTTTGTTTTAAGCTATGTGAATCTCTCCCTCCCAGCCTTCAGAGAGTATTGCATGAGTTTCATCGGTCTCTGAACTAACCCACAACCCACACACCATAAAGAAATAAAATACCAAGGTTAATTACTTAGCCCAGAGACATCTCTTTTTTCACAGACCCTTGGCTTCTCAATAAGCTATCAATCTTTTTCTCCAGATTGTGTTGCCTCCCTTCAGTTGCTCCATTGTTTCCTTCATTATGCAAGTGGTTTCTCGATCAAAATTTGTCAACGGCCCTTCCCCTAAGCATTTTCCAAATTCAAGTAATATTTGGAGTTGTTAAATGTAAAAAAAACCCAACAAACCAACAACAAAAACCAACCAAAAAACCAAACCCAAAACACAAACACAAAAAACCCTCTGGACAAAGTCACTCATTAAAAACATTAACTGGAGAATGGAAACATGTATTTTGTCTCTGTGTTGTCCCAGAAAACAGATGTAGAAGAGTTATCAGGAATATACCAAAGGCCAGATGCCTACCTGGAGCAATATGGTTTCACTGTCCCCTATATCCCTCTACACTTGCCTGATCCCTGTTTTGAGCATAGGAGATAAAAGAGCTACCTTTATTCTCCAGCTTTTACATGTATGTATACATTCTTAACCCTCAGGTATCCCTGAAACAAGCTATTTTCAAAGGAAACATTACAATTTGCATTATTATCCTAGTGACAACGGAATATTTTCACTGTTCAAGGTAGCTCTCATGGAAGTATATGGATACACCAATAAGAGATGAACTTTAGATTGATAGTTTCAAATATTAAAAGAAACCCCTTGAAATACAGAGAGTTCTCCAACTTGTATTCTGATTTTCTTAATCTAAAATGCTGGAACTAAATCCTCTCAATAGTAAGTTTCTTAAGAAGTCTTTGAGAATGTTGTGGGTCTGCTTGTGGAAGAAGTCTCAGGAGGACAGCTCTTAAAATATCGTGTCAGCATTGCCTCTACTCTTGGCCAGACCGTATCAAGAACCACAGCCATGCAGAGACCAACAGCAGAGGAATAAAAAGCACATTTTGAACATTTTAAAACTCAAGAAGATGCAGAGTTAGATACTGGGGAAAAAAGCACACAGGTCTTTTATCCACTTCAAACCCATCCGTTACTAAGTGCCTGTTTTTCCATTCCACTCTGAGGTGAAGAAGTCACATCTCTATAACTTTGCTCTGAATAGAGAGCTCTAGGTAAACAAAAGAAAATATTGATATTGCTGAGGAGGCCAGCTGCAGTGGAGGTAAGAGGCACTGCGGGAAGGGATTGCGGCAAAAAACCTCAAAAGGACCAGCAAGGAGCTCTTTTTGAGGACTCTCGAAGCCAGTAGAGGTGACTGCTTGGTGCCAAAACCTGGCAGCTTGTGGGCAGGCTTTGGAAGTGATGTGGGCACCCTCGGCTAAAAGCAGCCTCTCAGGAGCCCAGTGACAGGTCACTGCACACCTGGGAAAGCACCTCTTGATAGGAGCTTAGCCATGGTCTCAGCCTGGAGGAAGGTCATGCACTCATCCCGAACCAGAATGGAGGCAGGAACCCAGAGAGAGCTCCCACAGAAACATCTGGCTGTCCAGGTCACGGGCTGCAGAGAATGTCAGGACCTTTTACTAGCAACAGAAGGCAGCTGTGAGACCTGCTGTATAAGATGTGAGCATGACAATGATGTGCTCAGCATGATGGCAGAGCTAAAAGAAGTTGAAAGACTGAGGAGCAATAGGGAGATAAGCAGCAAGGGTCTAGGAGGCCCTGTAGGCCACCCTGGGCAGGTTGAAGACAAAAGTGTAAAAGAAAGGGCAGACAAAAATTTAAAAGAAAAGAGTGGAAGCCGGTTTGTGGTTGAGGCAGCAGATGACCTCCCATCTTACCCATCTCATTCTATAAAGTACCTCTCAGTAATAGATATGAAGCTCTGAATGAGGATGACCAGTCTGGTAAAGAAGTAGGTAAGGAGCACCCCGTCAGACAGGTGCCTCCTCAGTCAAAAAAATCATACATTTTGGATCAACACCTGTCCTGGTTTCGGGTAAAATGAACCAATTTTCTGTTTTACAATTTCACTTTCTTAGCTGGGCCTCTTCTAACCAACTAAACTCTGAAATTAACAGCACACTGCTCAGAGAAACTGTTTCGTCTCACAGTGATAAGACCCAATTATATCACGGAATGGTATGCAGACAGGCCCTTGTTTATCCTTATTGCTGGAACAACCAAGGTCAGGCAATTTTGTTATTCTACCCGTTGGACGGTCGGAAGCGGAAGCATCGAAGGGTCCCACCTGCAAGGAGGAGCGGACAGGACAATTGACCCAAAAACTGACCAACAGGGGTATTCCATCCC
>VXBW01006906.1:222804-247689 GCA_013400375.1 Thinocorus orbignyianus
CTGTGTCCAGCTCTGGAGTCCTCAACAAAGAAAGGACATGGACCTGCTGGAATGGTCCAGTGGAGGGTCACAAAGATGATCAGAGGGATGGAGCACCTCTGCTGTGAGGACAGGCTGAGAGAGCTGGGACTGTTCAGCATGTAGAAGAGAAGGCTCTGGGGAGACCTTGGAGCAGACTTCCAGAATCTGAAGGGAGCTCTCTCCTGGGAGAGCTGGAGAGGGACTCTTGGTCAGGAAGTGGGGGGATAGGACAAGGGGTAACGGTTTTAAATCGGAAGAGGGGAGATTTAGATGAGATATTAGGAAGAAGTTCTTTGCTGTGAGGGTGGTGAGGCACTGGAACAGGTTGCCCAGAGAAGCTGTGGCTGCCCCATCCCTGGAGGGGTTCAAGGCCAGGCTGGATGGGGCTTGGAGCACCCTGTTCTGGTGGGAGGTGTCCCTGCCCATGGCAGGGGGGTTGGAACTGGATGATCTTGAAGGTCCCTTCCAACTCTAACCATACTATGATTCTATGAAAAAATGATGCAAATATTTGCTTGAAGACACACTACAGATACATTTCACAACATCTACATTTGTAAAGCTGGATGAATGAATATTTTTTGCTGAGGTTCTCTACTTGAAGTTAAAGGAATGGTAATCATTTCCTTTATGTTAGTCGCTGGGCATAAAATAGTAATGTGAAACTCTCTCAAGGTTATATTATTACTTTACATATCAAGAAATTATAGTTCTTTAAGTAGACTTACTAAATTTACTTATCTTTTCCTGTATATATGATATATATATAATGCTGCAAGACTGTCAGAAATAGAACTTGGCAGGAAGGTAAAATATTTTACTGTTCAAATGACAGGCTTATTTTACGGGTTGTTTCTTTTTTTTTTTTTTCCAAATGAAGCTCTCATAGTTTGGGGAGCATTCTGGTGTGAAATTTTGAGTCCTTAAAATCAGTGGTAAAATCCTGATTGATTTATTTTTAGTCAGAAACTCTCATTTCTCTTCAAGACCTCTGTCAAACACTTTACCTTCAACGGCTTATAAGCAGCCCTAAATTCACCAATTCAAAACCACTGGTTCAGTCAGGTAAGGTTTTCTCACAAGCCAGAAAAAGAGTTCCAGACTTTTATGTATTTCATCCCAGCTCAGCCCTATTTCTAGAACTATAGGTCCTTTTTTAAAATGACCATTTATGGTGTTCCAAGTTTCTCAGGGTGCCTCCATCATGTTAATCTTTTCCCACAAAGTACCTAAAATATTTCACGATGGGATTTATTTTGATAGTCAATGAGTGACCACAGCATGTGCTGGCTCAAATATATTTTGAGCTGTTCTGAGGGACCTGAACTGGCTTCTTCAGGGCATCTTGTGATTTGCTTTATACTAGCTGGCCTGAGTACCAGTAACAATCCCACAAGGGAAGCACAGAACTCATCAAAAAGGCAAAGTAAATCATAGAATCATAGAACGGTCAGAGTTGGAAGGGACCTTAAAGATCATCAAGTTCCAACCCCCCTGCCATGTGCAGGGACACCTCTCCCTAGAGCAGGTTGCTCCAAGCCCCATCCAGCCTGGCCTTATCAAGCTTCACTGAACTCCAACCACGACACCAGGGCTGGAAACTGAGCTGGTTTAAAGAAAGCTTGAAGGTGTATACACTACTGCTGTCGTTGCAGGGAGTCTGTACCTTTAGTTCTTCACCTTCCAGAGGAGTTTATGCAACCGTTACCCCTCTAAACAAGCAGAGGACTACAGTCTGTGCCTTCCATTTGCGCAATGGCTTTGCTAAAGGAGATGAGAACATAGTAGGAAAATGAATCCTCAGAGGTCCCAACGTGTTTGTTTCTAGCCAAATTTTTGAAGCCTCCTATGTGGGGATGTAGGATGGAAAGTATGATCTGAAATGTCTAAGATTACGAGTCGCAGTATGAAATCACAGAACTAGAACAGCACGCTGTGAAAGTCCAACTGGCACGGAAAGGATTAGCCATTTAAATCAAACAAACACAACCAGAAGCATATTATTGCAAACTAAAAGTTATGGCAGGATACACACATGACAAAAATCTATCTGCATTTTCCAAAGGAAGCACATCATCCAGTCCCAACAAATGGATTTCTTATTTTACTGTTTCTATGACAACAGTTTGCCTTTCAGAGCTACCAAATGAAATGAATGGTGGAAAACCACTTTGTATGGTAAATTGATTCGCAGTTCTTTATCCTCATCATATAGCTCAGCTTCGAAGGTGTTTAGTGGTTTAAGCTGTATCGTGTTTCTAAATAGATTTTGGTACCGTTTTCATACAGAACATTAATCCTAGACTATGAACATTCGAGGCCCTGGTAAAAAGGTTTTTTACATGTTTTAGATTTGTGTCTGTAACACAGTTTTAATTTTGATCACATCACAAGACAAAATATTCTCTAGTCTTGGCAGGCTACCATCAACAGATGACATGTTTTTTAAAAGGTATTCTGATATTCTGGGTGGGGTCATATATCGTCCTTCTCTGATCAAAAGGTAAAATAAACTATTTACTCCATAAGGGATCATACAAATGGGAATTGCTGTGGCTGTCATGGTCTAGAGACACAGGAGAAACGAGTGTTACAGACAGTGCTTTTCCTATTTTTTAAAACCTAGAAAAGCTGGAAGGTATAAAACCACTTCCCCAAGTCTGAAAGAGAGTCTGCAGGTTCAAAAGCTAAACTGGGTTACAGAATTCATTTCTCCTCCAAAGTGGATGTGATTTTTATTTGTGCTTTCTGTGGCATCCTATTTAAGTTACTTTGAGTTTCTTTTCTATTAGTGTTGACCAGCTGTAGCTCCCATGGCATTGAAGGAGTCAGAAGCTCTCACATCACTCAATGCAGAAACGGCCTCAAAGTGGTTATTCTTCTCTTCTTGCAGTTGTTCAAGTACTTCATGACCCTATTATTTTCTACATGTCCTGCTGAACAGTTGGACTACACTCCTGTCTTGTATCCTTAGCCCACTCTTGCGGTGAAAGGCTAAGTATATCTTAGATCTTAGCAGGAATGTTAAATGAAAGAGAGTTCAGCCAAGACGCATTAATAGAAAACTGCCACATGTAGGAACTGAGGGAACTGAATAACAGTTTCTGCATTTTTCTCTTAAGAAAATAACTAATTTGCAATTTTGCAGGTATGGGACATTTGAGGGAAGGTAATTGACAGAGCAAGCTTGTACGAAGAACTGCTCATGTCAGAACCCTTCTTGCTCACTTGGGTATTTATAAACTGACACCTCACAATGTTGTTTTGTAGACATTCTTCAGTATTGAGTCAAACGTAAATAGGCAAGAATCCTTATACCAGAAGTGAGCCTGTCACTGATATTAGCTTACACATTATTACAGGTGCCATAGGATCATTAAACAGGACATAGGAACTTCTGCCGTGAACTGGATCCTGTATGAGATCCTGGAGTTTTATGTCCAAGTCAAGGAGAATGAACTTGAACAGAGATTTCCAGTACCCCTGGTCACTGTTCTGGCCACTGACCTTCACACTGCAAGTATCATCTCATCTGAAGAAACTTTCCCCTCCACTCATGAAGTCAGCGCAAAACTGAAACCACATTCCTTTTTACAAGAGGTTTGAACTTTGAGAAAATACCTTTTGCCAAAGAGAAGTCATAACTAACCTTAGAAAACCAGACTACTTGGATTCTACGGACTTTCTTCTGTCACAATAAATAACATGGTACTTAGGATACAATGTGTAGTTGCATCAACAGATTGACATATGTGATTTCTTACGGGTATAAACAATCAGATCCTTAATTTACCACCTAAATGGGAGGAAAAAAAGCGTGTGTGTTTGTGCGCATGTGTGTAGAGATCATCTTTTTTTGGAAAGCCAAATAATAAAAGACTGCATTACTTTGCATATAAATTATGTTATCACTATAGTTTATCTAGAATCTGCGCCTTCTCACTGAAATCTCACACAAAAACTATGGAAGTTTTAAATCTAGTATATAACTTCGGGTGGTAAACAGGAATAATGGTAGGAGCTTCTTACGAACACTGCTATTGCTACGGGCCGCTTCTTTGCATGGTTTCACAAAACACTGGTTAGGGTGGAGCCCTTAGGTCACTGCACTGAAAAACAGTACCTCAAACACTCATTTATCAGCAGTGACTGCTGAATTAAGCCAGGCAATAGCAAGTAATACCATTAACCACACTATCAGGGAATTGTCAGAGTTGGAAGGGACCTCTGGAGATCATCCCGTCCAACTCCCCTGCTAAAGCAGGGTTGCCCAGAGCACAGCACTCAGGACTGCATCCAGGCGGGGCTTGAAGGTCTCCAGAGAAGGGGACTCCACACCCTCCCTGGGCAGCCTCTGCCAGGGCTCTGTCAACCTCAACCCAAAAAAGTTTCTCCTCATATTCAAATGGAGCCTCCCATGTTTCAGCTTGTGCCCGTTGCCCCTTGTCCTGTCCCCGGGAACCACTGAGAAGAGTCCGGCTCCATCCTCCTTCAACCCACCCTTCAGATCCTTGTGAGCATGAAGAAGGTCTTCCCTCAGCCTTCTCTTCTCCAGGCTCAAGAGTCCCAGCTCCCTCAGTCTTTCCTCATAAAGGAGGTGCTCTAATCCCTTAACCATCAAAAAGCTGATTCCTAATGAAAAATAAGCTTCAGGGCTCTGCAGGGGAAAACACACTCCGTGAATAAGGCACTACTGTAGGGTGGACTGATAACGCACTGTAACCGCCCCATCTGCTGGTGCGGGAGAACACTGCACACAGCCACGGTGGAAATTTCTAGTTAACACAGAAACAGGTAAGTGTTTTGGCTTGTGTTTGGGCCATGTAATATCTGGTTTCGTGTGTGGTTCAAAAATAGCCCTGACCAGGTCAGCCCTGGATCACCGGGCAAGAGCTCAGAGGACAAAACACTGCTGACTGCCTGGTTCATCCCAAACGCCCAGGCAATAATATCTGCAGCTTAATAGTAAGCCACTTGGAGGGCCATGAAGATGACCAGAGGGTTGGAGCACCTCTCCTATGAAGACAGGCTGAGAGAGCTGGGGCTTTTCAGCCTGGAGAAGAGAAGGCTCCAGGGAGACCTTAGAGCAGCCTTCCAGGATCTGAAGGGAGCTCCAGGAAAGCTGGCGAGGGACTCTTTCTCAGGGAGCGGAGTGACAGGACAAGGGGTAACAGTTTTAACTTGGAAGAGAGGAGATTTAGATTAGACATTAGGAAGAAATTCTTTGCTGTGAGGGTGGTGAGACACTGGAAGAGGTTGCCCAGAGAAGCTGTGGTTGCCCCATCCCTGGAGGGGTTCAAGGCCAGGCTGGATGGGGCTTGGAGTAACCTGCTCTGGTGGGCGGTGTCCCTGCCCATGGCAGGGGGGTTGGAACTGGATGATCTTGAAGGTTCCTTCCAACTCTAGCCGTCCTGTGATTCTATGATTTCATCTGTTTGCATAAACAACTGTGACATCTCCACCTCCATAGAGATAAGGCATTTGATGAGCATGATGCAAGCAAACACAAGCAGTTGATCAACTCCAGCCTACTAATGTGCCCACCGGGTCATTCATGATCTGGCAGGGAGGTATCGTGACTAAAGTTACTATTACTAATAGCGATATAATTATTACACCGTTAAAATTATTTCTTAATAACAACTGTGAATACATGCATACGGCATGTTATTATATGATCATTGTTATCAAGCATAGAGAGCTGTGGAGAGAAGAGTTGAAACTTACCCACATACTACCTCAGGGGGTAATCGTGGTGTTTCAGTGTTTGTGATTTTGTTTGACTTTTGTCAGGCAAACTGAGAGGCAACAACCCACAGGAAATCAGGCTCAAATTTCTCCTCTGCTTAATACTCACTGAAATTCACTGGCACAAAACCAGCTTTCATTTAATACGCTTTAGATGTTGTTAAAAGTCTAACTTAACTTTGGATATCCTCTCCATTTTTGCTTCCTTTTCTTTCTTCTCTCACAGTACTTTTTTTTTATTGTATATTTCCTTAATCCTTGAAGTGCAACAACAAAAAAATAAATAAATGCAAAACACTAATACACACAAAAAAAGAAGTAAAAAAAGAAATCCCACACAGAGTGCATTAAAACGGTGACAGAAGTTGTACTAATGCATGAAGCTGGTCTGTGAAGAAGAATTCTGTGGCCTTAGAAGAGTGAGAAAATACATTTTAAGATGTCCCTTTCTCACTCTCCAGATTTGTATTCTCTAGCTACACATGCAGAAAAGTTTACAAGAAATGCCTACGTTTGAAGACAGCTGGCTAAAGCTTCCAGAGATGGAACATCTTACAAATGAGACCTATTTACATATGAAAAAAAGCAAACAGCTACCACTCAGTACTGAACTGCAAACTCTGAGTTCAGCACAACTTAAAGCTATTAGAAATTCTGTTTTGAGGTATATCAAGGAATTATAAACTTGATCCACAGCACATTAAAATTGATAACAAGGTCTATGTTCGCAGCAATGGGCTTTCCATCAGGTCCCTTTAGAATTTGATGCCAGAGAATGGATTTTCCCCTCCATGGTCCACTGCAGCTGTCTGTAGCAGCAGCTGTGCAACACTCCAGACTTTTGTCTTACAGAAATCTACACTAATTTCCAATTTAAATTTATCTTGTCCCCAGTTCCCGCCCTGTACCGAAGATCCCATTCAATGGATGACAAAGACCTTCCAGGACTTGTGAGCTTAGCACCACTGAACTCAACATAACGAAGATTTCAGTCTGTGTTCCAAAAAATCACTCTCTAAATTAAGCAATTAATTCTGTGTCTCACTACGTAAGGAAGTATATACATTTTTAAAATAATTAATACCTGGCATATCACCAAGAGCATACATACTGTCTCCTCTAAGCAAACACTAGACTTTTCAAGTTTCTTGGGAATCATCATCCCTCTCTACAGTGACTTCACCTCAACTCAAGTTGTTCAACTTGTGTTACCTCCAAATTTTCCCCTTCTCTCTGAACCTATTTCCTACTGAGCTTCTGTAATAAATCCTCCCACTGAGCCTTCCCCCCTGAGCTCCCACTGCAGTTTCTCTGCAAGTAGTCAAATGAGTTTATTCACATCTTAGCAGCCTTCCCCTTGGTTTGTGTATGTTAACGAAGAGCCTGCGGCAGCAGGTTGGCACTAACCCAGCTGAGCTCCTCTTCACCACTTCCAGCAACTGCTGCCAAGTCGAACAAGGGAAGTGGCAACGCTTAGGAGTTAGTTGTGCAAGCTATGGGAAGAACTGGGAAGCCTTTGAGCAAATTTGATTTGGAGGTTAGCCTGAAGGGAGGGCAGTACGTTGATTTCAGAACAGTTGGACAGTTCTGAGATTCAATCTTCGTGAGAAGAAAACCTGAGCCATCATATTTCCAAGTGAATGACATCTACTCATGCTAACTTCAGTCCTCCCTCTACATGTGCATGCAATCTTCCATCATAGTAACAGTAGATAGTAATCCTCCATTCTATCTGGATTGACAAACTTTACTTGATTATATAATGTGCTTGACTAAAAATTTTGGGTTTAGGAGGTTCACCTGTACTGTACTGACCGATTCAGACAGAATCTCTGCTATTTAAATAGCTCGAAAATCATAGAATCATAGAATGGTTTGAGTTGGAAGGGACCTTCAAGATCACTGAGTTCCAAACCCCCCCGCCATGGGCAGGGACCCCTCTCACCACACCAGGCTGCTCAAAGCCCCATCCAGCCTGGCCTTGAACCCCTCCAGGGATGGGGCATAAATTGCTGGGCCCTAAGATTTCACTTTTTTGTTTAAATAAGAATGAGCACTGTCTTAGTCTCTTTAACTGGGGGGCTAACACTGAACAGGAATAAAGCACATAATCCTTAAAGAGAAAGTTTACACTTACACAAACTCTGACAAGCAAAACCACGCATTTGTGCAAACCATCATTCCCAAAATTTACATCAAAAATAAAATTGTTCACTCAAGCTACTACTAATAGTGAATGCAAACTAAAGAGCACGCTGCTCAAGTATTGAATAAGGGACATTAAAGTGGTCATTATCTGTCCTGGCATAAAGCTGATGGAAGAACCTAGAGGAGAACTTCTCAATGAGAGATATCTCTTTGAGGCACCTCATTTTGCAGTACCACCTCAGCTTCGGTTGTGACTTTGTCCTCTAAAACCCAGCAGTAATCTGTATCCCAGGTAATTAAGCCTGCCTGAGAGCAAATGTATTTTCCCTTTTCCTGGTTCTGCTGCACACTTCCCTTGTTATAGCCCATTTCAACGGACACGTTCAGCTGCATTTAGTCTTTTGAGAAGTCAGATTGATTTTTTTTTCTTTTTTTTGGCTACTAGGCACTGCAGAAGATCACACATTATGAGCAGTACCTCACTGTCATCTAAGCCACTGCTTTAGTGGTGGCTATTTTGTAATGTAAAAGCCTGGCTGTCTGCTGCTCTGTGATAAGTACTAAAAATGGTCCATGGCAATCCAAGCTACTGTAGCTTTATAGCCAAAAGAGGATTACAAATGGGATGGCTGCTGGAAGGAAAGGCTATATACAATTGCACACGTGCACTCCAGTGATTCTTATCATGGGAAAGGAGAATGGCTTTTTCACTTTTAAGAAAAATTTCTCTCCAGGGTGTACTATTGCTACCTTGCTGCCAATTATTGCTTCCTGGCAATGAACAGAGATTGTATGCTCATAGGCCATGCCATTTGATTAATGACTCTAATACACAGTCACCTGAGGATGGAGCAGCGTCATTAACATGAGCAAAAAATAATCAATAGCTGGACCATTGTCCTTCCCCAATATTTTGTGGGAAAGCGAGGGAAGGAAGTGAAATAAAATAGAATGGAATTAGAGCAGGAGAATAATGATTATTGCTGTCTTGAGGCAGTTGACAGCTTTTGCTTGGATAGGGCTGTTCCCTTCCCACATGCAATAGCCTCCACCAGGTTACCCATCACTGAAGTAAACTGAACCCCTGGAAAGAGGATGCCCACAGGCAAGCCTATGGACATCTGAACGGAAACATTCCAGTTCTAGAAACTGGAAAAGAAAAAAAAAAATAATCTGATGGCACAATTTGATTGTGATAATACCATCTTCTTGGAAATACATGCAGTAAAATCACCACAGATTTCAAAACAAATGTCAGCTGGTTAGCGTGACAAGCCTCACAACTTGAGCCTCAGACAAGTCCATAAATGCAGTTCTACTCATAAAAGCCACTGAGAACATCATGATAGCCTTGAAGGGGTTGGAGCTGATGGATAGCCTTGCTGGTAGCTCATGACCTGATTTTTCTTGTAGTTTTAACAACTCAGCTTTAAGAACCCAACAAGCTGAAGCAGTAAATAAGAGAAAGAATTATCAGCATCTTTATGCAGTAAGCTCTCTACATAAGAAACGTGCAAGTACGGATGTAGAAGTTTGATTTAGTGGCTGAGTTTGACAGATACTGACCAGAAGGCACAATTTTCCTAACACATGTTCCAATGAGCCAAATGGGAAGTACATAAGGCCAAAATGGGTCTGCAAAACTATAGAACTGCTACCTTTTTTTTTGGCCCAGCATTCTCACATTCCCTATGGAATACAGCTTCCACAGGTATCTGGATCAACGTAGCACACTCGAATCACTATAGTGTCTTATTTTCTACAAGACAGGAGAAGCTTGTGTGAGCTTACAGCCTGGGACATGACAGATTCCTGAGGGCCTACCTTTTCTTTCTAAGATTTTGTTCACCTATTTGTTGCTATAAATATTACAAGTCTTTGACTTAAACCCAGACCTTCCAGCTGAACATGCTGTTTGTTCTGCCCCCAAATTGTTTATTGTTTCAGAAAGTAAAGGACCAAATTAAAAGAGGGAAGGTCACAGAATCATTGTTTAATTCTTGGCTTTTTGCTCTCACGGTCCCACTCCATAGACAAACTGTGGATAACAAACCCTACATCAACTTGGACATTTCATGCTTCCCAAACAGAAAAACTCCATATACAATCATAAAAGGCACATAAAAGACTGAGGAGCCTCACAAAAAGCCTGATCAACAGCAACAGAAAACATAACCAATGTCAAAGAGTTGAACCAAGAAAGAAAAAGTCTTCAAAGGACTATAACCCAGATACCACAACAGAAGTTATTTCAGAGCAAAACTCAAGGTTTGCATTTTTGTCCTCCTGGCTTGGATGGGAGTTATGAAAAAGGCAGCTCTAAAGCAGCCAAGATTTAGGACCAAACCTCACAAGAGCAACCATCAATCTTTCTCCTCCCTGAACACTGCCTGAGGACTTGCTCATCAAGACATTCATGTAATCCCCTTCCTCCACATTCATCTCCCAGTCATACCCAGCTCTAGAAACTGGAAAAGAAAAAACCTGATGGCACAATTTGATCATGACAATACGATCTTCTTGGAAATACATGCAATAAAATCACCACAAATTTCAAAACTAATGTCAGGTGGTTAGTGTGACACAGGGACATTTAAGAAGTAGCTCCAACTGCCAGACTCCTTTTATTGACTTCCAAGTAAAAATTAATTGAAGAGAAAACAGTCAAGAGAGAATCACAAGGTCTGTAGTCTGGTTATGACATGCATGTGGGGGCAAAAAGAGTTTAAGGACAGAGTTGTAGAAGACCTATTGAGGAGAAAATAAAACAAAGGAAGCAGGGCAGCATTAAAAGCTCTTAGTGCAGCTCTTCAAAAGAAAATCACTCCATGCCAGAAGCAGAACTGAGGCAGGGAATTGCAATGGGAAGCCCTGCCAAGCTACTCACGGACCTCATTTATGCAAGGGGAATGAGCACTGGGTGCGCTATAATTTGGTCAATTGTAAGATATCCTTTATTTTGGAGATAAAAATGCTACAGAGAAGTCTATTAAATTAGGCAGTCACAAACGCAAGCACAAAAAATATTCTAGGAAGATGACAGCAGGGGGAACTCCAAAATGAAAAGACATGATTTGGAGAGATCTGGAGAGGGACTCTTTTGAGAGCTGGAGAGGGACTCTTTGTCAGGGAGCGGAGTGACGGGACAAGGGGTAATGGTTTTAAATTGGAAGAGGGGAGATTTAGATTAGACAGTAGGAAGAAATTCTTTGCTGTGAGGGTGGTGAGGCACTGGAACAGGTTGCCCAGGGAAGCTGTGGCTGCCCTATCCCTAGAGGGGTTCAAGGCCAGGCTGGCTGGGGCTTGGAGCAACCTGGTCTGGTGGGAGGTGTCCCTGGGTTGGAACTGGATGATCTTTCAGGTCCCTTCCAACTCTAACCATTCTATGATTCTATGATCTGCCCCACTGCATCCTCTCCTAAGACTAGGTTGGACAAGACCCTTGGTGCAGTATCTCCATGGCTGTGCAACTCCTATTAAGCGCTACAGAAGAGAGCACTTTTATTCTTTTAAAGATGCCCCCTTGCAGAAAAATAATGTGTAACCAACATGAACTGCAGGATCCGCTCACAAGCAGCACGATGCACATCTTACCCCACTTTACCACCACCTTTCCCGCAGATTTACACTGATAAGGGGATCTCAGAGCCAGGCCGTCTGCCAGAACACCATAATAACAGGAATTTTATAAAATGTCACAGACTATCCAGAACAGCCAGGAAGGAAAAAACATTTTTTTTGCCTTGTGTGGTTCTGTTAAGCGATGTGTTTATTTTCAAGAGCCATAGTGGCATAGCTGTCCATGTGTGCTAACAGCAAGGCAATCCTCTCAGGCACTCAGACAGGGCATGGCGATTTTAACTGTCAAAGAAAAATACTTCTCACGCTACATAATGCATCAAAGATGCAGTGCACTCTTGTTTATTTCACTCCAGGATAACATAATGGGATATATACATATGTGGGGTTTTTTTAAAGCAGAACCAAGCACTGAGGTTAATGGTTGATCTGTAAATAGACCCTGTAAATATTCACAATATTTAGACCTTTAAAATGAGATCCAGCTAATGATACGTTTGGAGGCATGGAGTTAATTGCTTTCACTAACCAGAAATGCAGAAACTGCCATTATTTCCTCCAAATGGCTTTTACACTTTAGGTATCAAACTCCGTGTCAAATAGACCACGATTTATGTCAGGCACACTGCACATTCGCCTCAACATTCTCCTCCAGCAAAATAAAGCCCCCAGGCAGGAGGAGAAAGAAACCAGAATGGATGTACACAGCTCTCTTCCTGCCCTTGACAGAGAGCTGTACAGGTAACAACCTTCACCAACAAAAATGATTGCAGTTGTAGGGTAATGGAAAAAAAAATCTGGCCAAAACTAAACCAATTTCTACAATTTGCCACAAATTTCAAAACCAGCGGTTTGCTCTCATTTAGCCTTTTTTCCATTTCATCTGAGAAAAAAAAAATCACGAGGCTCATTAAGACTTTAATAGTAAGTTAATTAAAATGAAAAATAAGAACAAAAAGCTTTGCAGACTCACTACAGACTGTCTTTCTATCTGCAGTTTATCTAACCAGCTGTGTTCAAGAAACTAAATTTTCCTGGGATCAGCTATTTCACAATTTGGGTCAAAAGACACAGAAATTACTGTTTTATTGTTTCCCTTTCTCCCTCTCTGTTCACTTAGGGCTCAATACAGACTTATGACTCTGAAACAACAAAAATCAAACCAAAATCATAGAGAATGGTTAGAGTTGGAAGGGACCTTAAAGATCAATGTTTTTTGAACCTGAAAGACTGAAGTCTCATGTAACTTCAAAGCTGATTCGTGTTAAAGCAGGATGAAACCACAGCCCTCAAAGCTGGAATAAAATACCAACCACACTGAAGTTTGGTGTGTTTACAGAGTCAGATTAAGTAACCTCAGCTTTCATACAACTCCCTGAACCTCTTATTCCTGTGAGGGCAGGTTGGAGGCCTTTCAGATCCGATGGAGGCTTTCTAAGCAGTGAGGTGATCAAGTTCTGACTTAAGTGAAAAAAGCCATCATCAGTGGCAAAACAAAAACAAACATAAAACTCACAAAGCTAATTCTGAGTGTTTTACAAAACAGTGCAAGTGGAGTGAAGAAAAAAAGATGTGTTTTTCAATCCAAACTGGTTATCATAGGAATCTGGGCTCTAGTCAAACAAAGGACAAAAAACTCAAGTGCAAAAACTTTTTCCTCAAAGAAATCTTACACGTTCCCAATTAAGAGATGGTAAACAGCATTCCTGCCAGACATCTCCAATATTTAAAACCACGTGAAGCTGAATAGCCTGTGAAACTCAGTTATCCCATTCCTCCCTCCTGCTCTTTATGCTGATATGTTTGTCCTGGCCCTCCTTGCCCGACTACAAAATATATTTAAAGGCAGTATGGATTCTGGTCTTTATCCTAACCAGACAGTCCATCTCAGAAGACATTTACAATAATCTAATAACTAAATTACAGTCATAGTCATTTGGAAGCTGCAACATGCCAACAGTCATTACACAGAATGCTTTGATATTGTACAATTTTCATACTTTTAAGAGACAAAGGAAATAACTGGCTCTGTCTAGTGTGGGCTGAGATACGCTAGACATCTAGAGTCAGCAACTTCATTTGTGTTTCAGAGTTCATTAAATCCATAAAGTACTTATGAGCTGACAATTCTTTCCTTTGGTATCTTTGAAGATCTGACTCCAGCTTCACACTGATTAAACTTTAGCAAACTTTGCTAAAGTTTTATTAATATAAAGTTGGATTCAAGTTTTCACAGCATTTATTTTGTTACAGTAATATAACTCGGAGGTTTCCCACTCACTTCTGCTGTCATTCATACCAATGAGCATGAAATGCTAGTCCTTGGGGGTGTGAAAAGCCCATTATCAGTTTGTGCTTCTCTCCCACTCTACATAGACTACCTATTGTAATGATCTAACCCAATCTCCTGGATTTGGCCAGATGATCACTGCAGAACTGGATTAGCCAGATTAAATTTAAATACAACTTTCTCACCCCACGCTCCTTTATTATCTTTCCCTTTGCTAAAGTTTGCCCTCCCTATACGGAAGACAGATAACGTGAGCACCCAGTGCCAGCCTTGATTGAAACTACATCAGATGGCTGTGTTTTTCAAGGAGTTAAAGGAATAGGGACTCTGAAAACAAAACAAAACAACAACCCACCAGAAAACAAACAACCCTTTCCCAAAAAAACAATGACTTTGGATCACCCTATCCACATTTACTGTGTATTTGTTTTGAAAATACTCCAAAAGGGACATGGTTACTTACGCCAACATTGCCAAATGCTTAATTACACAAATGCTTCCATCTGGAGGAAGAAAAGATTTAGAGGCTGTTTAGCCAAAACAAATTATATTTTACTCCCAGTCATTAATGCATGTGCCTGGGAGGTCTCAGCTGGAGAGTCCAATGAGCTTTTCAAACGTGGGAGTTCCCGCAGCCTCTGAGGCTGACTGATGGGTTGACTGCAGAAGCAATTACCAGAAACAGTGGGCCAAACCTTCCGCAGTTCATTTCCTCTGAAATGTGGCTGGATTTCTGGCACAAGGTTTTCCACCCCCTTGTGTGGGGCTACAATACTCTCCAAGAAGTTCTGGGACCGCAAACAGAAAACATTTTCATCTTCGCATTTGACCATCAACATGTAATGCATTATATTTTAGAGAACCTCTACTTTATTTAGACAACATCACGCTCTACACAGCCCAAAATAATTTGCAGTAGCTTCCTGACATGTATTATGTAGATAGAATGCTTCTTAGTTTGGATATTTCTAGCACCAAGTTTAGGCAAAATGCTAAGCATTTCTGCTGAAATATTTCAAAACAAGTGTAAGAGTTCACAGAACTAGGGAAAAAAAATCTGCTGCAGAATGTTACAATATTTAGGCATCAGGCATATTGCAGCTAACTATATATATATTTGATGCAAAGCAGACTTGAACACGGTAAATGATTGCCAACACTGCTCATCTTTAAACACTCTCCTCTCAAAGCCAGATACAATGGAGATGCATGATGCTTCTCTTTGTACACGTAGGGAAGTCGAGGCATCAACACTTATGCAACATAAAATATACCATACACACCAGTAGGGGATTAAAAAACAGAATGCAGGGCTTCTCGATAACCATTCTAGTGATATTTAACATAAAATAAAAACAACAAAATCAACTCAGGAGTGTGCATCTGGTTAGAGATCAGATTGAATCATCTGTAGTTGACACAAATCGGTATCCTTGAAATGGGCAACAACAGTTTGTCCTGCAGATCCCTCATTTTGGATGAGGTACTGCTTTTAGGGGCAGTACTGGAGGGATGACACCCAACTGAGGGTCTGACCAGTACGTGTGTTGAAGAAGTAAAGAAACAGAGCCAGAGGAAAGGAGAAGAGTCAGTGAAAACAACTGCAATGGTAATAGGGACTGCTAAGAAGAGCGAATTTTAGTGAAGTTGGGATGAAGACACAGCATCACTCTCCCATTAGCCTGGGTCATTGCAAAGGAGCCACACAACCTTTAGACTTCAGCATTAAACATCATGTCTCTGGCAGTCATTTTTATTTTGTTTACAACTTGATACTATTTTTTTTATTCTCCAGCTCATTCCATCTTTTGAAGTCTTTGTTACTATGGAAACAATTACAGTGTCGCTCTACACATAGCCTAGCAACACCTCAGCGTGGAAAAATATAGGAAAGAGTTTTAGGCAAAAACTACTTAGATTAGAAATCATAAAGCACTATAGGACAGTTTATTGCCTCCCCCTTAGCTCCCTAATTCAATGCTGATAAAATCAGAAAGGTTAGTTCACGCAGTTTAAACAGGTGGTTTCGGGGAGCACCCGCACAAACACTTAAACACAAACACAGAAAAAAGGCTTGTGGCACCTCAGCAGCTGGAAATGACCAGCAGCTGGGCATAACAGAGTATTCTGCTGGAGAAGGACCTTCACAGACTCTGTTGTATGTTAGTATATATGCTACATGCTAGGGAACGAAATTTGCCTAGGACTGTTCTTCAAGATTCGTGCCAACAAGCAAATAATGCCTCAGGTCCAAGCCATAAAATTTTCTTAACCTTCAGAGTAAGGTAGCTGTGTAGAGACTGCTTTTTCAGGATGGCATCCAGGCTGTGAGACCTCCAAAACCAACGCACACAACAGACTTTTCTGGAAAAATACGAGTTGACCGAGCATGAAATCATACCAGGGCCATTCTAACAACTGGACTTAAAAGCAGACTGTACCTTGGAACACAGCATTGCAGGTGAAACACCGATGATGCAATATGTGTATTGTATCACATCATGATAGGACAAGGGGTAACAGTTTTAAATTGGAAGAGGGGAGATTTAGATGAGATATCAGGAAGAAATCCTTTGCTGTGAGGGTGGTGAGGCACTGGAACAGGTTGCCCAGAGAAGCTGTGGCTGCCCCATCCCTGGAAGGGTTCAAGGCCAGGCTGGATGGGGCTTGGAGCAACCTGCTCTGGTGGGAGGTGTCCCTGCCCATGGCAGGGGGTTTGGAACTGAATGATCTTTCAGGTCCCTTTCAGCTCTAACCATTCTATGCTTCTATGATTATGGTTTGTTATTTTTATTTTTTTTTTAGTATAGACTTAGGGCACCACTATCCTGATAAGTATCCTGAAAAGAAGGTCAAGGAGCAGATTTAAGAACCAGTCCATAATTGTCTGTACTGCTTTATACTGCTAGCTCCCTCACTGGCCCTTCTGAACCTCTACAGCTGCCTCCCTCAAAACTGATCTGCAATAAGAAAGAGATAACTTTAAACTCTGCAGATGTGACCCAGTCAATTCATGCGATTTTGGGGCCAGGGATTTATCATCTGTGGTCCTTCCTTCAGTAAAGTAGATACAGCCATGCCTTTAATATCACAGGAGCCATCAGAAGAACTGTGTATACAAGCATTTACCTCTTCCCCACCACACACAAAACCAGTTGCTTAGATCCTGAAGAAGAGTAGCCATTGAAAAACCTGGCCAAGGAAAAAAATTCCAACTCATTTCCTAAATGAGTCTGAGGCTCACTCTAGGGAGCAGAAGGTTCAAAGAGAAAATTGGAAAGGTAAAGGTGGTTTTTCCCAGTACCAGGGAGACCCTGCTGCAGCTATGGGGAATAAAAAGGTTAAGCTCAATGGATGAAACCCCGCAGTCACACTGCAGTACATATACTATATAATTGTTTTACTTTAATTAGAAGATATTACTAGATGCTAAATAGCTATCAAATCAGATTCTTTTGAGAAGAACAGCATTTATTCACTGTCAGTTGATTCTTTCAGAGAGTTTTTTAGATATGCAGTCTGTACTTTTCTGTTTGTAATATACAGAATGATGCTTAGGAAGACAAATATATTAAATTCTGTTTTCCCTCCACCCTAGTATTTTTCCTCACTATAATTTCTCTCATGGTCGAGCATTAAAACAAAACTTTTTTCAAAGATGCCTTTCTGCACAGAACCACTTTCTTATTACATTTCAGCTCTGTCTGTTCACAGGCAATGGATTTTAATATATATTTATCATCTTCCACTGTATATGCCACTTTTCCTAAAGTTCTTCTTCACTGTTACTAATTTTTAGTCTGGGAGACATCCCCTGAGATTTCCTGCAATACTCTAATATACTAATCTTATTAACTAGTGATACTTTTTTGCTCCCAGGAAAAGAATTGATTTATTAAATCCCCTTTGACTTCATTGCGAATTTGGACTGAACAAGAATTATAGATAGGTTGGAGAAGAGCAGCTTTAGATTGGATATTAGGAACAAGTTCTTTCCTCTGAGGGTGGCGGAACACAGGGACAGGTTGCCCAGGGAGGTGGTTGAGGCCCCTTCCCTGGAGATGTTCAAGGTGAGGCTGGATGAGGCCCTGGGCAACCTGGTCTGGTTGGGGGTGTCTCTGCGACTGCGGGGAGGTCGGACTAGATGACCTTTGGAGGTCCTTTCCGACCTGGATGATTCTATGATTCTAACTCCTCACTGCTCATAAGGATCCAACCATAGTGCTCTACAGAGGCCATGTCTTATGATCCTCCATCACAGCCCCAGTGGATTTATTGCCACACATATCAACCGTAGAACCATATATGCTTTTCTCATTGCACAGCTGCAGCAACAAATACTTTCTTAGGAAACGGTTCTAATAGAGACAGAGCCTTCTTATTGAGGGCAGGGTATCAGAACACAACTCAGAAAGACCTAGAAAGTTCCACCAGTCCCATCAAAGTCTGTTCTGGTAGGGGAGCTGAGCATCTTTCAATATCTGTTTCACACTTAACAAAACAACCTACTGTGATTAGATTCTGTATAAAATCAGATGATCCTGATTTTATTTCACAGTGAATGGAAATGTAACAATTATGAGAAAAAGTAAAATTTGCACATTTATATATTTCATGTAATCAGGAGAAGTGGAGATATATACTGAAGCAGTGAGTGGTATCGCAGACGTGCATGATGTATTATTCTTGTATGACTTTTCAGTACACTTTTTCTGAATTAAGTTAAAAACCACAAAATTAGTTCAATGAACATCATAGAGGAGAAACGTTTGTTTCTGCCTGAAAACATGTATTTTGCTTGAGAAGTGATGCTCGTCTTTTTAAGTAACCCTTTAGATAAAGGGTAAGTCCTCTAACAGCATTTCTCCCCTCCCCACAGACTATGGGAGGTGCCCGGAGGGCCATATTAGGTTAGATATCTAGCTTTTAGTTTTAAATATCTAGCTGGGCTTTAAAATTGAGACAAAACCTCACTTAACAGGACTGTTGAAGAAGGTTATCAAAAATTTTATGTTCAGTTCAGAAGCCCAAAATTGGCAGGAAAGACCTGAACCAATAAGGAGACTCCGAAAGCCTGAGTGGTTTTAAAAGCTGAAAGAAGCTCTTGTTGAAAAGCAAACTGGTTTAGAAACTAAGTTATTGTGTGAAAATAAACAGAATCCTCACTCCAGCCTTCTTAATGAATTACGTTTTCTGGACACACACACTGACATGAGCAAGTTTGAAATCTAAGAACAAGGAGAAGCATGAAAAATAGGGCTGGAAGGGTCCTTGAGAGGACATCTAGTTAATTTCTTGTTTCAGAAAAGGATCATACCCTGTTCTTTATTCTTGGTTGTGCTTGCTGGACATTTGATGCCTTTAACATCTTTAGTATTGAAATAGTCTCCCTGGGCAAGCTAACCCTGTGCTAGGAAGATTTTCATACTTCAAATCTGAATCTTGCTTACTGAAATACACTTCTCATCTCTTTGATCATCCGAATACCCTATTCTCTTCTCTTTTGCAACAGCCTTGTACGCATTTAAGGAGTGCTGTTGCAGGTTTCTTTAATCATTTTTCCTCTGGAAGAAGCAATCCTAGTGCTGTCAATCAGCTCTTGATTGTCAGCCTAGAAAACGGGGCTCTCCTCTTGGAGCTCTCTCGTAGATGTTGCAGTTTGCTGCAAATGCATGTTCCTCCAATTAAGGGAATTTCATCTGAACCAAATTGCTATTCAAATAACCTATTAAGGTTATTTTGTGCTATCAACTCTCAAGTATTCACCACTGATTAAAGTGACCTTTTCCATGGAGAGGAATAGAAGTGCGGAGTGCTTCAAAGTCAATGAAACAATAATAGGTCTCATTCATCTCTTACTTTGGCTGGCTTGAAATTCCAGTAACTTAGAAATACCAAGGAAGAAAAGAGCTCAGCATGATCACACGGGGACACAGCCAAAAGACGAAGGCTAAATCTCACATGGAGGCACAGTCATTTCCTCAACCAGTTATAAATGTTTATGAAGTCTTATTTAAAAATTTTAACAACTAGGTAAAAAGGCAGTGTTATTATACAAATCTGCAGCGGTCTATTGAATTTGAAAACAGAAATAATAATAACAGGTTTTCAAAAGCCAGACAGAAGTGTTTTCCAATTTCTAACAGTTAACAAAGAGAAAACATCTGAAACAACTCTGCCATCTCTGCTGGCCTGGTTTACGCCACCAATAAGCACGAGGCAAACTAACTGTAGCTTTAACCTAATTACATCTGTATAAACTGAAAAAAAAGATGGAATTGCCTACTTGATTCAGATATATGACAAGAAAAAAAAAGTCATTTATTGAATCCATTTGAAATGAGATAATAATTAGGCTTTAAAATAAGAAAGAGACATACCACACTTTCATGGAAAGAAAGGATTTCAAAACTCATATAACTAAAATGCAAAACACTGTTCCAAGTCCCAGAAACTACAAATAAATAAAAAAATAAATAAAAAGAAATCCACAAGTATGTCCAGTCAGGTTGAAAAAAAATATATTTATGGTCATGAGCGATTTACCTTTTTCTCAAGAATCAAGTCATGGGAGCTATAAAGACTTGACCAAAGTGTTAAACAAATATTCTAAACAAATTCAGTAGCAATGAGATACTGATTTTCCCTAAGCACATAAGCAAGAGGAGAAAGTGTATCTGATTTCCCTGAGATCCTTATTAGGCTGTCCAAGTTAAATTTGTTTATAATTTGATGAATCACTGCATTTCCAAAATTAATTAAAGCAATTACAGCTAACTAATAGGCATACCAAGCTTTCATGACTGTAAAATCTTGATACAGAGATCCAGCAAAAAAAACCCCAAAACCTCACTGAGTAAATAAAATTCCATAGTCATCCACTGCATTTTCTGCAAGTCTATAACACGTTTCAGTTTCGTATCAGGAAGACAAATACTTTCCCCTTTCCTTTCCCATAAGACATATTGAGATACCAGAAATTACCCTGTTTCACATCCCACCTATTCAGGGACCAAGCTCTAGGCCTTGCTTTAGAAAGCCATCTTCCTCCCCGACACGGAGACCATCCCCTTAAATATCTCAATGAAACTTCCCCAGAAGTAAAAATTTGGAATCCTACATACCAACATGTATCTATGAAAAAAGCAACTTCTTTAGAAAACTCCCTGGTCAATACTCTTTTCTCCCAGATGGAGACTCCAGACCTCCATTCCAGGATCGCAATCTCTCAGATGCACGATTTTGATGTTCTGTAGAAGTCCACATCAAGAAAGAAGTTCATTACTTAAATGCAGTTATCAGGAACCCCAGTTAGCAGGAACAGAATGAAAATACGTTAAACATTTGGACCAAAGTTTTAATTAGCTTTGCCAAGTTTTGGATTTGTAGCAGTGAAGATTTATTTACATTAAGTTTGACCAGAAACATAAACACCTGACACACAACAATAAGTTGTTTGAAGGGGATTTTCTAGTGTAGCCTCCTGCTTTAACTGGGACTAACGCCAACACTCAACCAGGTCAGCTGTGGCTTTTCCTAGCCAAGACATGAAAAACTTCAAGGATGGAGATTTCACTACCTCTGAGTAACAGCTATGCTGTTCCCTAGTGAAATCTCCATCCTTGCAGTTTTTTTTCACTTTGGAAGAATGTGAATTTCCTTCTACTATTTTGGTTAAAAGTAAATGCAAAATATTTGTGTGAAAAAATATTTAAAATACATCTTTTGAATCGGAAAGTAATCTTTGCTTACCCTGCAAAGAAAATAAAGTGGTAGTTTTAACATTTTCCCAGTGAAAACAACTTTGAATTTTCTATTAGAGCTAATAAGAAATTAAGTAAGAATTTATATAATCCTTTTTTAAAATATTCAGCAAGTTAGTGCATCAGGACCAGTAGATTGGGTAGGGGTCAATTTTTCTTTGGAATAATGGAATTATTGGATGCTGGAGGGAAAAAATTTTGGAACCTGGAATATATCTCAGTGTGGTGTTTGTTTTCCTGACACTAAAAGTCCCGCAAATGATTAGGCCAGAGAATAAAATGATGCGATAAAGAGCATTACAAAGACTTATGTAGCATTTCCATTTGGGAAAAACGTTTTACAGATCTGGCAAGTACTTCTTTTTATCAAGGAGTTTTTAGGAAATTACCCATGCTTGTTAAAATGGCACTCTGTTATTGATTGTTGAGCTTGTCACTATACAGAAAGGATTCTCCTGCCACAGAACCTAAATCCGGATGCTGGAAAAAGGACACAGCAAGTAATGCATCAAGCTAACAGGGACTCTGAAATTATCCCCAGGCTGACATAAAGACCAGAACAAGATATAACTGCTCCCCTGAAATTAGATTCTGTAATTTTTTTTCAGGAAGGCAATGCCAGGAAGTACATAGCACAGGCTGAAAAAGGACTTGTCTCTTACAGAGCACAAGACAAGTAGCTCAACACAAGCCCAAAAGCAGAGGAATAGCATGGATACAACCTGAGGTCATTTCTGAGGCATTGCTCCTGGCCTGGATAGAAAAAGCTGAAGAGAATGGCAGGGTTGGTAACTTCCATGGGACTTAATTTGATATATTAATATTTCCTGGAGCAGGGCATACTGCCCCCCACTTCCCAAGAGCAAAACACCAAATTGCACAGATCCCAACTCATCAACACTGCAGATATTTTCTATATCAATGAACGAATAAATTAATCAGGAGCCAATTTCGACTGCAGAGAAGAGTTCTCCAGGATCTTGAGACTGAGTGTCAGTGCATTTTCAATCATAATCATAGAATCATAGAATGGTTAGAGTTGGAAGGGACCTTAAAGATCATTAAGTTCCAACCCCCCTGCCATGGGCAGGGACACCTCTCACTACAGCAGGTTGCTCCAAGCCCCATCCAGCCTGGCCTTGAACCCCTCCAGGGATGGGGCCTACTCCAACAAGTAACTGGTTAATGAACAGAGATGCTTGAACTAAAACCAAAAATTAGCATTTGTCAAGGCAAACAAACAACTACAGCAAACCATTTCATTTTAAATTAAAGACAGCACCCTTCTGGGTGGTAGTCAGAAGCAGTGGAAAGCTGGCTTTCCAGTAAATAAAAAGCTCAGGAGGGAATTTAATGAAAAAGAGGGCCTAAATGACTATTACCTCACCAGAACAGCTGAAGATTTAAAGACTAATGCTCTTAGCAAGTGATGCCAGAGCATTCCAGCTGTATGCAGAGAGAACAGATTGTTGTGAGGCAAATTAATACCACACAGAGCAGAGATGCTAGTATTGAAAAATGATGAGTCATTAATCATTTTCAGGTAAAAATAAAAGACACAGAAGTATGAGGGACAGCAGGAAAAAGCCAAGCAACTGGGAGGGGTCTTTTAATGAAGGAGAAAATTTAAAAATGCAAGTGAACAATACCTGAATCACAGCCAGTGTGTGAATACGTGTGCTTCAGTGCATTAGAAAAATGGGAGAGAACACATCACAGATCCAGAAGACGAAGATAATTACAGCAACTGAAAGGCCCCATTGTGTTAGATGAGCAAAAGGAGAAGCAGAAGCCTCAAGAGCCGTACGTACAAACATTCATTTGCTAACCTCAGGCACATCACATGATGGCTGCAAAACCTCGTCTCAAATTAATCACTACACTTCAAATTCAGCTACTACAGCTGTCTATAAATAATAGCCCTTCAAATTCTATCACTTTTACCGCCACACGAAGTCCATGATTAAAGCTGGACAAAAGCTAGTGTATTCCACGACAAATGCCAAAAGACTACATTACAAAAATAATTTAAAATTCATGTGTTTATCTGCTGGAAAATGGAAAAATCTTCAGTTTTCCATCAAAACCAGACTATTTCAGAATAAAGGTGCATTCCAAAGAGCGTTCTGTTTAGTTAAAGAGGTTGTTTGCGGTGAGAGCAAATCTCATATGCAAAGACTTATTCATATGCAAAGTATATCCTTATACAAGGTTTTGAAACGACCAGGATAAGTAAGCAAAACAGATTAAAAAGACCTCTAGTACCAAATATTGTCATCCTGAATAGGTGCCTAAAAATTTTTGACTGGTAGCTTCTTAACCTTTTTCTGATAAGCTAAGCAGCTCAAGCTCATGGGATCCCTCGTGGTTACACAAGCAAGAAATCAGTCTTACAGCTTCCCTATTTAATCCTTTCCATGTTTTTCTGTAAGTTTTTGAGTGCAGAGGCACAAGGGCCTGTTGCACGGAGTCGGGAACAGGAGCCCTGTACAATGTCAAAGCTGGCATCTATCACAAGAAAGTACAAGGACTGACACCAACCAACCTCCAAGGTGAAAACACTTAAGCTCAATTAACAGCATTAACTTCATAACAGCATTTATCTTTGCCAATGCAAGAGTTTTCCATTACTGCTTGATAGTTTTAAGATCTCTTCCCTTTCTGATGGCCTAGACCTTAGAATTAGGAAACCTACAACAGCAAGAGTTTCTTTCATCCTCTTGCTCTCTCAAATAGTCCTAGATTAGCATTAAAAAGAAAAAAGGAGGACGCAAAAAAAGGGAAAAAAGACCCCCTCAGCTTCTGACTGTTGAAAATAGAAACAGCACGGGAGGAACAGCCTGCAAAGCTGGTCAGACCCTAGGAAATTAGATTCTTTCCAAAAGGAGGTACCACCAGTCTGCTGGTTGCGCTGAGGTAGCATAGGAGAGAATAAAAAGCAGAAGGGATGTTGTCTTGTGGCTACAAGTTTAAAAAGCTTACAGTAAGGGGAAAAAAGAGCCCTACCGTGCATGTTTCTCCAAAATAGGGTGGAGGAAAGGAGTATAAAAATTAATAAGTGGCCAAGCAGCAAAAAAAAAGGTTAAGAAAGGAAAGCAGTATTTCTCCCCGTGGCAAATCTCTCACACTTGACTGACTTGACTTTATTCCACCATGGTGAAAGGAGGCTGTGACTATCTGTTTTTTAGCATCTCTCTGAGTAAACCCAACAACTAGCAAAACTGCACAGAAACAGAAAGGGAAATGCATTACCTTCTCTCTGCATGCTGCAGAAAATATTAGAATACGGGTCTGACAGACTTGAAACCCCAGGGTTAGAACAAAAAAAAAAAAAAA
>VXBW01006906.1:247703-319825 GCA_013400375.1 Thinocorus orbignyianus
AAAAAAGGTATTTCCATAAAATGTCAGGAGATTCTCCAAAGACCTGCACAACCATAAAAGATGCTGATTACATTAAATTGTAGTTGTGAGCTCTGCTCCCAGCTGTCGTTTGGATTTGAAACCTCCCATGTGATGACAAGGCTCTATTCAAATATCCGTATACGTGTTTTCTTCCCAATCTAAGTCCAAAGATACTCAGACTAACTCCCAAAGTAGCTCTGCAGCCCATGAACTAAGAGCCTAATCTGATGTTTAGAAAAACAACCGCAACAGACTGCGGCTCTTGCCATTATGTGCAGAAGCAGGTCCAGGCACCACTGAACAATTAGTGTGAGAGAAGATGGAAATCATACATTTAGAGAACACGGAGGAAAAGTGTGCCTGTTGAGAAGCAAGTTAGGATTCAACTCCTGAAAGGTTATTCTCAGGTGAAAATACACATCTTGCAAGCTCCAGAACTGGCAAGTAAATGTGATTTACACAAACAGGCAGGTTTTCCTCTAGTGCCATCAATAAGACTTTTGTATAATTTTCTGCAGAGACAACTGGACTTTAATCACCCAATTAAAACTGGGGTTATGCTTTTGAGTTACTGGCTTACAGATTTCTGAAAGAGACAACTGTTCCAGACCAAACCCCTGTAGACCAGTGTCCAGCACTAACAAACGTGCGTGGACACCACCCCATCCTGTTGCTCCCACTCTGGATGCCAGTGGAAAACACCGGCAAAGGAGGAGAGGGAACTCTGCAGAGCAGGCTAGTATACCCTATGCTATCTGTATAATCTGTAAATAGGGAACATTTTAGTCTCAGATTCATCAGTCTGGTCCATTATGTGAGCGGTGCATTTATTTATAATTAAAAAAATACAGAATCCAGAGCAGCACGATTTCTACCTTGAAGTAAAATGTTAACAAAGAATAAACACAAATATTTTCTTCAGAGCATTATGAGGAAAAAACACAATGGGAGTTTCTTCTTTTGAAATACTTTATCGCCTTTAAAGTCTTATCAACGTACTGAAAAAACTAGATTATAAAAGTGAACAATAGTTCATTTTTCTAAAAAAGCTTATGAAGCCCCTCATTTCAGTCATTTCTTCACTGCTCATCTCCTAGCTCTCACAGGTGATTTGTTCAGATAGTTTATATATAAAGCAATAGGCATCCATTAGCATTTTAACAGGGTTGCTTTATGTACAAAGCAACAAGCATCAGTTCTTTAATGAATTTTTAATCTTACCTAAATCCAGTTATAATTCACACGGCAACAAAGAACTTCAGAGAGTTATCACTCATTCCATTTAGGTCTTCATAACATATTTTTGTCCCCTTGCTATCCTCTTTTTTTATACAACATATTACATAGCTAGACTTGATCAATATCTTAGTTTAAATCATTCCTGTCCCATCAAACGGTCTTCATTTAGTAGACTGGCACCCAGGTTTGTTTGTGATGCTTTTTTCTGACATACATCCCCTCCCTCCCACCAAAGTATTATTACTCAGTGAAAATAAACATCCTTTAATACCTCGCTAACTTTTTTATGAGCTACAGTTATTATTAGGGTGGGTTTTTTTTAAAAAAAATCCTTTTCTATTATTATTGCAAAATGGCAGAAGCATTCAGGGCCTTATCTAAAGAATTATTTGCTGCCATGTGTCTGAACTCAGGTCAAGGTGATCGCTGCAGGCTGCAGCAGACACCCAAATCAGAAAGAAATGAGCCAGCTGAGCAGGTCAGCAGATCTGCTCTTCTCCCCTGAGTTCCCCACCAGCTATTTCCTTCCCCCCTCAGAAGAGAAAGCAGAAAGGATTAAAGGCAGCTGATTATGGAGACTACTAGAGATGTTGGTTGGGTTAACTGGGCATCTGCTGAGGGCTGTGCTCTCAAGTCCCTCCTGCTCCTGGTTTATTGGGAGTAGTAGGATCACACAGCTGGCCTCGGTCACTACCGCCTGCAGGCATCCTGAAAAGGGAGTACACCTCTTTCCATAACAACGTCTCCAGTCCCAGCCAACAAGTTGATCCAGCTGCTGCAACGTTGTCACGTCCCCACTGCAGCCTTCAGATAAAACCTGCTGACTGCCCACTGCCCAGCCCAAGGTTTGAAGCAAGAGTGGCCCATGGGACAACAGAGCACTCCAGGTGGGGAGTCCTGTGTCCAACTCTGGAGACCTCAACATATAAGGAGGACATGGACCTGGTGAAACGGGTCCAGTGGACAGCCACAAAGATGATCCAGAGGGCTGGAGCACCTCTGCTGTGAAANATCCCATCAACAGAGAGATACTCCTCCCCTGAAGTGCCCTGCTCATCCACCCCATGTTCCCACTGCCTTGGTAGTCAGCGCTGATCAAATAAGACAGCGGATGATCATTTCTGCATGAAGGGCAGGCAAGATCTACAGGCAGCAAACAGAGATGCACAGTGCCTAGGTTTAGGGGCACTTCTGGGCTCAGGGCACAACTGGACCATGTTAAGTAATGAATAGCATAGATAAAACCTGTGAAGTTCACACTGACTTGTGTTATTTATGCTAATTTGATTTTAATTTCTGTTGTCCACAGAGAAAAAATGCTGACTTGCTTTGTTACTTTTGCCTTTATTAAATTTAAATCCTAACAGGCCACCATTCTTTTCCTAGTAGCACAGTAACATTAAAGTATATAGGACTTGCAAAGAAAGTTGTCCAAATAAAGGGTAAGGCCTTGTTTCCCCTCAGGAACTTCCTAAAGATCAATATTTCATTTATCATAACCATGAAAACTGCAGACTGGAAAAAGCAGTAGGTAACAACAGAAAGTGAAGATGAAGAGGAGGGAGCCCTCCCTACCGCCCTGAAACTCCCAAAAAGAGCAATGAAACACCCCTGGGATTGTGCTTGCAGCTTAGAACTCAGCTTCTTCATCCTTCCCTCTTTAGGCAAAAGGAGATGCACTATGAAATTCACCCATATACATTTGTTAGATACTTCATCAACATAAATGAAAATAAAGATGTGTTGCAGAGCAAATGCTCTGCAATGTCACTGCAAACAAAAGCGGTAGGTAAAGCGGTCTGGCTATTCCTGGAGTCAAACCTTATTTCTGCCTAACATGCTGATTTCCTTTCATTTCATAAATGTTCCTTCAGAACATAATCGGATTTTGACTTGCTGTAAATGATTGCATACAAAAGCGCACACAGGTATCTCCTATTAACATCCCACAGATCCATTATGCAGTAATAAGCATGCCCAGGACAGGACTTGACATCAAATGCCATTCCTGGAAAATACTTTTGCTTTCTTTAAGAAAATTTACATGACTGCTGGGGACTTAGGAGATACCTGTCACGCTGCTAAGAAGAGAAAAGTTTACAGTACTCACAGATGAGAAGCTTTACTTCTGCACGTATCTCCTTTCTATCTCTCTGCTCACCCTGTCATTTCATATAATGTTTGATTTATAAGCAAACACAAAATAATATTTATGAAACAAAACCACAAGAAAACAAACAACTTGATACAAATCCAGCTGAAACATTTTCACAGAAACTATTGTGTAGATTTACAAGTCAATAAATAAGGAGCCAGCAACCAGGAATAATCAACTAAATCTCATTTCATTCCACCTTTAGGTCCTCCTAGAGTAAGACCTATGGGGGGGACAGCTGATTGCCTGGAGGGGCAAAATAACTATTTCCCATCTTCAACTTTTCTGTATTACCAAGTAGTTTGTACCACGTTAACTCTTTACTGTCTAAGAACACAGGAAAGAGCATATTCTGTGGGACCAAATGAGCTATTCCAGTCCTCTTTCTGTTAACATTAAGAGATCTTGGGAGGGAGAAAAGGAGGGAGGATTTGCCCCCCAAAGATTCATAAGCACAACAGAGAAAAAAAAGGAAGAGAAGACTGAATTTTTCATTAATACAGTCTTGCATTCTTCACCACACTCCATTAAAAGGCAAGGATTAGCATCTTGAGCACAAAATCATTAGGCTACAGCCATCCACTACTATGGCCAAAAGGAACTCTTACTCCAACATAAGTTTTCTTGACTGTTAAAGGACCACTTGGTTAAAAACAAAGCAAAACTGGTTGGTCTTGAACTCTATCAACGGCAGCCATCTCCCTGTTTCAAAGCAAAACTTTCAAAAATATGTCTCCTTATAGGAAGATGAAGTTTTCTGAGGGAAAACCATGAGAGAACTATGCCAAAAAGTTGTCCAAAGTGATTTTTAGGAAGGGAGAGGGAGAAGAGGAAAAGAACAGCTTAATGTTTCTAACCTTTCCTTAAGTATATAGTAGAAAGGGCTCTCCGGGTGAGTCACCGTGTGGGTGACTGGCAGAGCACTGCTGAGGGGAGGAACAGCGGGGGCGGAGGGAGATTACGTGAACTCATTGATGACTACTTACATGAAGAGGAATTACTACACAGCAACCACTCTCTTAGCGGTACTACCTCCCTTCTAGAAGCTTGCACAAAGGTTAGCTCTACACCACGAGCTTTTACTCCTTAAATTTGTCTGCCATTTGGAGTAGGCCAGATAAACATCACACAGAGGTTTGATTGCTATTGGTAATTTTCGGAGTTTATGCGAGTCAAAACAAACTCTTACACATGGTACTCCTTTTCCCCAGTTTCTTATATACTGTGTAATGTCCATCAGTAGAAATGTTCTAGCAAAATGTAGCCACTATCAATATCACAGCCACCTTTCTAGTGACAATTTTTAAATATGTTGGTTTTAGTGATAAAAAGCCTTGTTCAAAACTCCAGTGCATTTTCCTCTTCATTAAGGCTTCCTTAATTCTTTTTCACCTCTGTAGACTCAAAAATCCAGGACTCTTTTTCTCCCCAAGTTTAATGTATGTCAATTTACTCGTTCTTTTCATCCTTCCTCTTGAATCCCAGGTGACTGTTTAGTAATTTGATTTGGACCAGCAGTCACTTCTCATGGTGAGTAAAAGATATTTTCCAAGTTAACAGCCTTGGTAAAGGTTAGCAAAAGTGGGACTCCACTATGTAGCTGTAAGAAGATGTTCCCCGGTGTAGATTACAAAAAGCACATCATCAATTCCCAAGATAGGAGATTATTAGAATATAAACCACAGATCTTTTCTCATTTTATGGCTAAAAACCACATTCTGATTATCCTTAGGGTAAAACAGGGACTTGCAGGATTTCTTTCTCTTATACTCCAAGCTCAAAGCAAAATACAGACCTAAATAAACTAGCATCATTTCTAAAACCATGAAAATCTCTTCCTTTTTGCCACACTTTTTTCCTTGGTGAGATTATTTTTTGCTCACAGAAGAAGAGAACCATAAAACTATCAGAAAATAAAATGGGCCACTAACTGTAGCTACTCAGGCAAAACTGATTCATAACATGAAAACAAAGCAGCGACCTGTGGCAACCTGATATATTTCTGGAAAATTGACTATTCGGCACTAGTCCTCTAATTCTGACTGCTCAACTATTTCCTTGGGGTTTGAAGCTTCCTGTGATAAGGAGGTCCCAACACTATGCCAAGGACTGGCCAAGAATTATGGCTCCTTACTGTGTGCTGATGGAAGCTGAAACACTTCTCACAGAGAGATGCATCAAAAGAAGTGTGAGCAGCAGGTCACGGGAGGTGATTCTNAGGCACTGGAACAGGTTGCCCAGGGAAGTTGTTGATGCCCCATCCCTGGAAGTGTTCAAGGCCAGGCTGGATGGGGCTTGGAGCAACCTGCTCTAGGGAGAGGTGTCCCTGCCCATGGCAGGGGGGTTGGAACTTGATAATCTTGAAGGTCCCTTCCAACTCTAACCATTCTATGATTCTATGCCAAAAAATTAGCTGAGTAAAAATCTTGGTTAAAGTGTCATTTGAAATTCTGAACTCTAGAAGATCCAACAAAAATAGAAACAAAGTTTCTGAAAAAAAAAAAAAAAAACAAAAAAACCCAAAAAAACACAAAAACAAAAACAGTGAAAGAAGCACGATAAATATCATTTCAGAGTCCGTGGGGAATGCAAGGCTGCTCTTGGTGCCCAAAATCTCCAATCTACTCTAAATTTGCCACTGAAAGTCTGCGCCCAGGTCTTCCCCAAACTCCTCTGTATTCATCCACAAAGTCTCAAAACCCTCCATATTTTCTCTGATCCCTTTGGTCTTTCTGGAACCACTTCGAAATTCTCCTCAGTGCAGTTTTGAGGAGCTGTACCAGGACGTGCAACCAAATGACTCAGCAGCACAAACGGTACAAGGTTCCAAGGAGTGAATGCAGTACAAAAAAGGGGGGAAAAAAAGCCACATTTTATGTTAAAGAGAAGTGTTCCCCAATGTACCTCTCTGGAAAAGGCAATGAATAAGGAATGCGGAGCTGGGCCCTGAATTATATCATTAGCATTGTTCAACAATAAAGGTAATTTAATTCTTAAAGAGGCAGGCTTAATCCCACAATTTAATCTACTGAAGAACTAATATCATTACTACAAAAGCTTCATTTCCAGTTAATAGACTCTTTTTTCCCCCCTCAATTAACTTGTACCATGTCATGTAAATATATGGGCTTCGTATCTTCCTCAGGTCCCTGTGTTTATAACTCTCTACATGCCAGAAAGTAAGTCAGTCAATTATATTTCCATAACTGTTTCATTTGCAGATTTCCAAGCACTATCCACTGGCTCAAAAGCTTTATTATTCCTATTTTACATATGAACAAGCTTAAGGACTGAGAGTTTAAATGATCTGGCTCAAAGTCACAAATTAAGTTGATAGCAGAACCAGATTTCCTGATCCTTATTTGACCAGGATGAACCTGTTCTGAAAATAAGGCATTTAATAATACAACAGTCAAATTTATTAGCAATTACACACAAAATGTGAACGTCTGCTCTTCCAGGTGGCAGCCTCACTAATCCACTCAAACACAGCTCAGGAAATAAAAACCTGTTTGCCAGTGCTCTGGATTTCACTACTTTATTAACAAAAGCATAAAAATGAAAGCTTGTCTTCAATTAGGGAGACACCACTGTAGTCACATTTCATAAAATGCTAAAGTTGCAGTATGCTGCATCCTCACTGAGTAGGGTGGAAACGGGGGTGTCTGTGGAGACTGATGGCTTTTAAGAAAAAACAGTTGACAAAACCAAGCATGTATCTCATACACTGGGGCCTGAACTCCCAATAGAAAAATGTTAAGAGTCTGGAAAAATGAAGAAAACATTCTACCCAAGAAAAACTAAATAGAATCCTCAAAAGTAGAGGCCTTAGAGGATTTTTTTGTAACTCATCTGAAGAGGAAAATAATGTAAAAAAGCCTTGACCTATTCAGATGGGGATCCAGTGCTGAAGTTAACAGATGTTACCCCCAGGATTTCCCCAAAGTTTTGTGTCTTCACCCTCTCTGCCTCTGGATTGTCAGGACATTCCTCCAACTTGCTCAGAACTGTGAGAGGGTCTGTGCCTCCATGGCCCCGTGTGAGGATGAGGAATGCTCTGTTCTACCCCAAGGGAAGGCAACGCCTTACCCTTCCTTCCCCTGCCAGAATGGCTGCAGCAGCTTGGATTTACCCCAGGTATGAGTTATCCTTTGGAAACATAAGACTGTTTCTTATCAAAGTTCTTCAATGGCAGTCCTGGTACCTTTACCTGGTTTCTAAAACATGACCTTGCCAACACATCCTCAGAAGACAGGGACCTAATGAGCTAGTTTAATGAGGATCCAAGCACTAAACAGATTAGATACTCACCCACCTGACAGCCTGCCCAGGTAAGGAGCAACCATGGAGGTGCTGACCCTCCCACCAGAGAAGATTCTCATCTGGTAGAATAAGAAAATGCAGTCTCAGCTGGGATTTGGCTTTACATGCCAAAATCAGGTCAAGTCCCTGGAAATAGGGTCAAACTACCCCTATGATCAGGCTGCCCATCTTATCTCATCCGAGCTCTCTGAAAGAGGAGCTGTGTATCTTTAATCACATCTGTCATCTATGTTGCCTATTGAGTTTATTTCAAAAAACAACCCCACTTTGAGTCTCATATGTCCAACAGTGCATAGAAGAACAGGAGGGAAAAATGTATTGGGAGAAAAAAGAGGAGGTAAAACACAGACAGATGAAAGATAAAAGAAAAATCTCATTAGAAAGCACCAAAACATTGTTTTCATTGTTTTTACGATTTAATTACCAATTATTAGGAAAGTTATTGTGAAAGAAAGATAAATTTTCAGAAGAAAAAGCTGTTTCCAATAAGTTCAACAAATATCAAACAGCTCTAAAAACAATTATAAATTTAACTTTCTAAGATGACTTAAGAAAAGAGAAAGTAACCTCGGGGTAATTTAAATCATACCTTGGTGGGGTCAAAGCATCAAACATCGTACACAGGCTGACAACCTCTTACTTCTCTCTAGTAAACTATCATTTTTAAACTAAGGAATATTTAATTTTAGCTACAGGATATATAAATTTCTCTCATGTGTTTGCTACCACAACAAAAAGTTTAAAGATGTAAACATTTAAGGTTGTTTCTGTTGTCTCTCAGGGAGTTTTGTTCAGTATCAGCTGCGTGTTTTTATTTTTCAGAGTTTACAATTGGAAGGGAGAGCACACAGCAAAAAGTACAGGCTAAGAGCCTTCAGATCATTACTCACACATCAGATGGATGCAATCCATTCTGTGTGATGTTGCTATCAAAACTGAATCACAAAAGTCAATTATTTTAACCCCTCTTTCCAAGACTGGGGAAGGAAAATTACGGCTTAGTAAACAAGTGATTCCTCAGAGAAAACTAGAGGAGAAAAACCTGTTATCAATCACAGGATGACTATGAGCCAGCAACGTTGGATTTACCATGGAAAAAGACAGATATCATTCTTGATGCAACCAGAAAGGTATTTCCAGCTGAAAGGGAGTAAGATTAGCCAGCATCCCGAGACACGGGAGGAATTTACACTGGAGCAGGAGCAGAGAAAGACAGGTAGAAAAATCGGAAAAATGACAAGTCTGTCTTGCAAGACAAGACTGCAAATGCTTGATTTCATCATACGGGAACTCAGGTGAAACATTATTGCTTGCTCTGTATGTCTATGGAATTACCAGGTAAAAGATGACAGAATTACCAGTCAGGTGCATAAACGAGTGGTAAATTGTGTTTAGGAAGTAACTCTCAATGACTGACTTTCAGACTAGTGGGTTACATCCAGGGGATCCTGGTCTGCTCTGTACCTGGGGCTTGTCAGATTTACATAAATGGTTCAGAGAAAATGAGCAAGAGTGCTCATTTTAACTGCAAACTCAGCAAGTTTGAGGGGCAGCAAGCATATTGCAGAAGATGAACAAAATTCAAAGCTGTCTTGAAGAGAGAAATTGGTCTGGGATAAGAGGGCTATAATTCAAGAAGGAAAATACAAAACTCTACACGTAATCAGCTGTTCAAGTACCATATAGGGAATGACTGGCGCTGATACTGCAGTAAGGAACCAAGACATCATTGTTGGAAGCAGAAAAGCATCGAGGGGTCACCTGTAGGGAGAAATGGACAGGAGAGGGGACCCAAAACTGACCAACTGGGGTATTCCAGCCCATCCACACCATGCTCAGTAAAAAAGCTGAGGGATCAAAGGGTCATTTTCTCTTTCTTCAACGGCTGACGTCCAAGGAGGACCCTGCCTGTTCTCCTGACTTTGACCCCAGTCTGAGTGTTCCTGACTCCAGATCTGGAATCCAGCTCCTGTCAGTCATCAAATCCAGTCTGGGACTTTTCCCAATGCCTGCTGATGATGTGGTCATCATCCTGGGAGCTTCATATGGTTTTGTATATACTGTATCTATTTCAGTATTTCCTTCTCATTTTTAGTATTAATACTTCATTAAAGTAGTTTAGTTCATTCTAAACTCCTAAATCTCTCTTATTCCTTCCTCTCCTTTCTTTCTGGGGGGAGGAAAGGCCATCTGTCAATCTGGTTTGCGTAAATTTGGCTGAAACCATGACAACATGAGAATAAAATTTGTTTAAAAAGTCCACATGGGAATGTAGCAGGAGTATTGTCTGTGAAATGAAACAGTTCTCCTTTATCAGTAAGGCCTCAGCTGGCATACAGTTAATATAATTCAGGAAGGATTCAGTCCAATTAAAGGGAGTCTGAAAGACACCGAAGACAATTTTTAGACACAGGGAAGAAATACCCTCTGAGGAACAGCTGAAGAATTCAAGTTACATAGTTTAAAGAAGGGACAATTTAGGAGAGGTAGGACGATATTCCTAAATATTTGAAATGTAGAAAAGGATAAATATTTTTTCACAATTGTTAAAGGCAGAAAAAGAAGTAGGGAATTTAAGAAGAAAAAAAAAAAGATTTGGCATAAATACTGAGAGAAAAGGCCTAGCAGTAGAATAATGAGTCATGGAAACAGTCAGCCAAAGGGAATTCATAGTCACCGATTCTCTCTTACTGGACCATGAATTTGGGAATCATCTGTCACGAACACTGTAGATAATATTCCTACCTCCAGGGATGGGGATGAACTCCCAGTCCTTCCCTGCTGCACCCACCCAGTCCTCTCAGCAGACTGCAGCTCTGCACCCTTCAACACTGACTCATCACTGACCAAAGTTGGTCACTGGGGAGCAGAAACATGAAAGTCATGCATGGGTTTGGGAAAGGTTTGTGTTAATTCTGCAAATTGCTGATGGGTGGAGAGGAAAGATTTCCTCTGGTCTCTTGAACACCATCCTTGTTGCGTTTGGCTTTTCCATCATCTTCTGACATCTCAGCCTCTGCCAGAGTGCCGAAGTAAACAGCCTTTCTTCAGAGCTCAGAGTCCAGGAGCACTGCTCCCCCAAGCATTAGGGAGCCTCCACTTCTGTGCCACTGATTTCCCAGGTGACAGCCCTGCCACTGCCAGCTCTGACAGCACATGAACCCAATCGCCCAGCCACCGTCAGGAGCTCCTCTACAAGTACTGACAGAGTGTAGCAACACAGGAAAACAATTTTCCAAAAACTAGCGTGGCTCGCTGGCACTCCAGAAACACCTCTGAAGCGATAGACCTGAGTGTGCTCACAGCTGTAATTAGTCCTTTTTCAAGACCTTCATTATGGCTGTGGAGAAAGACTACGATTCAGCCAGCAATGGGTTTTTTGGTCTTTCTCCAGTTCTTGCTGTGACGGCTGGTTTAGTGGATCAGTGTCTTTTGATCTCTTTCCCTGGCAAAACAGTCCTGTCACCACCCTGCGGGAAGCAGAATCCTCTCCTACAGCGATAAACCTGGCTATTAGAAGGGATTTGAACAGGCATTTTGGTTTTCCTGTCCTCCTGCTAGAAACTCCCTTTCAATCTATCTCACACATAACCCTTTATAACAACACCCACGCGGTGGCATGCCTCACAGTCATCCAACAATATTGATGTTTCCCAATTCTCCACACACCCATTTTCTAATGCCATTGTGCCAACTACTGTCGAGCCAAAGGCAGTTAACAGCAAGGATCAGAAGCAGCAAATTAGAAGTATTTTTTCCAGCTTCTTGCAATGCATATTTTATTTCTTCATCTTCGGTTTCAACACGCAAGGACAAATCCCCAGCTGAGAAAAACAGTGGTAAGTGTCTTGTCCTCAGAGGAACAATAGTGATTTAGATCAACTGAGGAACAGGCAGAATTTGACAGGACACTTAAAAGAAGAAAGAGAGACAAATTCTAGGATGCCTGCACACTAAACACTAAACCTAGGCAGTTGAACACTGTCTAGTTACAGCAGTACCAGAGAATTCTTTAGTTACCAATCCGGTCAACTGCTGTCCAGTCTGGATGGGACATCTGTGCTATTCAATCCTTTGGCAGTAAACAACAATTAACAAGTAGTAACCTTCTCCATTTGTCTGTCTCATAGAGATGAGAAAGTAACCACATCGTATCATAGAATGGTAAGAGTTGGAAGGGACCTTAAAGATCATCAAGTTCCAACCCCCCTGCCATGGGCAGGGACACCTCTTCCTAGAGCAGGTTGCTCCAAGCCCCATTCAGCCTGGCCTTAAACTCTTCCAGGGATGGGGCATCAACAACTTCCCTGGGCAACCTGTTCCAGTGCCTCACTACCCTCACAGTAAAGAACTTCTTCCTCATATCTCATCTAAATCTCCCCTCTTCCAATTTAAAACCGTTACCCCTCGTCCTGTCACTAGACTTCCTGACAAAGAGTCCCTCCCCAGCTCTCCTGTAGGTCCCTTCAGATACTGCAAGGCTACTATTAGGTCTCCCCAAAGCCTTCTCTTCTCCAAGCTGAACAGCCCCAGCTCTCTCAGCCTGTCACCAGGCTGCAGCAACTAGTATCTTCTTATCAGACTTATTAAGTGTTAATCATCAGTTTTAGCACTTTGCCACGTATCTGTTTGTTGCATGTGCATTTCACATCTTTTTGCTTTCTTTATCCTGAAGTCCCAGTATAGTCCTTAATTGTACTGAGGAGGAAAATGACTCAGGAAAACAATCTTTTTTTCTTTCACCTTGCAATAGAGGTATTCAAATTGCAGCTGGGAAAAGGGAGTATACAAATACAGTTATTACTGAAAAAAGATAGCGTGATTGCTGGGAGGGTGATACGTTCTGCCAGCGCACTCAGCTTGCTCTAATATTAACTGGATAATGCATTGCTTTGAAGAACAAAATAGCACAAGGGTCCAAAAAGAGTAGAGAGAGGTTTAGCAGCTCACTAGAATTCAGGTGGTGTAAACCAAGCTGAATTCTTGATGTAGAACAGTGAACTGCCACAAAACCATCAGGGCTGTGCTGCTTTGCATGAGGGACATGTTGGCCTCACCACCTACAGAAAGACAGAGCTTTTTCCAGGCAGGTGGGGATGGGGCTGCAACTCTGAAACCAACATACCATGACTGAATACAGGTGCCACTTTTCCTCTTTTATATCCTAAATACCTGCAGATTTCTTTAATAGCAACAATTAGCCTTCAAGAAAAGATTTGGATTCATCCACTCAATTCGCAATGAAAACCAAACCAAACGCAAGCCAGATTTATAGTTTATCTACAATATCATCAACGGGAGGGTTGATGCCTTCTGAGATTCATGATCACAGGAAAACTCCAAGTTAGAATACTCAGGATTTTCCCAAAACATAGAGAAAAAAATGCTGCAGGGGAAAAAACCACTGTGTAGTACACAATGAGCCACTGCTGTCTGCAGAGGCTACTCAGAGTCTTATCATTGCCCCAGCTACAGGGTTAGGGTCAACAGGTCAACCTAATACCTAAGGCTTCAGTTTAGCTTGCATTTCAGTAATTCGTGGTATTAGCAGCTGAACAAAATCATAAACAGATACTTAGTTTTATAAATCAATATTTTTTTTTAAATTAAGGTGTCTATCATTTGTAATCAGTTATCTACAACAACGAGTTTAAGGAAGAATAAACTGGGTGAATATTCACTCCACCGGAGTCCATCAGCTTTGGCGACATTTGGTATTAAGGTGATTTTTCACCTCACAAGTGCTTATTTGTTTATTGCCAAGGTCCACCGACAACAGCAGAGGTCCAGATTATATGTTACATGTAAGTGTAGCTCATGACTTTTCCCAGTAGCCATGCTCCTAGCCTATGCCATGAAGTAAGTGGAAAAAAAAAGTCTCCGTAGCCAGCCCTCTCCGTCTCCATATGGCAGCTCTCATGACAACCAAGATAGATATATCTATTTCTAAGCAAATACTTTTCTATTTTCTTGTTTCTCTTCCCATATACCAGCTGTCTACAGAATGAAATGATGAGTTCCTCCTTCATGGTCTACTATATGTCTCTAAATTTGGTACAACTCAGTTCCCTTGGCGGCCAATTGAGACAGACACGCTGAAGAAATGCTGCATCTGTGAACTGCATGCAGGTTGCAGCTATCATAACCTGCTTTTAAGAAGATGCTCCACTCACATTTGGAAAGCAAAGAAATCACTGCTGTTCTCTGCAGAGAAGGCCCTTTTCCAGCCAACGTCAGCACCTTGGAATTGAATATGGTTGCTCCCCAGTGGGCAAGAGTTTGTTTTTCAGACTTTTGATCAAGTTGCATGGTATACACTGGAATGGATTTCTGGATTCAGGGATCTAACATCTTCCACTTAAGTCTACCTAAATTTCCCACCTAACTGCCTTCTCACTCACTCAGCTAGCCATCAAGACCTCGTGTCCCCGTCCCTTCAGGGAGTACCCTCTTCCCATGTTACACCCAGGTTTGCTCCACAGGTCACAATGCCAAGACAGTTGTGTGTATCCAGGAATTGGTAAGCACTGCACAAAGGAAAGGAGAAAACCCCAACATTGCTGCCCCTTGTGTTTTCCTGTGATGGACAGGAAGGTACACACCTGGCCAACTGGGAATAGAGACCCACCTCTTCCCAGAACCTTTGGATGGTCTGGGAAGAAAAACCTCACTTTTAAGTGTTAAGTACTTCATGTGAGATTAAGGTCTATGAAAAGCGACAACACAGCCCAGCTGAAGAGTTACCTGAGACAGAAAGTACTACTAATACAGAAGCAATATAGAGTTTGAATTCACTGACTATTTGTCAGTTGGTGTCCTGTGAGATCAAGGACTCTTTTCCGTACTGAGTGCTAACACTCTAAAGTCACAGCAAGCAGACACCCTTAGAAGCTCCTGCTCTGGGATGCTGTGGCCAAACAATGCTGCTGGATCCAACAGACCAACCAGTTAATTCCTTCATCCTAAACCAGAATAAATTTTATTTTGTTCCTGACAGATGTTTAAACAATTTGTTTGTAAAAATTCCCAGGGCAGGAGGGTCTTCTCAGGCAAGCTATACCTGAAATTTTACTATTAGAAGATTTTAATGACTACTGCACATGTGGTCAAGCTGGCCTTCCACTGAACCTCCACAATGACCAAAAATTTCCAAGTATTTGTATCTTCAGCTTAGACAGAAAGTTGGGGGGAAAAAATATTAAATGCTTCATCTTGGCTTCATGCTTCTTTTTTCACCAGTTACTCTACAGCCTTTGCCCCTTTCACATCCACATGCCAGAAAGATCATTTTAGGGGAGTTATTTGCCATTGGGATCAGAAGTAGATGTAGGCACAGTTTTTAATTAATGTATCTAGACATTAGAAAATTAAATTTATTACCACTCCCTCCTGTTGCCATGGTTTCCAAACACACAACAGTATTATTAATGTTCAGTTTAACACTTCTAACAAGTACCTGCTGTTCCCTGTTGGTCAGTGGTTTCTGCATTTATTACATACCCCTAACAAAACAACAGATTGCAATTAGCATTAATAGCTATTTAAAATAACTGCCCACCTTTTACCCTTCATTTAATATTTATTTTCAAGAAAAAAATCCACTAAGGCTAGGTAAGAATCAAAACAATCCCTCAAACCACAGTTCTCAGTATCCATATTTCTCAATAGTAAAGTAATATAAAGTAATAGTAAAGTAATATAAAGTAAAGTAGTACGTGAGGGGAAAAAAGAGAATAAATTAAAAAAGAAAAAAATAAACCAAAAAAAGCAGATTCATTATTTCATAACAATGAGGTGGGACAGAATTTTCTGAGTATGAAGAAAAACACTGTCTTCCTCTTGGAATAACAGAAAGTGGAGAGGGACAGAATAAGGATATGAGAACATTTTGGCAATGCCTACCTCAACGTAGCTAAGACCATCAGATTTACTAACTGCCATCCTTCCTGAGACCATTGGATTTAGAAACTTCTATCCTTTCATGACAGCACTGCCAACTTCAAACAAGAAGCATTTAGGAAAAGAAGCTTGGGTCATTTTTCTTAGAAACAATAGCTTCTTATCCTGATGGAAAAAAAAAATTAAAAGGAAAAAAAAATTAAAAGTGGACATTTTGACTAATAAATTACCTTTTCATTGGAAAATGCTGATTCAGTAACACTGATCTGCGCTGAAGAGATAAGTTTAATCGACAATTTTGTGTAAGAACCAGTTGAAATGCCTCATTTAGGCCATATCATTTCAGCTAATACAATGAAAACAGACTTTTTTTCCTGTGACAGAAAACTCAGATTTCTTTTGGCATCACTCTCCCACTTCACAAGGAGACATTTTGCCACTTCTCATCTTTATACTCGCTTTAATTTTTAAGGCCTTCTTTAAAGGACACTTTTGCTATGTTCACATAACAAAGAGCTTTGTTAACAGCATTGCCACTAGTGGTAACAATTCTCATCTACCCTCATAGCATCATCCTGTGACATTAAACACTGCAAACACAAATGAAAGCTGCTATCTCCTGCATCCAGGAAAAGACCTTTTGTTTTTCCTCCCCCCCCTTTTTCAGGATCCCCTCTTCAGGATCTTTTCTTTTTACATCACCTCCCTCTTCCTCAAGTTCTGAACCAACCAAGTAAGTAGAACTGAGAATAACTCAGCCAGACTGAATTATTTAATTTTTCACAAAAACAAACAAGTAGATTGAAAAGGGACTATTTCAGCTCTGCAATCAAGGGAACTATTGGAGCGTGAGAGCACACCTCATTAGGCAGTAAATTATCCTTCATATGTATTTCAACCATGGGAAAAACCTCAGTCTGAGCTTCCACCTTCTTGATTGACACCTCAAGTCAATGAGCTTTGGGAGACAGTCTGTAGGACACCACTTCCATAATTCCACTGTTGATGAGAGAATTTATAAAGTGAGCTAATAAACTCTTTGCTTGTAGTCACTGGAAAACAGTGCTGTAGCACAGTGCTTTCCCTTAAGGCTCTTCCTACTTCAGAAAACATTCTGCTTCCACAAATAGATAAACAGGGAAGGGAAAAACACAGCATAATGCTGATGTGAATGACTTCTGGTGACTTTTAAAATTATAATGATGCTTCCTTGTTGGTTTTTTTTTTGCCTCCCAGAAATAGAAAGAAACTGCTGCTTTATAGCTGCAGTAAATCAAGTAACAGATGAAGATGTGCTAGAAATGGTAACAAGCTGAGCTGTTCCTGTGTGGGGTCTGGAATAGTAGATTCAGAGTGCATTCACAGAGCCAGCATGGAGGGCCCTGGCATGCTTCTACCCATGAAACAAGTCCTAGTCACATCGTCGGGACAGGAAGGAGCAGGTGCTGTAGCTGAGCCTTGCTCACTGAAGCCAAAGATAAGAAGATGGCACATCACTTCTGCTAGCAGCAAAAGAAAAGAAAAAGATAGTTGGGTACTAGGGGGAAAAAAAGGGGGGTGGTTAATTTATTAGTCCTCTGGAGAATCATAGCANCGTCCCTCCCCTCCTCTCCTGGAGCTCCCTTCAGATCCTGGAAGGCTGCTCCAAGGTCTCCCCAGAGCCTTCTCTTTTCCAGACTGAACAGCCCCAGCTCTCTCAGCCTGTCCTCACAGCGGAGGTGCTCCAGCCCTCTGAGCATCTTGGTGGCCCTCTGCTGGACCAATTCCAACAGGTCCATGTCCTTTCTCTGTTGAGGACTCCAGAGCTGGACACAGGACTCCAGGTGTGGGAGAGAAATCTACGTCCATGTCTAATATGCTTATCCAGACATCAGAATTTACATTATGGACTTCAGAACAAGACAAGCTGCTCCTGTCATGAGATTGTGAACTGCTTTGGCCTTAGCACACTGGTTTTCATTTTCTGAGATATATCTGTCTATATATTCAATATAAATACGTATTCACAAAACTCACACACTGTATATATTACATACATACATATAAAATATATACATTTGGATACTTATAGATTAAAAGAATAGATCAAAAATTGTTTTTCTACCTGCCCCTTGAATTGTGCACTTTCAAAGCACAGAAAACCCAGCTGTCAGAAGGAAAAAGATCATAGCTTTCTCTGGCCCAATAAATTTTTCTAGTTAAATAAAACAACTTTGCATAGGCAAGCATCTGGAGGGGTACAAGAATTTCTATTCGAAGACCTGTGTATCTATCAAGTTTCTGAAATGGATTGTTATTATGTTCACTGATTTGAGATCTGTCAGGAATTAGTCACCTGTATTATTTATGTGGAGGTTTTTTGAAGTCCCTTTGAGAAAGCCAAATGTGTTCTGTCCCTTTCATATTTCTAAGTGGTAGAATACTTCCTAGAAGGTAAACGAAATCCTAAGTTATAACTGTGTAATTCTGTTGTGTTCTACTTACCTCCCGGGCAGCATCTGTCCTAGCACATTTTATTCAGAAGGATAAAAAAACCTAAAATAATAAATTTCAATTAAGTGCTTAGATGATAATTCATGACGTGAAGTGGAATTCAGTTTAGTCTCTTGTCTGAATTGTTCCGTAAAGCTGAACAAAATAAAAATCAGTAAGCATTATTTTCATTACTACAGTTGGCAGAGCTGACAATGTGTTGTGAGAGCTTGACTTTCCAGCAAGAATTTGCTATTTTTTCAAAGTGTCTGTTTCTAGAAGGGCTATGGTGCAAAAAATTACTCTCAAGTACAAGTGAATAGTCAAGGGTGCAAGGGTTTAGCTTTTACTATTTTTTGCAGTTAGCTTTTTGTAAGTAGTTAGAATCATAGAATGCTTAGAGTTGGAAGGGACNAGGCTGAACAGCCCCAGCTCTCTCAGCCTGTCCTCATAGGAGAGGTGCTCCATCCTTCTAATCATCTTGGTGGCCCTGCAATAGTTAAAATATTCTAGAATAAAGCCACACACTCTGACCATAATATATCACATTTAGCATGCACCTCCACTTGTCCTGATTACATGAAATATGTAAATGTATGTTGATTACGTTTCACTGTGGAAGAGAATACAACTGTTATATATAAAAAAAAAAAATAATGTACAGGCTTTTTCAAAAACTGATCATCTGCATCTAGCTTTCATACACCCTACTATTATGTGTCCTAGGGAAGTTGTGGCTGCCCCATCCCTGGAGGGGTTCAAGGCCAGGCTGGATGGGGCTTTAGACAGCCTGGTCTGGTGGGAGGTGTCCCTGCCCATGGCAGGGGGGTTGGAACTGGATGGTTTTGAAGGTCCCTTCCAACCCTAACCATTCTATGTTTTTATTGTCATTGAATGTTGATAAGACTGATGAGTATAGCCCTGGTCCTGAGAAAGGTTTAGTCACTTCATCACGAGAAGGAAGGAGACTACACCTCACAGAAACTCATCTTTAGTCATATTTGAATACTAACAAGCCCACTCCCCTCCTTGATAAGATGGATATGTTTCTCACTACTAAAGCTACATCTAAGACATGTATTTGTTGTTCCCTCTCTTACCAGAAGAAAGGGAGTCATCTAAAAAACACCCCTCCATATTTGTCAACATACAGAGTTGAGACATCTCTGTGAAAACAACTCTGCCTGCTTGTTCATGAGCATAAGGGAATAATTTCTACATTTGGGCAGTCAAACACAAAATAAGAGGAATTAAAACACAAGTTTTCTCCACTCTGATGGAGAATTTCAGTTAGATCTCAAAGTTGCAGAAGGATCTGCTCCTTCAGCATGTTCAGATCTTACACATAGTTTGTGCCCAACTTTGTATTTCTAATTTAATGCAAGCCCTTGCTCTCAGATAAGTCAAATATGACATGGTTATACAAACTATGTCAGGATGAAGCTTATTCTGAGAAGAAAATGACATTTGCTATGTATCATTCACTCTATCTGTAATTAAATTTATATTGCTCTTCTATTATTGAATCAAGCAGTGGCATTCCAGTTAATTTCTGAGGTACAAAGGAAGGTTTAGGGGATGATCAAACTTGAAGGAATATAGGGAGAGCTTACAAACATGCTGAAAAAATTGGCTATAGCTTAAAACCAACTGTTCTTGAACAAATAGTTGAAAAGCAGTGAGACGAGATACTAGTGCAATGCTGCACTTCTGGACAAATGAATACAAATTGAATTGGAAAAAATACTAGAAAACAAAACCCAATTTTGACAGAAAGCAATATACATAATTTGCTTAGCATCATGATTTATGCTGGGGAAAAATAATAATAATAATTTAAAAAATTGACCACAAATTTAGATATAGTCTATCTAAAACAGTCAAGGAGCACCAAGCACACTCAGCAATCCCAGACTTTCTGAAAGGAATCAACAATTTGGTAGTCATGTGGTTTCCTTTCATTTATCCAAATTACAACTTAACAGAATAATATGGAAGTAGAAAGCATCTCAGCCCTTACAGCCAGTTCCTATGTTAAACATCTCTCTTTTAACACCACGTTTCCAGCCAAGGGCAAACCAGAAGTGTCCAAAGTCAAAGCCCGTTTGCAATAGGAATGCTTTATACCTAATTACCATCTGCAGTGTTGTTAAATGATTGGGATCAGGACGTTACTAACCATGACTTGAGGGACAACTGAAACCTAGCTCCGCACATTCAAAGCGGGAAAATTGGCACAGGATAAATTCTCTTCAGTAATGTCTGGTTCCAGTCCACACCAGTACAACTAGTAAGTGAAGAGCAAGCATACCTAGGCTTCAATGATGGGGGAGAACAGAAAGGAAAGGTAGGGCCATGCTGAGTGAACCAGAGCAGAATGACGTCGGGTCAGCCCTCCACATCGGTACAAATCCAGTCACACAATCTCAATGCACCACCTTCAACACTGTTCTTCGTGCTGGGCCAGTGCAACCACTTATTATGCTAATGATTCACAATAAGTATTGATTATAAGCGAAGGGGAAGTTCTGACAGAAGTTTTGCCCTAAAGAGAGCTGAGTCATGCAGTGTCAGAGGTGCAGTTGAGAAAAATGACTTTATTGTTACAAAGAACAGGTTGAGATACTGGTTTGTGCCTTATTTGCTGTTTTCTCACTTTTTTGCAGTCACTTGGCACATATCAAGTGCATAGCAGCAGCTCTAACTCCTTTTCAAACAAGTTTCTGTGCATATTAAGTTAAGATTAGGCATGCAAAGTTGCAGAGGGCAGGTTTTAAGCAAGCATCAATCACCACAGCTTCACTAAAGTCAGCGTAATCTTTTAAAGAAAGGCTTAGATGCGGAACTAGATAAAATTGATGTCATTGGAGTGAAATCAATGGGTTATGATGAATGAGTTAATGTAGGTTTCTGCCAGTTGAGCGACTGTCCTCCTACCGCCTTCCTAAATCATCTGTCACTTTCAAAGGCTGGTCAGGGACAACAGGATGCAATTCTGGGTCAGCACTTGCAGGCATATAGAAAGTAAAAAAAAAGGTGCACATTATACCTACCTGAGTGCCAATGCTGATTCTAGCCGTGGGGAGGTCTGCTTCTCTTGGTGGACATCATTCATTTAAACTGAGTTCAGTCTCCATGCTCCTTTGCAGAGGGCAGAGCACCAGCATTGCACTAGAAGCAACCTGAATTTGAAATCAGAGAGGGGGGGAGGGGGAAGTGTTATCAAAAGTCTTCTACTTGTACTGATAACCTCTAAAATTATCAGTAAATTCAAACTTTCTGGAAAACTAAAGTGAAACTTCCACAGCATATTCTTATAATGGGATATGATAAAAGGTCAAAATCCAAATAAGGCTTCACTCCACTTGATCCAAGTGTGACAATTCTTCAATATTATTTCAATTAAAGTTTCCACATGAATCTAATTTAGGAGTTCCTTCTAAATTCTGAAATTAAATACATTTCAGTACTTCTAGGAAACCAGAAAGTAAGGAACTTGGGTTCTATCCCTAGTCTCTTATGACTGATGTCTAACAGTCACTTATAATATCTTTGTGCCTCCCACTGTAAGATACAAAAAAGAAAATACCAAATCTTTACCAAATTCTTTATGTTCACCAGGAAATGATGTTGTCACACAGGCACTTTGAATAATTTTAAAATCAGAGAACGCAAGCAATACAAATGCAATATGTCTGACAAAAATACTGTAAGGTTTTGTTGCAGTTATTTCTCCCCCACTATGATTCCTCACACACACTGTATTTTAGAGGAGACAGAAAGAAGTGGTTTGGTTGTTTTTTTCCCATTGTGTTTGCTGTTGCAGTTTGGCAGCCCAGAATTCCTATCCAGTTACACTTGTGAGCAAGTATAAGCAAACCGTCCTCAAAATCGACTTCTTCTCTTACATACTTTACACCCAATTTTCAAATGACTGCCCTGCTCACAGAGGAAAAGGGGTAAATATAGGATGAAAAAGAATCTCATTCAATGAATTTGGATAGCCCAGGTTTCATTAAGATCCTCTTGACTATAACCTTCTGCTGAACCAGCAACAACTCCACTGATGACTCTTGCCTGCATACAGGAGTTACAGACAGCTCTACCTGCTTCTGAGAAATGGTAGAACTTAATGTGTTGAAAAACCTTCATGTCACAGAACTCTGCAGCAGAGTAATATGACTGTCACTAAATGTTCATCCCATGACCAACTGGTTCTCAACACATTTGCCAGCTGTTTGCAGTCACTGCTCAGCTAACTTGGATTCAATTCACAGCTACAGTTATGGCCTAATAATACAATTAAGTACACAAGTTCTCCATATTAAATCTGTTATTTCATGTAATGCTTAAAGAAAAGCATTTGAACCTCCTACTGAAAGTTGTATGAAGTGGTTTCTTCTTTTGAATTGTCCTACAGACAACAGAAGTAGTGTTTTGTAATCACTACTTAACTTACATATATAATTAAAATACTGTCTTGCATCATCTGAAATTACCCGTGTTAAAGGAAGGGTCTGAGAAGAAAAAAAAAATAGGAGTCCTGGTTTGCCAGGAATACAAAACACAGTGAGATACTGAATGCCTAGATATTATTTTTCTAGAAAGCTAAAAGAAATGACAAAATATTTTACGATTGTAAACAAACTGCCTGCTGTGAGGAAAATACTTAGGTAGTAGGCAAATCTACAAAAGCGAACATTTCTTAGGGCTTGATAGTTTAACTTTTTTGTGTTTAATAGATGTTCTCCATTAAGATGTGAAGCTGTCTGTGTTGCTGCTCAAACACAGATTATCCTTAATTGCTCTGCTTGTCAAAATTAGTAAGACTATTGTCTTTAGTACACAGCAGAATAGCTAACACATATCACAGACTGAAGGGTTCCTTTTAGTTTGCAGTTGAATAAACATTGTGTGAGTGCCAGCATATTTTCTTAGATGTTTTTACAGTTGACTTTAATTGGATTCTTTTTTTCCTAAGACTATAACATAATTTAAGATATCTGATCCTGACAAGATCGCGCCAGCACCTTTGAAGATGGAAGAGGATACTTTGCTAGATTCCAATTAGAGGTTTGACTGACTCTAATAAGGTTCCCCAGTGAGATTCATACCCAACGGACAGCAAGGATTGCTTATCCTGGAGTGTTAGCCCAGTGGTTTAACTAATCAAGCACTGAAACCACTTTGCTTACTTTGGTGATTTTGACACAGATAGTATTTCACCATTAGTCATTACAAATTTTGCTCGTTAAATAATGTGAACTACTTAGCTTTAGTGACAAGTTTTCTTGGTTTAATTCAGATTTATAACCTGGAAGTTACAACCAGAAGCTGATGTTTGCTCATTTTTGAAAGGCAACTTGCATCCGTGTCTTCCACCTACAAATACACAGGACAAATAGCAGGTGGTTTGCCTGAAAGCTTAAGCTCTGCTAACAAGTTTGTTTCTCACCCCACGCTGACAGGAATGCATCCAGTACACTAATCATACTGGTTTGTGGGTTGTTTTTTTCAGTAGCAGCTATTCTTCCACAGCGCTGCCTCTGGCTTTGATTTGAGTGCCACTGAACGGAAAAGAGAAGGAATGAAAAAAGAACAAAGAACATTTCCTTCTCAATAAGCCCATCCAAGTTACTGTGAGAAGCAACCTTATTTTTGAAGGAAAGATAAAGCCCCCCAAAACAAAACACGAGCTACAGCTTGTGATACCACAGTTCCCCGTTTTTTTTCTTACCATAAATGTCACAGGACTGACCAATGCTAGCACAAAATATATTTAGTGGAAAGAGCAAAGGCAATAACAATTAATCCCAGGTGATTCCAACTGACTGCTCAAGACAGCCTTATATATAATAATATATATATAATACTTCCATATGTGTATGCACACAGAGATATAAATTTGATCTTCTCTGCAATAGTTCCAGCATTCTCTTCCTTCATAAAATAGGTAACCATACAGCTAAAAGTTGGGTTTTCAAGGACTCCCACAAGTATTTCGGCTACACCAAAGATACCTGGTAGAGCTGCCCTGTTGGGAGGGGAGTGGGAGAGAGGTCATACCTCTGAACAATAAACCTGCAACTCTGGACCAGTTTTCACTAAATATCATGCTTCACTCAAGGTAATGATGGACAAAGAACATTATTCTGCATGTGAATGCCTGGGTTTGTGCCCATATGGTGCATGTACATACTCAGGCAATTCCACTACACAGAATGTCATAGAATAGAATCACTGAATGGTCTTAATTGGAAGGGACCTTCAAGATTATCCAGTTCCAACCGCCCTGCCCTGGACAGGGACACCTCCCACCAGAACAGGTTGCTCCAAGCCCCATCCAGCCTGGCCTTGAACCCCTCCAGTGATGGGGCAGCCACAGCTTCTCTGGGCAATCTGTTCCAGTGCCTCACCACCTTCTCAATACAGCATTTCTTCCTAATATCTGATCTAAATCTTCTCCCTTCCAATTTAGAACCATTCCCCCTTGTCCTATTGTTCCAGACCTTGATAAAGAGTCCCTCCTCATCTCTCCTGTAGGCACCCTTTAGGCATTGAAAGGCCGCTATAAGGTCTCTCCAGAACCTTCTCTTCTCCAGACAGAGCAACACCAAATCTCTCAGCATGTTCTTGTTGACCTTTTGTTTCCAGATGGCCCCAGCCTTACTCCTTAATTTACTACCAACTGTCAACAAGTTCAGACATTTCTGTGGGTTTCCATGCAAATATTTCATTTTTGCTATGTTTTTCTAGTCAATATTTCTCTGAGGTATGTTCGATGAGAGTTCACTGACCTGGCAGCAGCAACCTAATGGGCATTACTCTTTATAAATTTAGTGCAATATCTCTCCAGTCCTTGTTTCTGCTCAAGAAAGGATTTTTTTTCCCCACCTACTGTTTGAAACATTGGCAGGGATGGGAGGGTATGTGTGTGCAGTATTTTAGCTGTAAGGAGCTGACCAAAGAAATGGATTTAATCTCAGACTGTTGGCAAAGGCATATCAGGAATCACAGAAAGGAAATGAACTGCTGCTCAGACCCCGATATTTCATCTCTATATGGCACCCACAAGATAAAAATGTGGGATTAGCAGTGCCTACTTCAATTGTGAGGACGACAGCAGTGCAAGGAATACTCTGGGAACTTTACTTTCAAATCTTTACTAATTAGCACCCTCAGTGTAACCTAATTAAGGATCTTTTTATAGAAAAAGCATTAAAATTTTCATTCAAGCCTTAGGAACATGGGAAAACACAGAAAGCAACACTAATATGTCCTTTTAACATAAATACGTACTGATTAGCTACTTAATGAGACAACCAAGCTGCTAATAGGATAATTTCAGTTCGAATAACTGTGACAGAGAAGTGTCTGGTGACAGTGCAAGTTCCTTAAGACAGACCATGATGCAGTTGTAGTCATTACCAAAGCAGTTAGGATTCATTTTTTCACATGCTATGAAGTGACAAGCTGGGTCTTTATTAGCAATAGCTCAATCTAAGGAAATGTTAACGATTTATAACCTGGAAGTGTTGCAAAACTCCCTCTTCTGCAGGACAAATCCTATAGTGCTTCCCTTTGCTCTGTGTCTGCAGGTAGAGCAAGAAGAGCATGAAGTCAACTGCATGCCTGGCCCTTCATGGAAGAACCGGAGAAAGACCAAAGCAGGAGTCTCTTTCCCCACCTACCAGGCAATGCACACTGCTACTTAACAGGCAAACACAGAGTCATAGGATGGTTAGAGTTGGAAGGGACCTGAAAGATCATCAAGTTCCAACCTCAGACAACTCCCTCCTCACTCATTTACCTCCAAATTTGACACTGAATAGCCCTCATCTTCTGCAAAACCTCTCCTCCTCATTTCTCAACATATGCCAAGATGAAGGATGCACATAGCCTTTTCTGCATCCTCCTAGAGCCTTTTTATTTTTGTGTGGACTTTCAACTTCTTTTAAGTGGCAGAGCCATGAAGCCTTTCCCTGTGAAACCCACATAGATTAAATTATAAGACCAGGCAGCAAACCATCCTATAGCAAAAAGCCCTCTAGGCTAGTCACAAGAAAAAAAAACAACAACATAGGTTTGAGAACACTACATAGTGTTTGTTTTTTTAGCAGTACTAGATATAGATGAGGAAATTATAGTGTTGAATTATACGAGAAGGCAGTGTGGATTTCCTGCAGCATTCATTTGCTGTGTGATTGACAGCTCCTATATAATTGGGGAGGGAGAGAGGAAAGCACTAACTAATGAAATATGTGTGTCTGTGACATATAGCAGGAAAAGCCATGAAGATAACTATCAGCCAGGGAATAGTGCTACCTATACTAACAACTATTTTACTACCAAATGAGACAGTAATTATAAAACAGACAGTATGAAAAAACTGGGGGTTAGGAACCCAGACATGACGATAAGGATAAAAGACAGTTCATCTGAAAAAGAGGGAAAGTTGGATTAATACACAAAAGGAAGCACAGCCTAATTTAATTTGTGAGCAGGAGGAAGTAGTACAGAAAGCTGCTGAGGAAGCAGTTTGTGACAAAGTGACAAAGACTTGGAGGATCTATGCCATGTCTGAATATGGAGTTATTAATTGAACACAAACAGTAGTCTCTTCCTTCACTGTGACACTTCAGGGGAAAAAAAAATCTGAAATGAAAATAGATATTAGCACAAGCCTATCCACTGCTTGGCAGAACTAACTACTACTCTACTAGGGTGTCTAGCAAATACAATGAAATAGCAAAAAAACAGTATAATAAACTATTAATTTGTTTGAAGCATGCAGTGAAAAAAAACTATTGATGTCTCTTCAAGGAAAGGAATATCTACTCACAGTAAATGGCTCTGAAATAAAGATGAAGTAACACAGCATTTATTTATTTCAAGAATCAGAACCCACAGATCCTAAATAAAATAGCATTGCCTACTGTTGATTGTTTGAGTATGGAGACAATTATGAACCTCACACACGACCACTAAGGGGCCACTAGGGAACATACAGGAACTTTTTACAGATATCCATTATTAAAAATTAAATTTGCATTTAAACCCGTTGGCTGGTGTTCACCCTGGCCATTTGTAGAAATGCAAAAGAACAAAAAGAGGACTGCACAAGTGCTACCTTCTTGATTAAGAAGCTCAATATATTCAGTTTATCCAAGTGAAGACTGAGAATTTATTTATTTGATCACCGTGTGCCAGCGCTTTCACTCCACGAAGATTTTCAATGGTAGTGGATTTGGCAGTGCTAGGTTAACAGTTGGAACAGGTGACCTTCAAGGTCTTTTCCCACCCAAATAATTCTGTAATTCTATGGGCTTGCTGACATCATTGATGAGAAGGTGAGAAAATTTAGTTTGCTATATGCTAGAAGTAGGTACACTGAAGCTCGAAAGAAGCCCCCAAGAAGCCAGAGCAATTGAGCACGTCAGGCAGGGAGACAATCTCATGCATCTAGAGATCAGTTACAGCATAGCTAAGAAGTTTTAATGTTTTAGTCACATTTGAGTTTAAGACTTAAAAGATCAGTTTGATTTCAGATATTATTCAAACTGATCTTCATTTTGGGCTGTGGTTAGGTCACTGATTAAAGGCTCCACGTTTGGCACAATGACAGCTTCATCATCACAGAATGATAAGGAGTTGGAAGGGACCTCTGGAAGTCATCTAGTCAAACCCCCCTGTCAACAGGATGGGGCCAATCATTTTCCAGTGGTGCCCAGTGACAGGACAAGAGCTAATGGGCACTAACATGTACTTAGGAAGCTCCATCTAAACATAAGGAGGAACTTCAATTTGAGGGTTGCAGAGCCCTAGAAGAGGCTGCCTAGGAGAGGTGGTGGAGTCTCCTTCTGTGGAGACCTTCCAAACCCACCTGGACAAGTTCCTGCGCAACCTGCTCTGGGTGGACCTGCTTTAGCAGGGGGATTGGACTAGATGATCCCCAGAGGTCCCTTCCAACCCCAGAGCATTCTGTGATTCTGCTAACAAGTGAGGGTGGGTGAGCAACCTCCTTAATTCCTGTAAGCCAGCACATCTCCATAGCAATTCACCTGAAACGTACACTTACAGCTTTGAAACTTGACAGCAAGTAAGGCTAGTTCCTTTGTAAACCACAGAATTTAGATATACAGCAAACTTTTCTTCTGGAAAGTATACAATATAAGCATGAAAGCAAATGGTGATTTGGACTTCAACCCCAACCAAGACCTCTTCAATCCCAGCAATGCTTTTCCTAAATTATACTTTCCCTCTAGCTCCATGTGCATTTTGCTGAAGTCATGGTGCCAAATTCCTTAATGAATGAGACGTTTGAAGAAGTAGTTATTTGGATAAACAAACATCAGTCTAGTTATATTATGTCAGTATTTTAGAAGCAGCCTGCTTAGTGCCAAACTCCATACAAAAATATCCCAACTGTCTCCAGCACAATTTGGATAAGAAAGCTTCTTGTAATGTTTGTAGACTGGCCTTTAATTTAATGACACTGAAGTTTATAGGATATGAAAAGACTGCTTCTTATTATACTAGATGAGACGTGAACTATTCTTGTCGTATTTGTCAAATGTTTGGAGCATTGTAGCCAGAATCAGTTAATGGTGGAAAATAAGATTTGAGAATGGTGCTGAAGAGACACGATGGTGGTTCAGGAGTCCTGTGAGAAATCCAAGGGCTGGGGCATGGCTCTGTGTTAATAGGCAAAGAGGAAGGATGCATCCAAGATGCATTGGAAACACAACATTTTCCTAACCTCATAGATGAGCTGACCGCATGGGAAAAACACAACCAAAACACATAACACAACCAAAACACATAACACAACCAAAACACATAACACAACCAAAACACATAACACAACCAAAACACATAACACAACCAAAACACATAACACAACCAAAACACATAACACAACCAAAACACATAACACAACCAAAACACATAACACAACCAAAACACATAACACAACCAAAACACATAACACAACCAAAACACATAACACAACCAAAACACATAACACAACCAAAACACATAACACAACCAAAACACATAACACAACCAAAACACATAACACAACCAAAACACATAACACAACCAAAACACATAACACAACCAAAACACATAACACAACCAAAACACATAACACAACCAAAACACATAACACAACCAAAACACATAACACAACCAAAACACATAACACAACCAAAACACATAACACAACCAAAACATCCACCAAAGCACAAAAAAAGAGCAGCCAAGAGATATATTTCACAACAGAAAAAAATATTAATTACTATGAATTGCCAAACATTTTCTCCTTTCTATTCTACCACACGTGCATATGAAGTACACTAATACCTCCTTCCTTGCCTCCTAGCTCAGCTCTCCAGGGAGGAGACGGCAGAACTCCTCTTTGTCTAACAAGGCTGATCTTTCCTTGCAGATGGAGCATTTCCATCCACAGGAGGAGCATTTCCTGCCTACCTGGAGCGTTACTTTTGGCCATATCTCAAATTCCATAAACCTGCAAGTCTTTGCATTACCAAGCAAAAGCACGCTCGGGTCAGGAACCAGTATCATCCTGTTTGCAGTATGACTTAGGATAGCAGTTAGAATGACAGCAGAGATGACAAGAGACATCTCCATGTCTGCAAAGAAGATTGAGTAAGAATAAGTAGCCTTCTGTACAGCACGATACTGAGAAAAGGAAAATGAACCTGGGCTGGACACTGCTCTTCTTTTGTTTATATATCAGCCCCTTTTATATAAGTGCTTTGGATGAAGGTAGAGAGAACCCAGAAAATCATTTCAGGGTTTGTGTGTGTTACAAGGAATAACAGAGATGGAATAGGACTGCTATATGTTAACAGATGCTCTTACTCCTTAAGGATTCCTGCTTCTAGGCAGTTGGGAAGTGACTTTTTCTTTTTATACTGTTCTGGTTCTATTTCCTGCCAGAACCAGAAGGCATGATTTCTTTCTTTGGCATATCTTCCAAGCAAACAAACAAACCAACCAAAAAAAAGCTCCAAACTTATCATCCATTCTGTTTCAGCTTTTTCTCCCAGAACAGCCTCACAACTCTCAGCATAAAAATAAATATTTCACTTTTTTTAACACCCCCCCTTCAGTGAAAATAAACAAACAATAAGCATTCCAGGAACAGCAAAACCAAGGAAGTCGGTATTCCAAGAGATTTGTATTTCTAAGTGGGTTTTCTCATGGTCAGTAACAGCTGAATGCTGATGGTTTCCCCTCTGTAAGAGTGTTAACAGGGTTTTTCTTCATCACCCAGATGTCAATTTCTGTGCCATTTGCAGGAATGTAATTGTTTTTAAGACCTCTGCCCCTACACCAAATGCCACTAGAATCAACCCATTGTTCAGAATTTAATTGCAACAGTCAGACATACACACACTACACATGGAACATGACTCCAAAAGTCTCATTTCCTTAGGAAGCCAAAGAAAGAAACAGTTACATTCAATTTAGGTACCCAAGAATAAACACATGACCTCATGGAAGAGGAGATAGAAACAAAACAGAAAAGGATTGCAAGGGTCATTCGTGTTTTGCCTGGTGGCTGAATGAACATGCAACTGTGAGACTCACAAATAACCTTTCTTTCACCTGAAAACAAGCAGCTGTCACCTCTGAGAGCTGCTTACCCCAACAACATAAGCAAAGGATTGCTGGTTATTGATTCCATTAACCATGAACCCAGATTATGAATAAAATGTCAACCTGCCGGGCTGACAAGTACTATTAGGCTTTAAAACAGGAAGCTATTTTCAGGGGCAGAGAGGGATTAGAGGGGGAACGCAATCATGATGAAGTAAGAACTGGCTAAAGCACAGTATGCAACTATTGCCAGTGCTTAACTGAAGTGCAAAACACGTTTCATGCTAGGAAATAGCTCCATCTCCTGTTCCGAACATGGAAGTTCACAAAATCCTCATTAAAAAAAATAAAAAATAAAAAAAGAACAAAAGAAACCCACTCAGTTGCTGTTTTAGAGTCTCTACAAAAAAGAAAATACAATTGACACTTACGTTTACACAAATCAAATCCTCTCACGTACAGATTTATCTTGCTGGGATAAAGCATTACTAAAAAAAATAAAAATCTATGTAGGTGCTAAGATGTTCCTATTTGTCAATCATCATCTGAAATGATGGTGTGGGATGTTCTCAGCTCCCCCTAAAAAACTCTCATATGGTTGGAATATAAATCTGTCCTATATCCTGTGCTGCAGACTTTGTTCATCATTTTAAAGAGCGCTTTAAAGCTCTTATGCCAGAATTTGGACAATTTTGCATGCTTTCCTAGTCTCTCCAGTGACACAATTATCCCACTGAATACTTAGATGAAGTCAACAGGAGTTTTGCCATGACAAACTTCTCCCTTGCAGCCAAGCAAAGAGTTAGGAAACTAGGATGCAATACTTACTCTTCCCAACAGAAAGACATACTCTCTTCCATTTTCAGCTGCACTGCATGGCCTAACACAAACTGGGAAAAAAACAACACATGGGACATAGGTCTTTAAAAGGATGTGCCTTCTGCAGAGAGACACTATGCGGCTTCTTGTGAGTCATTATTTGGAAAAGTGCAACCACCTGTGAGGCTACTAAGGGGCAAAACCATGTAAAGCCAGCTGTGACATCTGATTTAATCAGATGGCAGGACAGACCATTTTAAAGTAACATCCTTCATGGGCCGTCAAGCAGCTTGTGTCATATCAGTTAGTGACAAGATGGATATAGGAGCCACAGAGGACATCATCACTTCATTCTTCTACCAGTTCACCCGCATGAGAGGACTTGTCCTGTGCAGTGAAGTCCTCCTTCTGCCCATTCAGGATGACAGAAAGGAGCTTCTGTGCACAGCTCTGGCCAAGAAGATAAAGTAAGCATTTGCAGGCAAGGCTGATGGACAGTCAGCTTTCATAAACAGTAAGGTCAGAGGTAATCCACATGCAGAATTCCAGATGCTGATACAAAAGTGAGGTTATGCTAAAGGAACAAAGGGATTCAATCTGTGTTACAGAATGGCATGTCACCTAGGCAATGACAAAAAGATTCAGGTAATCCCTTTCAAACCCATAAAGAAATTTTAAAGCTGATCCACTTGATCAGGGCGGTTTGTTGGTCTGTAAGACTGCACTGCAAATGCAAAAAGAGATGGAAAACTCCAGCTTCCCCATGTTCCTATCCGTGCTGTGAATCTTCCAAAATCCTCATGCTTTGTCATGCAGGGGCTTGCATGTAAATGTGACACCTGTTCCTATTCAGTAGGACCTCTACATTCCTCTGGTGCCTGTAAAACATCTCTACTTCCAGAGCTTCACTAACAACAAAGACCTACATTTCAAACATTGACAAAAGTAGATTTATATTTATTTCATCAAAGTCTGTTTGTGAGAAACAGCTGTTTTGTGCCTGCACCTCACCACTTTTCTGTCTGGTTATTGAACAAACGTAAGAATACATAAAACTTCCTCTAAGTGTGCCAGACCAAGCCAAGGGCTTCCTCCACAGCCATGCAGGGGTACAAACCCCAGGAGATACTCGACTTGTAAGATCCCGTTGAGAGCTTTCATAGCTATTGAGCCTTTTGCTACTTAGGTATCAAGTGACTTCATCATTTGCCTTTTACAGCCTCCCTAGACATCTTTATACTGGCATTTAACCTATACCAGAATAACATCTGTCACACATCATTCAAATAGATGGCATTTGACTTACGAATGGGAAAAGTTTTGAGTACTTCAGAGGCTGGGAGAAAGAAAAAGGATCCTAAAGGCTTAATTTATTTGCCCATAAATTGCAATGGAGATGGAAGCGTGCCAGTCATTCTATACCACCCCATCAAGTCGCTGGCAAAGGCAAGATAAACTCCACTGAGCGTCCTAAATCTTTCAAGAGGAGCAAGTGTTGCACACTACTTGCATGCTGGAAACCAAGTACCACCCTGCTGGAAGATACCCTCTTGAGGAAGTGTATCTGCTTGCTGGACAAGAGCCAGACTGTCCAACTGCTCCTGGGAGCAATGCAGGCTGAAATCCTGCTCATGCCCTTAACAGAACTCATACTAAAGTTCTCTGTGCAGTGTGGATTCGTGTATGTATTGGATGCAACATGAACCTCTTCTGTACCTGCTTGTTACAACAACTGGAGTCCAGAGCAGTTGCCAGGCTATTATTATTTCACAACACAGGAGTTAGCATGATAAAAATTCAGCTCTGCAGAGCTGGGAGGTTTGTAATTCTGGTATGTCACACAGTGCATTCAGACACTGACACTGAAAATAGTTATGCTATTTATTTCATAGCCTGGGAACATAAAGAACACTATCATCTACTTTTAAATGCCCAGCAGACACCATCAGACTGGTGGATCCATAGGAAGCATTTGTCAAGTAGGTGCTCTCTGAAAACGTATGAAAACCCAGCAGTTTTGACCATCCACCTGTAAAACTGCAGTATTGGTTGACTGCATTTTGCTGCAGAAAGTAACATCACTCCTCTCTTTCTTTTCACTTTAAATATCAGTCTTCTCAGCTAAGAGCTCCTCAGCAAAGCAAAGCAGCACAACAGCAATTTATGAGAAATTACCTATTCACACAGGCCTGTGATGGAGGACCTCGATATGTGTTGCTTACCTTCTCCTGAGCCGGTTCAGAAGTTACAGGGCTAGCAGGATGGCTTCCCAATGGGAGCCAGTCTCAATTCAAACACCACTGCCATCAATCTCTGGAGTAAATCAGCTTCAAGGGCTGGCTTCATAGTGGTTTAGAGGAGAAGGAAAGCGTTTTTGCAACTCCTGACAGCTTCCTCTAAGTGCTACAATAAAACAATCTGCTGTATGAGAATTCCCCCAAAGCAAAAATCATAGCAGCACATAAAGGAAAAAAATGTATTAAATTAAGCTGGTTTACAAAAGCACTATGGTCTGTCTAGACACCATTCTATTGAGGCGTTAGGTTTTCACACAGTTTTGACTACCCCCCCTTTGAAGATAACAAGGCCAAACAAAGGCCAGGCAGGGATGAATTGGGGGGAGGGAAGGAGATGCAGATGCACTGTTTATCAACATTTTCCAGAGCAGTACACAGAACTGCATCACCAGCCCGTGTTCTGCAGGCAAAGGGGGTTTGGATCCTGTGTAGCACAGCCTACATCAAGGCAGGATAGGTAGATGTCAAGCTGAGCCTCACTCGAGGTCAAACCAGCTTTTCTTTTGTCCCTACAGAGAGTGCTTGGGGACTCCCAACACCTCTCCTATGGTTGATCATACTGCAAGTTATTTTGCACTTCCCAAAGGAGTGATGAGCTTTTGTCCAAGACACTGACGTAGGATTCAACAACTTGAACTCTAATTCCTAGCTCATGCGCTCCCTGTGAGATTTTGGGTAAACCACTTTGTGGGTTTGGTTTAACCCCCTATATTGTGATTATTAGCACTTCGTTTCTCTGTCCAAAAGCTAGCCAAGCAACACATAGAGACCTGACCTCCATGCCTACTGCTGCATCAGAACATGCACAGCACCGAACTGACAGACCACAGAAGTCCCTCAAAGTGACTGTGTGCCCCTTACATCAACCCTCTAACAAGCCCATATGATACCCTTGCTGATTATCTATGCCTCCTTCTGGGTTGAAGATAGATCACTGAATCAGAGCAGGTGAAACTGACAACATCCAGAAGTTATTGTTCTGCAGGTGAGACTTTGAAAGAGCTGATATTAAAAGAAGGTGTATGCAAAGAAGGGAGTAAATAATTTTGAATGGCAGGCCGGAATACACACGGGTATAACACTCTCCTGTAAGCCTGGGAAAAGCATTCTCACCTACAGGAATAACAATTCTTGCACCTTCGGGTTTTTAAATATATTTATATAAAAATCTTAGAAGTAGGGTTGGTTAAACAGTTCAAATCGCTAAACTCTCCAGTGTAGGAGGCTATCATTTTACAGGAGACACTTCTCCATATTCCAAAAGGTTAGAGGAAGACTTTATAAAATCATGTATCTAGCAGCCCAGGGAAGATTCTCCTAATAGCCCCAACGGCCACCACTTCACTGCCTGGAATGCATCAGGATCAGTTGACACTGATGAAGTGCAAGGTTTTGTGTTGAGAATAAAAGCAGGAGCAAGTGAGGCTTTGCGACTTGAAGCTGCAAAAGAGCTTTCTGCAAATAAGATGCAGGGTGGGAAACAAAAAAAAGAAATTAACTGCCACCAACTACAAATAAACCAGTAAGTACAGACTACAAAACATTTGCTGACAGAGGGATGCGCAAGGTCATTATCATACGATCTATTGCATAAAGGGTATGCAACATATCCCCAAACCAGACCTCATGGGCCAATCTGTGTTTCACAGAGCAGGTGGCAATGCTGCCCTTTAAGTGCTGGCAAGCCAGAGGACGTGTGCCTCGGCCATCTGGAACTCCATCAGCACACACTCAGGCTGGAAATAAAATGCACAAAGATTTGCATGGCTAATTTTCTGCTTCATGCTTTGGCGAGGACAGCAGGGAGGAGCAGCCTCGCCCTGGCTGACCACTTGTGACAGGAATTTACTTGGCAACAGAGCCCCTCAGGTCACCAGATGAAACCGGCCATCTGTTAGCTGCAAGGCTGCAGCCAGCCACCACATGAAAAGGTAAAAATGAAAAAGGGGAGGGGGGATCAGAAAGACCACTATTATCCCTCTTAAAGATTTGTTTTTCCCTTCCCAGCAATAGAGGGCGTAAATCCCCTATTCTGTCTGCAGCCCTGGCCTGTTGCTAGCACAGGAGGATGCTCAGGAGGTTCTCGTCTCTCCTCTCAGCAAGAGCCAGCAATTTTATTTCTAGGGAGCAACACATCTTACATGTACTATTTTACCAGAAACAAAAGAGGCAAGAGGACTAATGGTGGTGTCAGGCAGTTAAATAAACACCCCTTCTCCTTTGTTAAATGGTGAAGATTTTTTTCAGCTTGAAAGGCAGAGCTGTTTTTACACCCGGCATGTATTCACAGAAAAGCCATTTAAAAAGAAAAAATAACACACCAGGCCTCTAAGCAGATTGGCCACTGCTGGAGTAGATATCTCCTGCTGTGGGACACAGAGGCTCTTTCTTCTCCCCTCCTTCTGGGCTTTGAGCTCACTAAGAGGGCTCTGCATGCTACCTGCCTGCAGCAAGGCAACTAACTGCTCAGAGCACAGGCAGGGTGGATTTTGGTGAACCCACATTGCTCTGGCTGATCAACTCTATCTTGAGTCCATTTGGGATCCCATAATGAACCAAGCACTGGAATCCAAATTTCATCAGGATGAAATCAGGGAAAGGATGCTCTGTAACCTGAAAGTCTTTAGGGGTTAGAATCATGGAATGGTTAGAGTTGGAGGGGACCTTCAAGATCATCCAGTTCCAACCCCCCTGCCATGGGCAGGGACACCTCCCACCAGAACAGGTTGCTCCAAGCCCCATCCAGCCTGGCCTTGAACCCCTCCAAGGGATGGGGCACCCACAACTTCTCTGGGCAACCTGTTCCAGTGCCTCACCACCCTCACAGCAAAGAATTTCTTCCTAATATCCAATCTAAATCCCCCCTCTTCCGATTTAAAACCGTTACCTCTTGTTCTACCACTACACTCCCTGACCAAGAGTCCCTCTCCAGCTCTCCTGGAGCTCCCTTCAGATCCTAGAAGGCTGCTCTCAGGTCTCCCCGGAGCCTTCTCTTCTCCAGGCTGAACAGTCCCAGCTCCCTCAGCCTGTCTTCATAGTAGAGGTGCTCCATCCCTCTGATCATCTTTGTGACCCTCCGCTGGACCTGTTCCAACAGGTCCATGTCCTTTCTATATTGAGGACTCCAGAGCTGGACACAGGACTCCAGGTGGGGTGTCACAAGCGCAGAGTAGAGGGGGAGAATCACCTCCTGTGACCTGCTGGTCACGCTCCTTTTGATACAGCCCAGGATAAGGGCTTCTAAAGGAAGGATATCAGACTTGCCACTCGCCCCATAGAGTTTGGGGCATCACCCACCTTGAAGAAAGCCTCTCAACGGTTTAAAGTCCTGGTCTGGAGAAAAGAACAGCACCAGGTTATGTGCTAGAAGCTGTGTCTGGTGTTAATGCAAAACACCAGATGAAGGGTGATAAAGCCAGGCAGTAGGTGGCCTGCAACACTTCTCTTTCGAGGCACTCTTGACACTAGTGTCACTGCCTGCTGCACTGTGGATCAGGTTGTCAGCTGTTAAGATGCACCTGGGACCAGGGAGCAGGAAAGCACAATGCTATGAGTGCAGGAGGAGAGTGTGTATTCCCTCATCCACCACATAAAGGTAAGCCAGAGTCAACCTAGAAGTTCAACATACGAAAATGGGAGTATTGGACAGGGATTTTTGAAAGGGATAGTCTTTTTCTTCATTACATAAGAATTCTGGGGCCGTGAAAATGAAATGCCTTGTATAAGGCCACAAAGTAAGCCCAGAAACAACACCAAAAACAAAGCCCGCATCTCCAAAGTCCACAGGACTAATGTCATAGTGCTACAACCACAGGGAATCTGTCCCAGAGCTTCACCTGTGAACTCTGACAGGAAGCAGAGACCATCTTTTAGAGAATTTCTATGGTCCATGCCTCCACATAGCAAGTTCAGACTCTAAGAAACTGAATCTGAGTGTCAGATCCCTCCAAAAATTCTGTAAAGTGAGTTCATGTTAGCCTCCCAACGCTAGTGTTTAGGAAGGCATAAAGTGACATAGTCCAGTTCTCAGTTTCAGCAACGTTAAGGTTTTCTCCGTGAACTCCAGAAAGTGGTCACAAATGCAGTCGAGCCCTATCACTGTCAGCTGCTTGAGTTCTAGCTCCAGGGAAACAGGTAAAACACATACTCCTTGGAAAAGAGGAAATTTTGATTCAAGTGGCAGCGTGACCGAAGGCCACAGTAAGCTCAGAATGGAAAAACACAACCCATGAGCCCATGTTGCATAAAGAGATCAGTAGCTGCTACATATATAATTTATGTTGCTGAGTCAGCCGTGTTCCGAATTTCCAGTTTTAACTATTAATGCAAACTAGAAAAAAAAAAAAGGCACGATATCAAAGTAGATGTCTATAGAAACAATGCCAGTCACTGAGTAAACAGATCGTTTGGCTAAAGCTTTGAAGTGGGCAAAATTATTAGGTCCTATTCTTCTACTGACCAGAACTGTATTTGAAATCAGCCCAAGCTTTGTTGAAATAACTGGTGTAGCTGTTTTCATTATTCAGTTAGCATACTGGCTATGAATAAATAATGACAGTGCCATTTATTTAAAAACATATTCAACATTTTGCCCTTGGAAGACCCATATGGCGAATAACGCAGCTCTACTTGTCTGTTTGCCTCACACTAAAAGAACCTTGTGTCAAAGTACATAGATTAGAGCAGGTGACAAAAATACATCTATTCCCTCCCTGCCTGATCTTCCCCCTGCCAAAGGATTACCATGCCAATAGAAATTATCCTTTATTCATGTTTTCTTCAGAAGATTAAAAGCGTGCTGGAAACTTTCAACATCGAAGCCAAGCACCTACACAGAAAGTGGCAATTCTACACTTTCAGATTTTGTTGAATCTAGGTTTTTCAATGAAAGCCCAATAAATGCTTTTGTAAGGAAAGAATGTGCATTTTCTATAGAATTTTATTTTTATTGAACAAGCATTTGAAGAGAAGAATTCTGACTGTCTCTGCCAGAGAAATGTTGTTCTCTCAGTACAGCGTGTTCCCAGTTGCAGCTGGACAGTCCAGTTGCACAGAAGGACAGCCATTCCCAAACCTCTTCCTTGCTATTTCAAGGCATTAGAAGAAATCCATCATTATGATTGTTTATAATCAGTGGTTGATCTGAGCACAGCGTACTCAATATATGATGGTAGGGAAGCAGACAAAAAAAAAGAGAGTATCAGCTGAGGCTAAAGCTTAATTTGACCATTGTATCAATAAAGAAATGAAAAAATCTTTGTTTTTAGAGTCTTCGTGTGCAATCTCACTTTCTACCATGAGTTATCAGGGAATCAGGGAATTGTCAGAGTTGGAAGGGACCTCTACAGAACATCCCATCCAACCCCCCTGCCAAAGCAGGACTGCCCAGAGCACAGCACTCAGGACTGCATCCAGGCGGGGCTTGAAGGTCTCCAGAGAAGGGGACTCCACACCCTCCCTGGGCAGCCTCTGCCGGGGCTCTGACAACCTCACCCCAAACAAGTTTCTCCTCATATTCAAATGGAACTTCTCATGTTCCAGCTTGTGCCCATTGCCCCCCCATCCTGACACTGGGAACCCCTGAGAAGAGTACATTTCTCCTTCAGCCCACACTTCAGAGCCCATATGCTGGGGTGATTCAAATATTATGAGTTTTGGGAAACGTAATAACTATGCACATTCTGCAGGGATGTAAGCCTCTATAAATCTTGCTTTCAGTAGACATGTTGTGTGGAGAGATCTCCCATGTGCCCAGTGCCAAATAAAAGAATGCCTGCTTCTTAAGACTACATCAGTGTTAGGGAGTTTATTCCCAGTCTCAGTGACACAAGGAAGTGCTATATTACCACCACAATACCAAATTGATTTTCTTGCCCTGTCACTATGGAGGGTAACAAAAGTTGCAGGAAAAAAATAAATCCATGAGGAACAGGCCCATCCATGCCTTCTAAAATACAGTAGTGGAAATGAAGGAAGGAAAAACCTTCAGTTCATTAGTGACAGGGCCCACTAGAGTTGGCCTGGGTACACCACACAAGAGTTGCCCTCAGAAGAAGAGGGCCAGTTATGGTCCTGATGCCAGACAGCAGCATCAGGGGCCTTGTGCTATATGTTGCCCTTCACAAGAGCTTCTCAGTCTACAGCTGAGGTCTACACTAGAAGATAACCCAAAAACTTCTATGGCCACCATCCCCATAGCACCTGCTCACTGAGAGTCAGGGATGGAGGAGACGGTGGTTACTCAGGGCCACAGGAAAACCATGCCCTGCCAACATGCCTGTTAACTGCAGGGACAGAGAGACACAACCAAAAGCCTTGACCCATCGAAATGATGAGAAGTGTTTATTCTTTTAAGCAAACAATTGTGTGAAGAGGAAGTCTCTTAAAAAGATCAACCATATTTCAAGCTAAGATACAATACCAAAGATATCACTACAGATTGACATTTCTGCTACCACAGGATTTTTCTGTGGCTTTTCATTTATTTTAAATTAGAGACAGTTTTGTTTCTTAGGGTCAAAAGCACTCAGTTTACCCAGCTATTTTTAGCCATGTTGGACAGATTTCTTGAATTATTCCATGAATAATTCAAAAAAATTCATATTACCAAGAAACAGCCTGGGCATTTCTGTAATATTTTCAGACAATGACAGCTTCTCACATTTTTGCTGTGCAACTGCAAATCCAAGCTCTAGCAAGAGTCTCACAGGTTTGTCAAGGGAGTCCAGAAATGAGCCTGTTGTGCTCTAGACAACATCTGTGCTCAAGTGCTGGAAACATCATGAAATCACTAAGGCCTATTGCAGTGAAGACAGAATATCTTGTTGAAGGGTTGGGTTTTGTTTTTTTTGAATTTGTTAGTATTTATTGTGTCACTCTTGGCTGACAAATCTTTACTTTTGTGTTTTCTGGGCTTAAAAAAAAGCTATACCTACCCAAAACAGACAAAAGGTCCTCAGAGCAGAGAAAGGAACAGCAGGGAGGAAACTGCTGCTGATTGTTCTGGAAATATACTTCATCCAAGTTACTAATTACACACTCCGTTGATCACCTATAATTATGATCTGAAAGGAAATTCTACACCCTAGCAATTTAGCCAGTATTTCTTTTTTAAATTCAACCATTTCCACTCTAATGAACCTCAGTATGAAACAGCAAAACCTTGGAGGGCAAGTCTACAGACACAAAAATGAGTGTTTGCTGTCTCATTAACATATTACTTGCTTGGCTAGGAGTCCTTTTGTTACAGGAAGCTAAGTGTTTTTTTATGGCCAACTCTCCTCAATCTGTAATAATATCCAATATGAATGGAAGTGATTTCTGCTTTTAAGCTACTGAGCCTCTAAATCTCCACTAAAACTAATGTATCTGCAGTCAATGTGCAGCACTACCTAAAATACAAGTAATTGCTGCCTTGGCCAGCTCCACAGCACAACTCTAAACCCAACATTTGGCAGCTGTTAATATTTCTAGCTGGATGGATCCAACCTGTCAGACACAGTCTTCTCAAAAGCAAGACTATGTCTGGAGTGAAAGTTTTCTTTCCAGTGGGTAAGGGTTAATGCCAGGCTGAGATGCCCCAGGACAGCATTACAACATCCATGGAAGAGAGTTTCCCTGCACAGGGAGAGCTGAACATATCCATGACACAGATATTCCTGGTCTTTTCCAAAAAGAAACCTACAGCCTAGGTTTAATTCAACCTTTAAAAGATGAGTCACAGCGAACCACAACAAACAGAAAGCAGGAAAAACTACTCTTCAGACATTTCTGAGAAATCAATATAGCAAGTATTTAAGTGAAATTTAACAGTAAATAGATTACTCTTAAGGCTCTTAATGTAGTGGGATCCTTCATGACTGAAACCAGTTGAAACAGCTGCTTCATGGTTCCAGAACTAGCTAATGGTTTTGTCTGCCTTAGGTAGGTATGGCTGTTTTTTTAAAATCTTGTCAAATATGAAAAGGAGATGAGCTACCTCTCAATGAACACAGCTGTGTGAAAAATGTGCTTCTTCTGAGCCCTGCTCTCACCTCTTCAGTGGGCAACTGTTTCCAAATGAAAACCAACCAGATAAGGGTGAAAAGGTTTGAGAAGATAGGTTTTCAGCCCTCTTCCACAGAAAATTACCCAGACTTGATCCTTCCAGCCACCTTCACACTGCAGTGACAAACACTCTAAAGGACATGGATGAAGAAAATCTACCACTGGCAACATCAGAGAGAGGATTAAGAGGCAAAAAGACAAGCAGAGAAGTTGAAACTATATAAGCCAGTAATTAACATTTCTGAGTAGGACCATTAGCTGTTCTCCCCATCCTTCCACAGAAATCAAGGCTATTTTGTTTTTTAAAAGCATCCTTAGACATACATTTTTTGAATTCAAAGACAAAAAGCAACACAAGGCAGGCAACGTGATGCAAGAAGCCAGTAGGCTAACACATGTGCCATAGGGAGGCACGAGGCATTTTTCTGTCAGTGTTGAGCTTTTGGAGAGCACATGTTACATGAAGGCACGTGGAGCACTGATACATGGAGGGCCATAAAAATGATCCCGTGGTTGGAATACCTCTTCTATGAGGATAGAGTGCTGGGGTTGTACAGGCTGGGGAAGAGAAGGTTCCAGGGAGACCTTATTGCATCCTTCGAGTACATAAAGGGGGCTTTGACTCATTCTGAGTGAAAGTTTATAGTGACTCAAAATCAGCTACTGAAGAGAAACGTCTCTACTATGAGAGTTAGTGCATCTCTTCCAGTTTTAAACTGAGCCAAACACCCTTTTTCTTATCAAGATGGTTTTCTGAAGTCTCCCCTGGTCTTCAAAAAAAACTCTTCTGGATATATTTCTCCAAGGCAAAATGGATCAGGTTCTTCTGCATCTTGGCCATCTCTGTCCCTCTAATGGGACAAGGGTCTATTATGCACACCTTCCACAGCTGGAGTTTTGAAACTTTTGCAGATAATCAGACCTTTTATTGTAATCCAGAGAAAAAGCCTAAAGTCCTAAGAGAGTTCAGTGCTACAGAACAAGAATGGAGAACAGATTCAAAGAGTAGATTTTAGTCTGTTACTTGGTGTCAGCTATTTCTCTGACACTATAAGCAGCACCACCTGAACAGGACCTTACACAACACCGCACAGGAGTAAAATTCTGATTCACCCTTTGTCTGTTGAGGGCCAGGAACCCCGATTTCAAAGCCTGACAGCATCAAATTTTGTAGAAACCATTAAACACATCCATAGCAGTTCTGATATGAGGTTTCACCAGAGGCCAAAAACTTGTCACCCACAGCATATCATTTCAGATAGATCATCTCCCAATGCTGAATTTAAAGACCTATCACAGAGATCCCACTACAGCATCACAAATTGTTTCAGCAGTTACATGTTCTCACATAAACTATTTGCTATCGATGATTGACTAACTCCAGGTTGCAATTTTTAGCCTATCTTTCAGAAAAATCTTTATTTATTTATTTATCTGTGGGTCAAACCATAAAAATGTTGCAAGACTCGATCCTTCCCAGAGTGAATCCTTAACTGTAAGTAAGAGGCATCAGTCTCCTTACACAATAAATAGGGGTAGACTCATCCCAAAATGATACAAGTTTTTGGTATGCAGTAGAAAGCTAGTCAGGAGGGAATATCTAGGAAACACACGTAGCTGGGAATTAGTCACCTCTGGCTTTTGAGGATCCATAACCCCACACACACTAGGCCATAATTAGCCGCCCCCAAAATGTAAAGGTCACTGGAGGGTAGAACCTTCTTTCAAAAGGTATGCAAGACTGCCTTTTAAATAAGCTTATTGGCAGAGCACTTGCATGGAAATCTGAAAACTCAAATTTAAATCTATTCTCAGATCAGAGAGAAGAGGAGGTTCACAGTCATATTACTTTTCAAAACACATACCCCAACACTGGTATATACAGAGACCTGTATTCTATTTTCTCTTCTCACCTCCCTGGACTCTCAGTTCATAGAATGGTTAGAGTTGGAAGATCATCAAGTCCTAACACCCCTGCCATGGGCAGGGACGCCTCCCACCAGAACAGGGTGCTCCAAGCCCCCTCCAACCTGGCCTTGAACCCCTCCAGGGATGGGGCAGCCAGAGCTTCTCTGGGCAACCTCTTCCAGTGCCTCACCACCCTCACAGCAAAGAATTTCTTCCTAGTATCTAATCTAAATCTCCCCTCTTCCAATTTAATTCTTGCATGGTTTCCTACAGAGTGGCACAGTTTTGGGGAACTGCAAGAAGAGTGCTACCCACTGCCAGAAACCTCTCAAGAGAGCCTTGTGGTTATGGCACTGTCCTAAGAAAAGAAATGACAGGGAACTTCAGTCCTGCACTTCATGGACAGGCACACAACCTAGTTGCCCCTTACACTAACGAGAACCTCCCTGCATTTAACATGGAGTGCAATGCCAGGTACTTTCAACAGGTATTGTTGGTGATCTCATTGATGACATCCATGGAGCACAGAGTCAGGGAATATGAGGTGCTGAGGATGATAGTTAAGCCATAAGACAAGCTAGGCACTGCTCTGTTACAGAGACAGACAATTCTGGTCTGCTGCCCTGTGGAGAGCTTCAAAGCCAAACCGAGAGAGCGTTTGTAAAACGCAATCACTGCAGTTGCCTAGGGTAGGTTTTACAAGAAATGCAGGTTTAGATTTACAGATCCAGATTCCACATGCATCCTCTATCAGACATTTTAGCAGTTGGAGACTTTATAGGCTCCACAATCAAGTTATTCCTTGGTTTTCCTCCTGGATTAAATAAACAGGCTGACTTCATGTTTAATGATCTTTCCCGTGTCCCATTTTTGCAGCTGCCTTTGAAAATGTAAAGTACATGGATTTACTGGGAAAAGAGAGACACACTATCGCCTCACAGCAACAAAATCCTTAGTGGACAGAGTAACATCCTCCAGACTTATTTTTTGCCCTTTTTTTTTTTTTAAGGCTATTACAAATTCTGTTTCCAGTATGATTTTCAGGATGGTGGAAGGGGAGATCTTTTTGGTGACTTTTTCCTCCCTTTGTAGATGTCTTCTTCTTGTCAGAAACAAAGAAACTATAAAGAAACAGACATCTCTTCACGTAAAAGTATGTGAAAGGACACATATGGGGTTTTGCAGCTAAAAACCAAATGGGAGCCCTTAAATACATCAAGTGGTGAAGAAGTCATTAAGTGTATTATGCCCTCTGAAGTATTTTAGCACTAACTCTGGTAAGCTTTGCTATTCCTTTCTTTTTTGCAGCATATGCAAATAAAATGTGATGATCCACAAGAGAAGCCAAGCCTACTTTTCCACTAAGAAAATCAACTTAATGAATAATTAGTGTAAGAATATTAGTAACATTAATGCTTAATGAGTTGAATCTTCTTTGCATCATCTACTTTAGTTTCCCCAGCTTGCTAAATAAAAGTTTATTTATTGTCTTAAATTAAAAGACATTTGTGAAATGAGATATAATAAAGTCGCAAAGACGAAAAACCTAATCAAGATAATTAAAATGAAAAATTGTTAGAACAATTCACTTTCACCTGCAGTTGCAGTACAGTTGAACTAAGAGTTTCTAATTAAATGGGAAAGTATGTGAAGTGCAGTTCAGCTGATTTGCATTTATGGAACTGGAAGAAAATATTACCTTATTAAAGTGAGTTTCAGAGGAAATGTCATAGCACAGAGGTTGGCCTGACTTTCTAGTAGATTATGCAGTCATTTATAAATTTGACTGCTTCACAGAGCCAGCTCCTCTGCGGCTCTAAATCAGCATGGTTTCACTGAAGTTAATGAAGCCACATCAATTTATACCAGGTAAGCATCTGCCCGCTAACCCTTTCAAGGTATATATTGCAGCACAGCAAAATTCAGCTGCGTCTGCCACTGTGTGCACCTAAGAAGGATGCCAGTAAAGGATGTTACAATGCTGCTGTGCCCAGATAATCAATTTATCCAAATTCTGCTGCTTGGACAAGGGCTGTATCATACTGCCTCCGGTGATTTACTCCTGCAGCTATGTACAAGAAAATGAGCTAGGGGATATTTGCTGGCCATCTTTTTGATTAAGTCCAGCCCATAAACATCACTGCTCTCACTGCTGTACACAGCACTACCATACTTACTCCAGTCCGTGATAACTATGGATCTCAGATGATTTCACACATTCACAGCTGTGAGGGAGAGGAGCTTCCGTTGGCACTGTCTGGTGTGATGCACAATCCCCATCTTCATGGTGGGGTCTCTGTGATTTCCTACTCGATTTCCCAGCAGTGAGGTTACCACACCAATATGACTGCAGTAAATTAAGGTCACCAAACCCCCTCTTACCAACAAGAAACCAGCCTATTATTGCTTTATAATCACAGAAATGGTTTAGGTCGGAAGGGACCTTCAAGATTATCTAGTTACAAACTCCCTGCCATGGGCACGGACACCTCCCACTAGATGAGGTTGCTCAAAGCCCAGTCCAACCTGGTTTTGAACACCTCCAGGCACAGGGCATCCATGGCTTCCCTAACCAACCTGTTCCATCGTCTCACTGCCCTCACTCACCCTTTTTAAACATGGAATAGCCAATGACTAATCCTGCATTGCCTTACTGCCTGTGTACAGAGACTTGATACAACAATTGTGAAGGTATTCAAAGTATTTTATTCTGAATCAGTTAATGTTGGATTTTAAACTCTTGAGGCAGGAGGAAAGGATCTTCTGAGAGTCAAATAATGTATTTCATCTCATAAGACGGAGTCAAGCTGAACTGTAACTATAGGCACCTGCTACAACATCCCCACTACATCTAAATTATAAAAACGTAATACTTGATGTTGGTAGAATATTTACTATGTCTCTTGAAAAAGCTAGCATTCAGTTTATTGAAGAAGCAAGTATTACTGCAGCTATTTGACACTTGCATTTTGGAAGGAAGAAAATGACCACATCTATCACGCCTTTGCTAGGAAAACCACAACTGGTTTTGGGAGGCATTCTGTGGTCAAGGACTCAGCTGTCAAAGTTGTGTTCCATCAGAGACAACAATGACCTGCTAGCATAGACAGTAAGACAATCCAACAGAAGAGAAGGTTCAGAGGGAAGGTTCATTTCCAGCACCACTTCATTCACTGCAGCTACAGGCCTAAATTAACCTTGCAAAACTGTCATGAAACAAAAACAATCATAAAGTATCTGGGTATGAAAACCTTAAAGCCACAGGTCAAGACTTCCCAGATGACCGAATCAAGTGAGGAGGATTTGAGGCTAACAGTGAGATTTAATGCTGAGACTTGGAGAACAAAGAACAGATAGTCTCAAATAGCTAATCAGAAGGGAGAGACTCACAATCTCCTCCTCAAACCCATCCTTTGGCTACAGAGTCACCAGCTGGAAGAAAAAGGGCTTGTAACACTTTCATGTTGCTAACAGTACACGTAATACATGTACTAGTGTAAACAGACACAAATATATAATGTATACCTTATTACAGCCATTTCCAGAATGCCTTTTGAAATTTGATTTTGTTGTTCTATTTCTGCACTGATCAGAATTCTCCTTGTCCCACAGACATTCCTTTATCCATTCACCTCCTTCACATCCACTCAATGTGGTCTCCTCAAGTCCCTTGAAAAAAAAATAAATATATATATTCTTTCCAATTGTCTTCCTATCTTTTTCATCTTAAACATCCACCCAGCCATTCATCTCACCCCGTCTAAATGCCTCTTTTCTCTTCCCACTCTTTCCCTTGTTCCACTTCATTGAGCTTGGCTGCCTTTGGCGATAGAGCCAACTTTCCAAATTCACATATTTTCTGGATGCTTTTTCTACCTGCCGCGTTGCAATTTTTTGCTCTACAGTTGGCATCTATGTCTGCTCTAGGAACTGAACAGCCAAACTGACAAAGGCAAGATATCCAGCTTCATCATCTGATTCACAGTGTGACCCCACGAACAGCGGTATCAGCACAGGCAAGAGGGTAGGGAACAGCCACACAAGGGCTCAGACTTTGTTGTTGCCAGCACTACATTGCACTCTGAATTTTGCCCTCACTCCTCCACCTCTATTTTCCAGAGTCAGCCACCTTTACTCACGTCTAAGATATCACTGCAGGCCCTTCTACTGCTTTTACGAATCAAGTACAAAACCTTTTCAGTCTGAGAAATGTCTAACCCTCTAGCTACCAAGATTATTCAGACAGATCAGTGCAGCACTATCCCAGACAAGGCTTTTAAAACCAGATGTTGATAATATTTTTGTATGACATCCATTATTGTGGATATTTTTTTTCCAATATGATCTCCCTATTATATCCCCATCTTTTTCCAACGGGAAGCTATTTCTGATAGACACCCTAGAATTTCTCTTAACAGCATTTTCCTTGTGTGTGTAATTAATCCAGTCTCCTTACTCTCTCACTCCTTATATTTCTAGATTTGAAGCCATGCCTGCTTCTTTTCCCTGCTCAAAAGAGAGCAGAGATACCACTCTGTCAACAAAACTCCTTGACACACATACATATAAGAGTACATTCAAAAGAACGGTTCTGAAACTTCCAACACCAGAAGAGCATTTTTCATGTTTGAATTCAAACTTTACCTTCATTGTTATTGTGCTTAGAAACCAGAACAGAAAAAGGAAAAAAAAAATGTAAAAATCAAGACACATAAAGCTGAAAAACTGAAAAAGGACGAAGATGAGAAGGAACATGAATGTCCCTGGAAAAACTGCATGTACACCACGTACGTTTGGATACATTCACTGAGAAATCAAAGCAGATTCCAGCTATGAGAACAACAAAACAAAAGCACAACTAAGTGCAGTTATTTAAGTGCTGTAGTATTCTAAGCATTTCTATAGTCCTAACAGTAAGTAATTCACCACAGAGTTCCTTAATCTTGCATTTAGGATTATACTATGGAACAACCATTTCCAGTACAAAAACTGGAAGTTCACTAAATCTGTTCTAACATATAGTTTGCTTGATGCTTTCAGAGAATTTAATAAAAACCCTTGAGCATACAGTTGTGAATACAACTTCCATTTTAATATGACGGTATTTCAGTAGTAAGACTGTTTAAGAGATTGTTATAATATATTGTGACCATAATGTATTACAGAAGCACATGAAAGGCTCCATGTTTATATCTCCTCCCTCTTCCACCTCCTCCATTTCACAGCATGGCTCATAGGAATGAAATATAAGTTTTAGAAAATTATGCTGGTTTGTGAAGCCAGTATAACTTTCTCTCCTCAAAGCTAGTAGAGAAGCAGCTAGAAAGATAAGGAAATACAATCAAATTTTTGGGGCAGTACCACTTGTCAGCTGATGACAAACGTTTTCATCATTGCACTGACATACAGCTCAGGCATAAAGCACAAGGTTTTTGTTGCACTAGAACAAATAAAATGATCCATTTCACTTTGCACCTCATTCAGCCTTTCAAGAGTTTCTTGGCAAGGAGAGCAACTCTCGCTGAAGACTAGGTGAAGCCTATCTAGGTGATGAGAAGATATTTCACAAAAAGAGTAACGTGTTCCAAGGCAAACACATAGACACCAGTGTGTGTATTCCAGATGCATCAACTCATTTCCTAACATCATTATAACCCTGTTGAAAATCTTCACAAATCATTTATATCATAGACTCACTTAAAAAAAAATAATCCTATAACATAGCCAGAAACAAACCAACTGGCTAAATAATAATAATCAGTTTATAAAGTCAGTAAAACTATACATCTCTGGATGAAACCACAAGGAAGCAAGTAAGTAACCAAAGGGAAGATAAAATAAGCTGTCTTGAAACAGAAACACAAAGTTTGGAAGGTTGCTGCTCTGAGTATACAGGGGTGCTAGATATTCAGTCAGTTTAGGGCTGAGCTCTGGGAAGTGTCAGACAGATGGTGGCTAAAAGAACTAAGAGAAGTCTTGCTTAACATGTTAATTATTTCTTCAAGATCCCAAGAGAAAAAGTTAGGATGTTGGCACAGCTGAGAATAACTACTGTTAACTACTGTCATAGAATATTAAGATGTCATAGAATATTAAGAACTTTTGTGTCTGCTTTTTTTTTTTAAATATAACTTTTCATAGCTTTGTTTCCAGCCCTGTACACAGGAGTACTTTATTAAAAAGAACTTGCAGCATTCTCAAGACCTACAGTATAGCTGAAGCCACCCGATACTTCCTCAGAGGTAAGGAATCTGGTAAAAATAGCATGTGGGTACTCTACTTTTGCAAGTTCAGGTGAGTTTAAGAGCATCAGGAATTCAGACATACATCTCACTAAGCTGCAAATTTTCAGGGAAGTTTGATGCTGGAAATGCCAAATTCCAAGGTAAAGGTCCTTGTAGACCACAGCTAGAATGGAACAGGCAGCTAAGAGGCAGTTTACAACCTATCTTCCAGATCCCTGTCCCAGAATCTCACACTATCATATTTACTTTGTGAAAAGAAATCCACCACCTCAAGTATACTGCAAACATCTAGAATAGATGATCACCTGCCCTAAAAGTCAAACTTAATAGTACAGAGTTTAGGATCACTCATAGGGATAAGTCTGTGGCACCTTGATGGATGAGCTAGTGATTTAACGGGCCCATCTTCTTAAATAAAAATATATTGTCAAGTTGAACAAGATCACCTGAAAAAAAGCCCCTTCTACATTGGCTGATACTCCATATGACAGTGGACCTCCTTAAAATTAATACAGGTCCTATGCGACATCATAACCTACTAAATTCTGTTGACTTCATCTCCTTTGCTCAAATTACTTTGCTCAGTCTGAAGTCTAATACCAATTGAGGTGCTGTTATCAACAAATTGCAGGGAAACATAATTAGCCAGGCTTTTCATGGCAGCGTTCTATTGCCCTTACAGATAGCTTTTCATTCTATTTACGACTACCAACACAACAAATCTTCTAGGACTGCCCTATTTTGGTAATTGTCTGAGCACGTTGATTTCTTACTAGCAATATTGCTCAAACGATACAGTTCTGAAGGACACTACAAGCCGATAAAATAAATCAAATAGTTATTTCAGCAGCAGTGCAATTTATTTACTATTCTACCCACCTCCCCTGTAAAAATAACTGATTCTTTTTTAACAGACCAGGATGACTGCAGATGTTAAGTGACTTTATATGCCCATGGCTTAATTCCATTTCTTCATACCAGTGTAAATGCAGAATAAAGGCCTTTTGTCATAAATACAGACAGCGATCAGGATGTGGTTCAGAGCAGAAGAGGGTTCATACATGACAAAACATGACATAACTGATGCCTAAATTAAGTCCCAGTTTACTGAACAAGCAGAAAAGTGTAAGCATATTCCATAATAAACAGCAAGCAAAAGTACAGAGTATCCGAGTTGAAAAATAAGGTCACACTTGAGGTGAAAGAACTTGCTTAATTCTCAGGTTTTGAAATATCTAAATTATCTCTTAAGATCTTTCTGTTAGATAACTCAATTGGCATCATGGTCCCCACAACACATATCCTTGCACACCAGCTCTAGAGTAAGTCTCCAAATCCATCTAGTGAGTAATTCCAAAACCACTTTCCGAGACTGAGTGCATTTCTTCATCCTTGAGTTGATGGAAATACATTGGGGAAGCCTGGACAGTGTCTTAAATGTTTCATAATATGTATTTTTTCCAAAAGAATGAGTTCCCAGGCAGTCACTCAGGGACATAAAAATGTACCATCAGATGAGCCATATAAATCATGGAAGGTTTAAAATCTAAACTCATAGAAATAAAATACAGTTCAAGTCGTAAGAAGTGGCAGGACATCTTTCAAGTACCAATATGTTGTGTCTCAGTTGTACTGAGGGATGACAACACATAATGGTGCAGAAATAACAGAGTTCATTAGCATCAACACACAGTAGTAGGTAATAAAACAATTCAGAGCTGCAATGCCATTAGTCTATGCCAAGTGACACAAATATAACTGAAGACAGTATCACAGGAAAAATCTAGATGGCAAACATGTGCTTTACGTGCAGCTCAGGTTCTCTAACATGTTGTTAGTCTCATCAACCAAGTAGCACTGTCATTTTGATCGTGGCAAAACATCAGTTTGCAGAGCTGATCTTATGCAAGACAGGCTCTAACCCCACTGGACCTGCAGCTTCAACTCTTTCCACTTGAATTCTCCGGGAGGCAGGAAGGCACAAGCATGATCAGATGAGAAGGGAGAAAAAGGGCATATTTCTTAGATACACAGATGCAGTGTTTGGAGCTTGAAAAAAAAAACAAACATGCTGCTTAGGGGGTGTCTGAAAATGGTCAGTTTGGGCCAAAGCTGGATGGTGGGGTAGATTTTTCTAAAGAGAGGTAGGGCCATACAGAAATAGGGGCAGGTGTAAACTGGAAACATCAGAACAAGCTGGAAACAGGGAGATGGCTAGCTGAGGTGGATTCATAGCCATTTGCCACATGAAAGAGATAGCAGGGAAACAAAAGGTGGAAGAAACACAGTGCAGAAAGCAAAAAATAAATAAATAAATATATATAAAAACATATTAAGGTTCAGCTTGATGTACCCAGAGATAGAAAAAAGCAAGCACAACCTACCTTCCAACTGTATAGCGCTGGGAGCTGAAAGAGTGAATGAGCTTTTATTTCAACATATTGAAAGCTAATCTCCTGGCAGCAGCAGAGATTAACAACACAAAATATAAATGCTAGATTGTCATGAGATTTTTCAGAACTCATTGCACACATTTCTGCTGTCATATTTCAGCATCCAATTAGAAATCACTGGTATTAAAGGCCATTTCAAAGTGGGACCTTCCTAAAAGTGTTTTAGATCAGTACTGATCTCTCATGATGACAAGGGAAAAAAAACTTCATTTGCTCATGAGACTGCTCCTGCTTCAGCTTCTAAATTAATCTGGGACTAAATGCCCAAAGACAGACTCACAGTGCTAATGACAGAAGCCTCTTGCTTGTAAGAAACAGCATTTTTTTTTCTAATTAAAAAGAAAACCTGCACATGATTTAAGGAAGAGGTTGATTACCTAAGAGATTAGTGAGAGAGCTGGATCTGTTGTTGTAGCAGCCATGGGATTCCCAGAAGTAATGCTGCAAAGAACCCCAGTTCAGCATTGATTACTGTACACAGAAACACTGGATGCTACTGTCCATCCCAGAAGTGGGAGCCTAGTTTCTGAGTCAAAAGAGGTCTCAAAAAGATGACCATCTTTCCTACTTTTACTAAAAGGTGAAGTGCTGAACCCTGCCCTGTCTTCAAAAAGAGCATTTTGTACTAGTAGGAGGAAAAAGGTAATGAAAGACTTCCTACATCTTGACTATCTTAAAAGCAATGGCAGAGAATCTGGGTATTTTAAACCTTTCTTCAGTGTTTAAAAACTATAATACACCACTATGGCTATGAAAATTAGAAGAGAGATTTGCTCTGACACAAAGTATGATCCAGTGGCATGAAGCATCAGGCTGTTTGGGTCCTCTGGGTCTAAACAGCCAAAGCTCCCGACCCTGAAGTAACTGTAGATCTGCCTTGTAATGGTATTTATCCCCTGTGCTCCAAGTGGCAATACCCTTCAGAGTTTGTATTGTGATTGGGTAATCCCAGTTTCATCTTCTAACTCTTCCCAAGGAAGGGCAGGTGAAAAAAAAATAAAATAGTAATAATAATTTTAAAAAATTACTACTGTGGCTGCTTAGTCTCCCTAGATCCCCAATGCAATGAGTGGAGACTGAGATTCTTCCAAGTGTTGATTCAGCCTAATTCAGATAAACTGGGAGAATTGTTTTGTTGGATGTTATCCCACGGAACCCTTAATTTTACTTTGCTTCCAAGAATGTTGTCTTGCTCACTCTTACAGGGTTTATATGACTCCTTGGGCACTGTCCTTCGTAGAGATGTCAAATTCCAGCCTGTGCACAGAGCTGGCACACAGTTCACGCACAGAAAGCATTTTATTTTATAAGGAAACTGGCTTGCAGGAAGCTCGCTGCATCTCCCTAACTGAATTGTTCTTTTCTTCCTCTTCAGCAGCATGAGGCTGTTCCCATTTTTTTTTTTAATATTCAATTTAAACTTTTAAATCTACTCACTGAGGCTCTAGTGTGCTGCCTGTGAAAGCACACTGGCCTCAACCATACATGGAACGCTTTACTCGAGTATTTAACTACATTATCAGTCTTGCTTAAGGAAAACGGGCATGAAATATGACTTCTGTTGAAGCACAGTACATTGATTCCCCTGCTGATTGATTGCAATGTCAATAAATTAGTCAACAGGTTAAAAAGAAAACCCACACAACAAGCCAGTTAATGTGGGCAAGTCTAGGAATCCTAACACAGGGAGATAAAAAAGCAGATCAAGGGGTCTGGAAAGAAAGCTGTTTGGGTCTTATTTTTTTAAGTAATGGTTTTATTCTTGCCCTCATTTGCTCACCCTCCTGCTATCAGTCAAGATGCAAATATGGGGTAACAAGAACTTCCTCCCTGGGAATAATTGCAAGAGAGAACACCAAGGAGTTTCAGCTGGTGGGAAATTGGATGCTATTTATACCATTTGCAGGCAATCATAGCCAAGAAAGAAGTAGCCTTTTTCCCCTCCATGTTAGTAACTTGTTTAGCTGCAGTTAGTAACTTGATGTATCAGGGTGAAGACAGATGATAACCAGTGTCTGAAATGCAAAGAAAAACAGTCTATGAAGGATGATGCCCTTTAAAGAGAAAACCATCTTTCATTTCACAGCAGAACAATGAAGTAACCATACAGCTCTGGGCTTTCTTCATAACAAGTTACAATACACATACAAGCCAGGGCTTGTGGTCAGTATTGAGAGAAAGAACTCAGCAGACTGCTCATTTTTCTGGAGTGTAGTGGGAAATCCTAATGCTGCAGCCATAGAATTACCGACGCATCTTCCTAATAAGAAAAAGAAAACAGATATAACTGATCTACCCTGTCCACATGCTTCTGTGACTGCACACGGCTTGAAGAAAAAAAATAATCAAAAATCCAGAAGAAAGGAAAGACTTTCACAGAACCCAACTCATTTAGTACCTCTTCAAATGGAAAGTTGCAGCTTTCAATCTAGAAGTGACTCGCTATACATTATATAAGCTGCTAGAGAAGCCTTCTCCTGTAAAACCACTTCAAGAAATTATTTAGAGCCCAAGCAGAGTCTGATTCCCACCCAGCAATGTTGCAGCACGGCACCTAAAGTGTATGAGCTAATATTTGGACTGCACCAGGCCACCCAGCCCTCTTCACCGGGTCGAGCAGGAGCTGGGCACTCAAAGATGGCAGTGAAAGACTGCACAAAGCAGTCATCAATTTCTCTGTCATCAACTCTAAGCAGCTTTTCTGTGTTGAGCTCACAACACTCACCAAGCACTGCCAGTCATCCTTAATCCCCTGCTTGGAAGAGAGCTGCCTCAGTTGTATTTCCTCTGATCTATCACCCCTCACATCCTCCCAGGAGTTTCCACACGGAAATGCCACCACAATGCTTCTCCACTGAGCTTGAAGCCCAAGTGGCATAACGTTACAGCATCTTCTGCCCAGCCTTTTCATTGGCAGCATCATCTAATTCTTATTCTGTGGCTTAATGGTACTGTTCAGTAGGCAGCCATTCAAAGAGAACTTCCCACAGCAGCCACCTTGTTGCCCTGAGCCAAGCGGTACAACTGTCTGGGTCCCTGCAGCACCATTTCCCAAAATATTGGCAATATTCAGGTTGGTACTTGTCTGTCAAGAAAGACTGGTTTGCACCCCCAGGTCTTAACAATAATCTTCTTACCACCTTTGAGACATTATAGGATCATACAATTGTCTAAGTTGGGAGCAGCTTTTAAGACCTAGTCCAACCATCAGCCTAATTCTGATCAAAACCATCACTAACCCATGTCTCTAAGCACTAGGTCAACTCAGCTTCCGAATCCCTCCAGGAATGGGCAGACCCTGGACAGTCCATTCCAAGGCTTCAGAACCCTTTGCTTGGAAACATTTGTCCTAGTCTCCAATCTGAACCTCCCCTGGAGCAACTTGAGGCTGTTTCCTCTTGTCCCATCGCCTGTGACTTGGGAGAAGAGACTGACAGATTTGATGGCTTGCTCAACATTATAAGCTTTACCTAAATCCTTTGCAAGGAGAAAGTAAAATTCTCAGGTCAGTTAAGGTGATGATGTCAGCAATATTGGTCAATAAGTGCATCATCACAAGCTAGCTTAAATTTGGGAACATAACAAGGTAGATGCATTACCAAGTATTTTTTACATTTGGATCCTGCATGGAAAATTATGTAAGTGTATACCTAAGTCTTGGAGAAAAAAAATACACCAGTTCCACGTTTTTCCAGTGTTTTTAAGGAGTAATGAAGAAGACCTTTCTTCAACATGCTTTCTTGAGTCCTGTAATATCTTGCCAAGGAATTAGACTTGGTTCTAAACTACCTCTAATTTTATGCAAGTGTGGAATAAATGAGTATTTCTATCTTATCAACTCTCAAGATAAACATATTATACCAATTCATTATGTTGTAGCATGTGTTCCATAAACGCCAGGAAGTACCATCATCTTAAGTGCATGTTTCATTCAGCATCCCACTCATTTCCAACATTAAAAAAAAAAAGATGAAATCATAAGAACTAATAATCAAAGACACTTTTATGGGTCTCAGTGCTCCTGAGTCTTCAAGTTCTGTAATAACAGAAACTCACTTAGAGAATAATGATGTTCTCAATATTTTTTTCCTGTAGTTGCCATTTATACAGTCCTAAGGGTGCTGTCTGGGAAAATAACAAGAGCTAATACAGAACAGCTTGTTGTCAGCAGTGAGCATCAGCCCAAGTGAAACAGAGATCAACATGAAGTGCACTTTACAAAGCCTATCTTCAGACCTCAGAAATACGCTTGATGCCAGGAGTTCTTCAAACAGCTGGAGACATTGCCTTCTTCCTGCTCCCACACTACCTCCTGCTCTCTGCAAACTGAGTTGAGGCAACAACTTTATAAGCATGTGCCACCTCTGAACAATTAACACTTCCTCTGCCTCTTCCTTTCTGCAACATGAAAGATCCAGAAGTAATTTTAGGGACAGGGCTAGCGGAATCAAGCAGATCATCAACCTCTTTCTATCAATGCCTTCCCAGGTGAACAGCAGAGGGTCACTTATCCCATGTCAGATAGGTCAGACAATTTCAGGTTGAATGAAATACCTACTGCACGGAAAGCTATTTTGTTGGGCACGTCATGAAATATCCACTGTGTGGCAAGTGCCATTAGTGGCACTGGCTTGCCACTCCTCTTATTCAGTTAAATCAGTTATGTTTATGCAAATAGTAAAATTGCACCACTGTAAAAGAGGCAGAGCTTGGAGGAGAAAGACACATTGTGTGGTGCTGTCATTGACCTGTCAACCACATGTAGTTAACAGCTACTATTTCACACGTGCTGTGATTTTTTTCTTCCATGTTCAGCAAATGATGCATTTCCCTTTAATGACTAACACCCTCCACATTCCAGATCTATGGCTCTTTGGAGAATAGGTGAGAGAAGCAGCTTACTACCACCAGGCAAGTATTTTGGAGCAAAAGCTATTCTGTTATTCGGGAAGTGGTACCTAAACAAAGAAGTGTTTTCACTGAGTCCCACCCTACCACCTCCTCTGAAGAGAAGTAATAAATAGCTATACATAGTCACTCCAGAATTGTTCCCCATCCATTGCTCCGGCACTTTCAGAAGCTCTGCATTAACCTTCAGGGGTCAGTTAATTTAATGAGTTGGATAAATTGTTTCATCAATTTGCTTTCAATTGATGAAATTACAAAAATAATATTTGTAAATTCACAAGTCCTTTTGTGTTTGTCCTTATAAGCTGTGAAACAGATAATTTATGATGCACTTGCAGGTTAAATAATTGTTTAGGCACTGAATTGCTAAAACCTTGAGAAGGAGGTGGATAAGCATGGAAGAGCGGATGTGAGTTTATGGACATAAAAGATGTAGCATTTCATCATTTACTGCCTGATAAACCACAGGTTTGTTTTGGTTTTTTTTCCCATTTGCAGCTTCACATAGAGAAACAATCTATCTGAGCAAAGTTACACACACCAACAACTGGATGCTGACTTCAAAGCCCTTTCATTAGAAGAGGATGTCACTTCTCATCGGTGCGAAATCCCAGGCTTCACCCTATCCTGCACATCGACATCCTTCTTGCGAGAGATCAAGCTTCTTTCCTCACCTCTTTGCTCCATGAGGTGGCCTCCTTCCCTGCACAGATGTGTGTTGAACTCTGACACAGCCATCTTATACCACATAGCACCAACACAGTTAGAATGTGAGCTGTACAAGACTGAAATGGTCCAGCCAAACTTTAGACAGCACAATTCGTCTTTAAAAGGGTCACAGTTGGACACAGGATTTTCAGATAGTGCTTTTTTCCTCATATAGATCAAGAGAGGCTAAAAAGACATCGTCTCTGAAGGGCAATCCAGATAACTCCTACTGATTTTATCTCCAGGGGAACCACTAACTCTATTGACGGCAATATTTCCTCCTAAAATTTGTGATTTCACTTTTCATCATCCAAGTGCTCGATGTGCATGTAAACAATTTTGTTTGCATCTCCTCTCTTCAATTCTGTCTTAAATTGTTGTTCTTTCCAATTTAACACCACGTCACTTGAAAGTGCTCTGCTCGTGTGCCAAATATACCCACAGGCATCAGATCAACTAAAATGTTGAATACACGAGTTAAAAAAAATAATATCAAGCTTCTCTGGCGATTCCAATCAACCAGAGCTAGTCCACATAACCTTTCCTCCAGTACTCAATTATGATAAAATTAAGACATTCCCAGGCAATTCTTCTCCTTCACCATTATCAGTATGGTGTAAAATTCAGATAATACTATTTATCTTCCCTCCAAGTCTGCAGTACGTAACTATCTCAAATAGACTGACTAAATTTCATTTCACTAGTGGTATGTGTCTCATGCTTTTCTCAAAAACTTGGAATGAAAAAAGCATATATAAAAAAGCAGCTCTGAACCTCACTTGAAGTATACATGAAGATGATCTTAAGGAAAGAGGAGCATTTTTAAAATATACAACAAAGCAATCAGAATAGGATCTCAGTTGAGATTGGTTTAAAATTATTCATTCCAACAGCCCTTCAAATATCCAAGATTCAAACGTTTTCATAAGTGTTGAGGTTATTCTGTATGGTCTGGCTTCTGTGATCTCCAGAAAAATCTGCCTCCAAAACGTTAGAACTGCTGCATCTCTAAAAATCATCCTCCCCAAAAGATTTTTCCCATGCAGAACTTGTCTCCTCAAAGCTGTTGGACAGCAATCATATTACCAGGGTCCAACAATATATTCTATTAGAAGAAGGGAACAGAGAGCATGCCATGGTCTCATTTATTTTTCTAGTCAGAAGGCTGCATCAACACTCAGTAGAGTTTTATTTATTGCCTGACCAGAAGGTGGCCCTACACAGCCATGTCCAGAGGCCCACAGCACTCTTTCAAAATTAAGTTGGGACAATAAGCACACCTGGGGACAAAGAGTGCACAACACAAGAAGTTCCCCCGCTTATCTCTCCCTGATGCCTCAATTAAATATTGACTTTATGAATCACAAGCTCTGAAAGCTGAAGGCATCTCCAAGGAAAAAACAGCAGAGACATCTCCCCAGACTTGATTGATAAAAGCAATAGCTACGAAATCATCCCAAGTTTTGCAAGAAACACAGATCCCAATCACAGAGCTTTTTAGATGGGTGAAACTAAAGACAGCTTACAGAAACTGTTGCTATAAATCCTGCTTTTGTCTCACTTGACTCCACCAGCAGACTTCAGTTTTGTCAATTTTTCCTTACAGTAACTAAAATTTATTCTTCTCAAGAACAACAATGTTGTTCTGTTAAGAGTGCATTTCAAATGGGTTGGTACAAACAACAGGGCCTAGAGGTCCCTGTTCTCAGCAAGAGCAGTCCACACAGACTGAAATCATAGTTCACAGATGTTTCAGAGGCATCAAGGGCAAGCCATGGCTCATTCACTGATCAGTTGCTGACCATTGAGCATTCATTCATTCACTGAAGTGTCTAGAAATCAGTGTGGGAGGGTAGTGTTGGCCAGACCCAAACTGGTAGCAGCAGATTACGAGAGTCCTTTTAAGCAACTCCACTGAATCCAGGACCCTTCGAAAATCCTGCCTTTAGAAGCAGGCTCTTGCAAAGCCAGGAAGAAGTAAGAGAAGCACACCTGTAATAATATCTGACTGGCTTTTTTTCCTTCCCCCCAAAAGCACCTCAGTTGTCCTCCCCTGCATACAAATTATTTGAGTGGTGCAAAGCTTCAAAAGCTCAAAGCTAGTGCACAGGTACAATACAACTCCCAGGGGGACTGATTCAATGATGTAGCACAACCTTGAGAAAATTTCTTCCTTTGGGCTTTGTTATGCAGCTGTGGTCCAAAGACAAAGTGTCTTCACCCCCCTTGGTTGCCATTTTGCCTTGATGTACAATGTGTATGGCCTCATTCCTAACATGCTTCCCAGAAGAAGTGAAGGATAAGAAGAATTGCACTCTCACAGATCTCAGACAGAAAGACAATCCACATATAGATCCCATGGTCTACACAGGATGAAATAAGTTATTTAATTTACATATTCCTATTTTGGCAAAACACATAAAACAGGTAGAGCGTTGCTAGCAGCCTTTGGGCTTAGTGTCTTTAGCATCCTTGCCCAAAGTCCTCTACAGACACCAGTTTCATTTGTTCTTCCCAGTTGTAACAAAAGCTGGGAAATCAGCCTGTGATCCAATTTCCAACGTGCACTGTTTATTCCATCTCCATTAGGTAAAGCACACAAGACCAAACAAAGTAACACCAGTTTTCCGGGGTAAGCTTGAGTGCTTCATTAAAGCAAAACCTAAATACTGGTTACCATGAAGAAAATTAATACACATTAGGGAGGTTATGACTAGCACTAGCTTCAATTGACAGCTTTGCTGCCAGTGGGAGGCAGCATGTAACTAAGCAGAGACTGGCAGACAGGTCTGAAAACAGAGCAGGAACCCTGCAAGTTCCAGAATGCCCTCAGTCAAAGTACATCTTGTCCCATCCCATGTGACTTGGGAGAAAAGACCGACCTCCCCTGTCTACACCCGTCTTTTAGGGAGTTGGAGAAAGTGAGGTCTCACCCTGCAGATACCTCCTCTTCTCCAGGTTGAAGAACCCCAGCTCCCTCAGCCTCTCCCCAGAAGGCTTATTATCCACACCCCTCACCAACACTGCTACCCTTCTCTGGACCCATTACAAACCCCCAGTGTCTTTTCTATGGGAAGGGACACCAAACTGGATACAGCACTTGAGATGGGGCCTCACCAGTGCCAAGCACCTCCTGAGTCCTACTCACCACACTGTTCCTGATCCAGGCCAGGATGCTGTTGGCCTTCTTGGCCACCTGGGCACACTGCTGGCTCATGTCCATGCCACAGTCAACAAACAGCCCCAGGTCCTTTTCTGCCAGGCAGCTCCAGCCACTCTGCCCCAAGCCTGTAGAGCTGCAGGAGGTTGGTGACCCAAATGCAGAACCCAACACTTGCCTTGTTGAACCTCATCCCCCTGGCCTCAGCCCAACCATCCAGCCCGTCCCAAACCCTCTGCAAAGCCTTCTACCTTTCGGCAGGTCAACACTTCCACTGAGTTTAACATCATCTGCAAACTTATTGAGGTTGCCCTCAATCTCCTCGTCCAGATTATTGATAAAGACGTTAAAGAGATCCAACCTCAGTACTGAGCCCTGCAGGACACCACTCCTGACCGGCTACCAACTGGACTGAACTCCATTCCCCGCCACTCTCGGAAGGTCCTTCCAATTCTTCTTGCAGATAGGCATCACATTTGCTAGACACCAGTCAGCTGGGACCTCCCTATAGAGGAAAGTCACACCTGTGTTTTTTATATAACAAAATAGTGATGAAACTACAGTCATCAATGGGTTCCCAAAATCTACATTTATTACACCCAGATGAACACACCACATCTAGAGCCATTCCAGCTTCCTTTTCTATAATTTTCCTGTTCTTCACAAGCTGCCAGAAGCCATACTTTTCAAACTTTTAAAGGCAACATTGCTTGTAACAGCCAGAAAGATACAGGAAACGGGAGAGCTCACATATTTCTTAAAAGACTGTAATAAGGGAATAAAAAAAGAAGCCTTCAGCTACATTAAACACCTAGCATATAAAAAATTAGCCAAGTTGGAAATGTCTGCCTATTACATGGCCAAATTAAATACCTATATAATTGGTACTAAGTTAAACTCCCATCTAAAGGGTTATAAAAATCGCAGATGGGTGAAATGAAATGAGGAGGAGGTGCAAATTTAGCCCCGATTATGTCTTGTTCAACTTCACCACCTGAACAGCTAATCCTTCACTAACGTATCTGCTTTCAGAGAAATTTCAATTTTATAAAGTTGAATCAGTTCTTGCCTAATGTTATGGGCAGGATGTTTTTGATCCCATCTCAGGCTTGGGGGGGGAGAGGGGGGTCAGGGTTGGGGGGGTGGCAGGTTGCTTTACTCTGCTTCAGATTAATGAACCTTTAATCACATTGATGAGGAAAAGTTAATAGAAAAATTAATGAAAATCAGTGGCTGTGATGTGTAATGAATAATAATAATAAGGACAACAACAGATGCAGTCTGTTTGACGGCCCAGTTTAAAATACTTCATGCCCAATTACAAACACTCATTTTCTGTAAGGCAGACAGTTAGATAAGAAACCGATTATAACTTTCTGCTTTATGACTACTATATGTAATACCTAAGGTCATAAAATGGATGACTTATAGAAAACAATATTTCTCATAGGACATATGTATGACAAGGAGCCCTGGCTCTCACCTGGTACACAAAAATACAACCAGGAGGATCCCAGATACCCTTGTAAAGGAAAAATGCTGAAGGTGAGTCTTATTTTACAAAAATCAGGAGTTTGATCTTGAATTGTATCACCCAGATGCCCGAGTCCGGGTTAAGAGAGAAGGTTGGCATGCAATCATGCCCTGAACAGCTAAACATTCCCCCTTCTCCCCTACTGCAGGAGCTGTGCCTGTCCCTGCTTCACTTCTACAAGAGAAACTTTCAGAGAAAAGCCAGCTGAAGACCGTTCATTTCAGTGAGGGATATCCAAAAGAGGATGCTCTTTTGGATATCCCTCTTACCCAGGCAGAAAGTTCCACTTTACACAAAGAACTCAAGGACCTCCATTGTGTCTCTGCTCCCTAAACCCCCTCAGATTTAAATTACAGAAAAGAAGTACAAAGCCATAAGTTGAGGAATAACCAGAAAACCAGCAACCCCCTCATAAAAAGTCCAGACCAAACTATTCAGTTCAACACAGCAAAGTACAAAACCATGAATTCAACTTCCTGTATTGTAACCCACAGTTTGAAAAACCCTAATTCAAAGGTATGTAAAGAAAAAATTCAAAGTGTGTGCTTTACTCCCCTGTTTTCAGAGGGCTGTGTTCAGCTTTGTGGTGCATGTGTTTGTTCTGGGGATTTTATTGGTTTTACTATTTTTTTTTAAAAAACTAGAACCTAGTTCAACCTCTGATGAATTGGTAACTTTGAATGAGTCTGTTGGGAAATCTCTGACTGGATATACTTCAGGCCCTCGCAGAGCAGAAGTTCAATATTACTTCAGACAACCTGATATAAACCCTTTTCTGAGTGCTTTAAAGTAAGTCTGCAAAATGACAAAGTTCCTGCATATTAGTTTCACCCAGAACAAATTTGTAGAAAGGTAACTCCTCAGATTCCTACCGGTAACTATGAGAAAAGTCTTTGAACCCAATGTTAACTGCATCTGCCCGTTGTCTGCACGGAGGCAAAACACTCCAGAGAAAAAATTGTTTGAATTATTAAGCCCACCTGAATAGTGCTGAAGCATAAAGTCACTGTTTTAACAGGATTTGGTTTAGAGACTCTCCCTCCTATTGATTTGGGTAGAACATAAGGGCTAAAAGTGAAGTTGAAATGAAGCAGTATGATTTAAACTAAATTACTTTTGTTTGCTACCCAAGGTAAAAATATAATGAGGTCTGAAATAGGTCAAGTCCTATTTTATCAGCTGCCACTTAATCACTCTGGATGTGTGAAGCTATTAACCATCCGTATGACTATTTTAACTAAACAAGATAGCCAGTGTATTATTGGGACAATCATTTTCAGATTCATGAAATCATAAATAATCACTTTTGAAAGGGCCTATTCAGAAACAGGGTTTCATATATTTTTCCCTAGGTGCCCTACAGGACTGAAGAAGGCATTAATAAAGTCTTAAAATTCTACATTAACACAAAGCAATATTTATCAAGACTCGTATCATATGATTTCACGTAGAATAAAGATCTTAGTGCCAGTTCAACAATAACCTGGTACCTGCAGAGACCAAAGGAGAACACAGGCTGTTCCATCTCTAACTGTACCTGACTGGAAATATTTTAGGAAGATTATAGGCCTAGAAAGACATATTCTGTTCCCTCCCCACAATACTCTTCCAGCCTCTCACACTCCCTGATGGCCCTCAACCTTTCCACCTCCTCCTTCAGCTCAAGCACCAGACTGAGGAGGTCATTCACCTGTTCACATCTGACACAGGTGTTGTCCCTCCATTGCAAGAGCCAGGCTCTGGCACTCCCTGCAGCCAGGGGCCTGGACACCCACATGTTTGCGTGCGGCCTCTAGGTGTCCACAGCTTTCTTAACAGTACCCTTTGGTCTAGTACCAACCACAGCTGGATGTCTTCAAGCCAGAGAAGGGTTAGTTGGGATAAACATGCCAGTCGCCAGACTACCAAAAGGAATTGAACTTACCTTGTGCAATGGCAAGAGGTGCAGGACCCTGCCCTACAAGCTGCAGCCACATGAGAAACCCACCAGAACACACACCTGAGCACTGGTCACTGATCAATGCTCGGCGGGCAGAGAACAGACCCAGGCCCTCTCCTGGAGGCTGTTTATAACCAGGAGGCTCGTTTATCTTGACCAGGGGCGGTGCTGGCTCTGCCCACGCCCACTCAGCTGGGCCGCCCACCGGCTGATAGGCCCCGGCAGGAACACGGGCCTTTTCCTGGCATCAGAAGGCCCCCCAAAAGAGCTTTCTGTTGGCCTTTTTCGCTGCAGGTCCCCTCCCCAGCACAGTCTTACTTGCTCTGAAGCTGGTCTCTGCTGTGATGGCCGTTTGGCAGCTTAGTGGCTCGTTTAGCTTGGCCACGGGAGGTGTTGGCTTTGCCCACGCCCACTCAGCTGGGCCGCCCACCGGCTGATAGGCCCCGGCAGGAACACGGGCCTTTTCCTGGCATCAGAAGGCCCCCAAAAGAGCTTCCCGTTGGCCTTTTTTGCTGCAGGTCCCCTCCCCAGCACAGTCTTACTTGCTCTGAAGCTGGTCTCTGCTGTGATGGCTGTTTGGCAGCCTAGTGGCTTGTTTAACTTGGCCACGGGAGGTATAGGCTCAGCCCAGGCCTACTCGCCCAGGCCTACGGACTGACAGCCCCCAGCAGGAACAGAGGCCTTTTCCTGGCATCAGAAGGCCCCCAAAAGAGCTTCCCGTTGGCCTTTTTTGCTGCAGGTCCCCTCCCCAGCACAGTCTTACCTGCTCTGAAGCTGGTCTCAGCTGCAGGGACAAGGGCAGCAGGGCAAAAGCAGAAAGAAAGCTTACCCTGCACCTCGACTGGCAAGAGGTCGTGGAATGATGGTTCACAGGCATGGTCTGCAGCAAGAAGCATCCTCCTAACCCTGCTCTGAGCTGCTCTCAAACTGGAGCTCACAGCCAACAGGTCAGGGCTCTACCTGGTTTCTACTGATTTTCCTGATTTATACAACTAGGCCTCCGTGATGCACTCTTGGAGGAAATAATGAGCCACAGCTATGTTCAGATAATCATTTTCATGCACCCTGAAAACATACCCAGGCTCAATCATTTTTGGTGACTCACAAAATACAGTCAGGACCCGGAGAAGGCTCACAGGCTGTTGAGGTGCAGAACATCCTCCCCATCCCCTCTGTTCACTGAAGCGCTGTCGAAGGGGGAAGAAAAAAAAGAACAAGCACAGGGGAAACATGCTTGAAATTGGACAAGTCCAAGATGTACTTCAAAGGCTTCACGGTACCAGAAAGAAGCAGCACAGCTCAGATTTATTTAACGTCGTGTTAATAGTCAGCCTTGTGCTAATGAGAAGCAGTGTGACATTATTTATTCATTCTAAAATAATTTACTTCTGTGATGGTGAGACTGAACTATGGCTCCAGCAGAATCTTATTTTTCTTACCAGCTCTAAAGAAGTTGGTTTCACAGGAGCACTCGCCCGGTTGTAATGAGCTGCCTGTCTCCTGCCACTACAATCCAGTGAGAGAAATAAGACCAGCTGAGAAATATTTTATACTTTGATCTGTCCCAACAAATCAGTTCAAGAGCTCTGAAACAGAAACCCCAGGGAGAGGGAAGGGGAAGAGGAGAAGTTTGAGCCAGGAAGTTTTAAAGCTGTATTTGATTTTTTTCACAAGAGCTGTGGTACTTTAAAAAAGTTATAAATCACAACTGTCCATCTTTTTTGAGCTTTCGCAGCTCTCTCAGGTCCTGCTACACTCCAAACTTTGGACAATTTCATTTCAGTGATAAGCAAAACAACAAGTATATATATTTTTAGAGAGAGAGGAAAAAAAAACAAACAACCCTGACATCTTGAAAAATCAGGTTCTATAAGCTGGCTGAGTTGAATTTCTCCTGTTGCCAATATATCAGCCACCCTGTTATCCACTTCATAGGAGAAAAATTGATCAAGAAAGTATAGTAAGAGAAGGCAGGTGTGGAACCACACATTTTGCTCCTTTCCTTTGAAGTTAAGCTGCTCTGAATGCGCAAGGCATGAGTTCTACCTCTGGGATTCTTCCTACGCCCTCCTTTGCAACAGTGGGAGCCTGGAATTCATTACAGCTTTGAGCATTACCGTGCTGGTGTCTCTTAGTTTTAACATCAGCTGGATGGAGGAACTTTGTCTTTCCCTTGAACTCTTTTTGTTTTCTGGTTTTGTGTTGCTTGCTAGCTTCCTGCATGATCTTGATCAAACCCCTTCACCCAAGTGGCTCCATCTGCTAAGAAACGATGGGGCCAGCTTCTTTACACAGGGAGGATACAATGAAACATCTGGGGAAAATTATTAGCAAGACTTGGTGCTATTTGAGAGGGCTTCCTATGTGATCAGCAGTTCCCCTGAAAGAGGGTTAGAAATTTTAAGGCTTTTAGTAAAACAGAACAGGAATTAGAAGGGAAAAGCAGCTTTACATCGTGAAGCTTCACACTACAAACAGCCAAAACTATCCTCAATTTCCATTATCTGCCACCACTGTTATTTCTAGAATCCAGCAGATGTTCAGTCTGTGCACAAAGATGGCCACGGCTATGCAAAACAGTGGTGCCCTAATGCAAGTTCATGGCTCTGTCTCACACTAGCAATACATTGTGTAAAACCAAGAATCAGAAGGGTTTTGTAAATCTAATCCCTGAGATGGCATTTTTCCTGCCCTGAGATGGCATTTTTCCTGCCCATCTATGTTTTGTAATGGACAGCTTTACAGCAGACATGCAACCAGAATGCTCTTCCAAAGAGACAAAGGAATTAAAGTCACATTTGCTATCTTGTGTATTTTAGTCAAAAGCATATTAGATGCCTGAATGCCAAGAGCATGTAAGATAACTTATGTTAGGGGGAAAGTGTATTTTCCAGTGCCTTGGCTGTTTTGATACTTTTAATGCCACATTCTGTTTCCAAGAGCATTTTGTAGCTGTGAAAACTGATATAACAAAAAAACAAACAAAACAAAACAAAACAAAAACCAAACAAACCAAAATGAAAATAAAACATATTAAGTTTAGGAAATTGTGAATTTGAAATCTACAAAATTGAGGGAGAAATTCAGAGATGGTGACTGTTCTTGAAAAATCATTCTTCTAATTGATGTTCAATGGTCATTGAACCAAGGCATTTTAAGAAAAATGCACAGCTGAGAAATCACACAGAAGAAAAATAAATAAAAATGAGTGAATAAATGAAAGGCTTTCAAGTACAACACTAAATTAGCTAATTATTTACATTTATCCTTGTTTGTTTTGGTGTTTGCCACTATCTTACATGCACTGATAGAGAGACATAACAGAACCGGAACACAATGTAATTTTAATTAGCTAGGTTTTCAGAAGGATTTAATCTCAACATGAAACAACTCTACACATGTTCTGCCTCTTTCCATAGTACTGTGATGTACGTGATAAGGGTCAAAAAAAATATTGCTACCATATAAAGTAGTATCCAGTGTGTTAAAGACAAGTGTATCCCAGTGCTGCGCCCACCCCCTAGCCTGCAGTCTGACATGACTAAGGGAAGCTCAGGCTCTTTAGTGGTTCCCAGTGACAGGATGAGGGGCAACGGGCACAAGCTGAAATGGAGAAAGTTGCATTCGAATATGAGAAAAAACTCCTTTCTGGTGAGGGTGGCAGAGCCCTGGCAGAGGCTGCCCAGGGAGGATGTGGAGTCCCCTTCTCTGGAGACCTTCAAGCCCCACCTGGATGCAGTCCTGAGTGCTGTGCTCTGGGCAATCCTGCTTTAGCAGGGGAGTTGGACTGGATGATCTCTAGAGGTCCCTTCCAACTCTGACAATTCCATGATTCCAAGCTGAAGTTAGTGGTCTCTGGACAGTGGACTTATAGAATGCTTAGAGTTGGAAGGAACCTTAAGGATCATCCCTCTGGCCATGGGCAGGGACACCTCCCACCACACCAGGTTGCTCCGAGCCCCGTCCAGCCTGGCCTTGAACCCCTCCAGGGATGGAGCAGCCACAGCTTCTCTGGGCAACCTGTTCCAGTGCCTCACCACCTGCACAGGGAAGAATTTCTTCCTGATATCTAATCTAAATCTCCCCTCTTCCAATTTAAAACCGTTACGCCTTGTCCTATCGCTCCGCTCCCTGACCAAGAGTCCCTCTCCAGCTCTCCTGTAGGCCACCTTCAGGTACTGATACAGGTTATAAGGTCTCCCTGGAGCCTTCTCCAGCCTGAAAAATCCCAGCTCTCTTAGCCTGTCTTCATAGGAGAGGTGCTCCAGCCCTCTGAGCATCTTCGTGGTCCTCCTCTGGACCCGTTCCTACAGGTCCATGTCCTTCCTGTGCTGAGGACTGCAGAGCTGGAGACAGGATTCCAGGTGGGGTCTCTTGAGTGCAGAGTAGAGGGGGAGAATCAGCTCCCATGACCTGCTGGAGTGAGTTTAGGTTTAAAAGCCAAGAGAAGCATAACTGGAGCCCAGCAGCATGCCTCTGCGGCAGCCCCTCAGGCCTGCCTTGCCACCACTCCTCTGGCTGAGGAGCTGTAGCCATCAAGACATAGCTCCAGTTTTCAGGACAGCACATGTCTGTGGGAAGAATGTATCTGCTCTGACTGAGGCTGGAAAAATAGCACTGGCAAAGTTGTTCCTTCCATTCCCTAGAGGGCTTTGCTTCTTCCAAGAGCCAAGCGTGTGCAATATTTATACCAGTCATATCAGCTTACTTCTGTGCTGGACTTCGCCAGGGGCTGGCTGGGAAGAGACAACGCCGCCTGCTGAAGCCCAGCAGCAGATTCCAGAGGCACCAGAGGGTGGTGGAGGCTCTTAATGCCCGGTTTGGCTGCTGTAAGTAAGCAAGAAACAAATGCAGGGTTAAGTGTCGCAGCAGATTACTGAGCAGGACGCCTGCTTTATCCTGATGCTGAGCTTCACAGATGCCAGGATAGCTCAGGCCACACAACTGACCAGAAGGTCACATAGCGGCATGTCTAGAGCCATCGGCATCAGGCACTATTTGTGAGCTAAGTGTGGATGTGGACCAAAGCTGACTGACAGGAATGTGCATCTGTTGAGGCAGTTGAGCCTGCAGATGACACTGGTAGCTATCTGAAAGCCACCAAAAACATGGGGCTCTGCTGTCAGGGTCTTAACTCCTGCGTAGACTGGAGCGGGACCCAGATTCTCTTACAAGCTGCCAGCCACTATTTCACTCTGAAGCGGAGACCAGCTGAGAAGCCAGACACAGATAAATGACTGTTGAGAAGAAATGCAGTGGGTAATAGGCTGAAAAAGAGAATGGCTGTGACCCTTCGTTTGCTGAGATTCACAAATACAGAGTACTTGAATCGAAAGCCCTTGCTCCGTTATCTCTCAGTAGCAAAGATCATGTCCTGGCACTTCCCCTTGGTCTTCCCACAGCTCAAGATTTTCACTAATTCTGAAGAAATGTAATTCTGTGAGAGCACGTCGCAGACCTTCAGGCCTTTTCTCCAACTATTTACCCATGAGACGCACTGCACTGGTTAATTTTAAAAAGGCTGTGCTCCACTTTTGTCAAATATTTTTGCGGGGGAGAAGGGGCAGGGTGTGTATGTTTTAATGATAGGAAAAGCTTCTTTCTCGTGAGGGTGTGGAGTCCCCTTCTCTGGAGACCTTCAAGCCCCGCTTGGATGCAGTCCTGAGTGCTGTGCTCTGAGCAATCCTGCTTTAGCAGGGGAGTTGGACTGGATGTTCTGTAGAGGTCCCTTCAACTCTGACAATTCCCTGGTTCCATGATAGGTGGCACAGGGCGTTGGCAATCCGCTAGTTATCGTTGATCTACTTGGAAAGATTTCTGTGCCCCAAGTATCATTTATACCACTTCTTGCTTTCTAGAAGCTAGACATCAAGCTGCACTAATTATCTCAGCTCCCCTAATGAGAGAGGCACGGGGACTTGCACAGAGCATTTCATTCCACCCTAGAATATGGCATCTTCACAGATAACTGTAAAGGATATGACTTCATCATGAAAAACTGAGGATAATAACTCTTCTTCTAATGAAAGCAGCAGCAAAGGGAAATACTCTTTGTTGGTAGCAGAGGTTGAGAATCTCTAATGGTACCTTTCCTGCCTGTGTTTCTGTTCAAGCTCAAAGGATTGGTCCTCTCCCACAGAACCAGTCTCTACAGTGTGGTTATTAGCATCTGTTTCATCTCCCTTCTGGATCTGTACTGATGGTGACAGGCACGGAGAACAGGTAGCCAGGGTCCAACTTCATTTGCAAGCCAGGTTGGTATCAGGTCGCACACAGCTTTCATGCTGGTGCTGGCGTGCCTTCAACATGCAGGCACGAGTGCAGGCTCCTCACTCCAGCCAGCAGCTTCATCTTTTGCCACGCTTATCTGCAGGGGCTCAGCACACATGCCTAGAGCACCCAGCAGCACGTTATCCCCCTACGAACCTCCCCGTGTGCTCCCCAATACCAACCATCACACCTCTCTCTCACTGAATTTTGTCCGTGTATAACCTTTCAGAGCACCTTCAACTCCAGCTCCCAGCAGCACAGGCTTATTTGTGTGGAATGAAACTGGGCAGCCCAAAGAGGAAGGAAAATAAAAAGAAAAAAAGCAGTAAAATTTCTCTTTTAGCCACTCATACCTGCCTCGCAACATCCACAGAGCTCATCACAGCAGAGCTGAACAAAAAGGCCTTGCCTCTGCAGGTCGCTTCCAGCTATTTCTGCTGCTTTTGAATGCAGGAAGATACTTTCAGTTCTTACCAAAAAAAAAAAGCATATTTCATTGCACAAAAATAAAAAAATGTTTTAAAAGAGCCACTGGTATCTTTGTAGTTTAAACCTCATCCTCTATTTTTAACACACACACACACACCCCTCAGTTACAACAGAGGGCTCTTGTGTTAGATGAGTGGTTTTTAAAAAACTGCAGTCTCCCTTTACACAGTTGTATTTGGACAATGTTAGTTACTCTCAGTAACAGACATTTTTGCTAAACAGATACAGTTTAGACAATTAGCCTCTCCACTCAAGACAAAAAAAATGATCCAAACCCCATTAATTTCTTAGGCAAAGAGGGGCAATGCTGCAAGTTCTGCACCACAGAACATCTGCTGTAGAGCAAGGCAGCTTTCAAAACCATACAGCCCCAGTCCAGGGGAGCACAGAAGCACATGAATAAATAATAAAACAACTCTCAGATCAATTTTTTTTCCCTATGCTGTATGAATGCCTCATGTCCAGAGCTCATTCCACTGCTGTGTGGCAGCTCTGATGTCTGCAACATCTTTATTCACACATCAGCAGTAACTCCTTCCACCACATTCCAGCTACATATAAGCTTCAAATCCCAACGGACTGGAAAGATAAAATCTATTCAAGAAATACT